>CM035406.1:191325082-191742582 GCA_020310875.1 Ceratopteris richardii
AGGTAAAGTGTTTCACACATTTCTCAGTGTGTACTTAATCTTTTTGAGAGATTTAACTTCGCAAAGTTGCGCAACCTTAAGGCAAAGTGTTGTGCAAAGTTTTATCAAAAACTTTACAGGATTGATTAGTCAATGAGTGATTAATCTGCAGCAGACTTTTCTGAAGAAACTGAATTTTTCAGAATAATCAATTTCCTGATAATTTGGTGAAGATTCTCTAAATTAGGTGGAGTCTAAAGTTGATCTTGATATAGAGGTGATCTAAATTCAAGGTCAATTTGTTCTTTTGAAGATTAACACTCTCCATCAGTGGTATCAGAGCAGGTTGTGTCAAAATTGAGAAGAAGAAGACTCCGACTATTGCAGAAGTACAAATCTTTACATTTTGAAGGTGCAGAAGGGTAAAGGTTGAAGAAAGATTGAAGGAAGACATACAAAGAGCATCAAAAGGATCAGAAGGAGCAACATTCGAAGTAAAGGTATATTTATTATCTGTAAAGGTTAAAGATTTGAAGCTACAGGTGAAGTAAAGATGGGAGATAGTCTCCAAATTGAAAAGTTGGATAGAGAGAACTATCCTGCATGGTCTATGAGGATGGAAGCTCACCTTATGAGCAAAGATCTGATAGGATACATCACAGGAGATGAAGAAAAGCCAGAATTCAGAGATCCTAGTGTTCCAACTAGGGAGGAGCTTGCAGATTTGAAGAATTGGATGAAGAAGGATGCTCAAGCAAGAAGCATCATCTACATGGCAGTTAATGACTATTTGCTTCCTCACATTAGAGGACTTGAGAGTGCTTGTGACATTTGGAATGCTTTGGAAGAGCATTTCCAAAATACAACCAAATCAAGGAAGGCTTCACTATGGGCAGAGTTTACTACCTTCAAGAAGAAGGCCTCACAATCAATTTCTGATTATGTGACAAAGATGAAGGACATTGTAGATTCTTTAGGTGCAGTTGATGAAGATATTGAAGAAGACAAATTGGTAAGACAAATACTCACAGGGCTAAGAGGAGATGAGAAATGGAAGCCTTTCATTTATCTACAGAACTTTCATTAGATCATTTTACTCCTGATTTGAATCAATTGTTAGGACATATGCTAACTTTTGAGAATGATGTCAAAGGAGATGTTGATAAGAGTGCAGGCCATGCAATGTATTCTAAAGACAAGAAGAAAGCCAACAAAGGGAAGCAACAATCAAGTGAAGAAGAAGGTACATCAAACCAAGCAAACTTCATAAGAGGAAGAGGAAATGGCAGAAGTAGAGGAAGAGGCAGAAACAACAAAGATAATGCAAGAGCTTGTTGGATATGTGGTAAGACCAATCATCTATCTCATGATTGTTGGCACAATAATCAAAACAATGGTAATTATCAGAATTTTAATCAAAGAGCAAGAGGTGGTAGATTTCAGAGAGGAAATTTCAGAGGTAGAAGTGGTAGGAATTCTTTTGGAAGAGGTGGTGGAAGAAACTTCCAAAATCAATCCTATAATAACACTTACTATAACTATGCATCAGATCAAAAGGAGGATTCGACTCTCATTATGAATACATGTGAAACCTCACATGAGGACATGAGAGTGTTCTATATTGATTCAGGATGTAGTAATCATTTAAGTGGAAATATTGCTTTGATGACTGACCTAGATCATAATGCAATTAATCATACAGTTCAGACAGGTGATAATACAAAGCATAAGGTAAAGTCAATTGGTTCAGTCAAGGCTAAGGATGGGAGCACTCTTCTGAGTAAGGTACTTTATGTTCCCACAATTCCAAAGAATTTGATCAGTGTAGGTCAAATTGTGGAAAAAGGATATGAGGTAAGGTTTACCAATGATGGAGTTTATGTGGAAGACCCTAGTCAAGGGTATAAACAAGTTATTGCAGGAAAGAAAGAAGGAAGGCTTTTCACATTGAAGGTACAAGGAAATGTTGGACATGCTATGTTCACATATGGAGAGCAGAAGGTGTCAGAATTGGATCTTTGGCACAAAAGACTTGGACACTTTAATGAAAGAGGTATCAAAGAAATGATTAACAATGATTCAGTGCTTGGAATGCCTAACATTGCAGGTCAACACATGACATACAGATGTGAGGCATGTCAATTAGGTAAGGCTCATAAGCAATCCTATTCCAAGCATGGATTTATGTATTCAGAAAGACTTGAATTGGTGCATACAGATGTGTGGGGTCCTTCAAAGGACTTTAGTATAAATGGTTCAAGATATTATGTCATATATGTTGATGATGCTACCAGGTGGATCACAATTTATGTGATTAAGGAAAAGTCAGAAGTGTTTAATACATTTAAACACTATCAAGCATATGCAGAAAGGATTACAGGTCAAAAATTGAAGAGACTAAGGTCAGATGGAGGGGGAGAGTATTTTTCAAATGAGTTCAATGATTATTTGTGGAATGCAGGTATAAAGAGAGAAGTTACTTGCAGGTACTCTCCTCAACAAAATGGGGTAGCAGAAAGAAGAAATAGGACTCTTGTTGAGTTTGCAAGGTCCATGATGAAAGAGAAGAATTGCCCAAATTATTTGTGGGCTGAGGCTGTTAATACAGCTACATATTTGGTTAATAGATTGCCTTGTAAAGCTTTGCAGGGTATGACACCATATGAAGCTTGGTGGGGTAAGAAACCTACCTTGGATCATTGCAGAATATTTGGATGTTTGGCATATGCATATGTGTCATCTCAATTGAGGCATAAGTTGGAGCCTAAGGCAGAGAAGTATGTATTTATTGGTTATGATGATAAGCAAATGGGATACAGGTTGTGGAGTCCATCCACAAAGCAATTTATTGTATCCAAGGATGTTACATTTGATGAGCAAGGTACTTGGTATGCAGGTAAATATAATGTACATGCAGATGATGAAGAAATAGTGGAACAAAGGAAAGGTAAAGCAAAGATTCAATTACTTGATGAAAGTGAGAGTAGTGAAGTGCAGATTGAAGTTGAAGAGAGGCCAAGGTTTGATCCAGAATGTGATGAACCAGAGACCTCAAGAAGTGCAGAAGTTAGGAGATCATCTAGGCACAAATGGCAACCTACAAGGTATAGCTATGACACTTCATTCTTGACTACTAAAGATTATGCTTATTTGGTAAAAGCAGATGAAGACCCTTCTACATATGAAGAAGCCAAAGGGAAGAAGAATTGGGAAGATGCTATGCAAGAGGAGTATGATGCATTGATAGAGAATCAAACATGGGATTTGGTTCCTAAACCTAATAGTCAGAAGATTATTGGATGTAAGTGGGTTTACAAAACAAAGAGATTTGCAGATGGAAGTGTGTCTAGGTACAAAGCTAGACTTGTTGTGAAAGGGTATGCACAGACATATGGAGTGGACTATGATGAGACTTATAGTCCTGTGGCAAAGATGACAACCATCAGGACACTCATTGCAATTGCTGCTTGTAAAGGTTGGAAATTGTCTCAATTAGATGTTAAAAATGCTTTCTTGAATGGTTATATTTCAGATGAAGTCTACATGGAGCAACCAGATGGGTTCAAAGATCAAGTGAGTCCAAATTATGTATGTAAGCTCAAGAGAGCTTTGTATGGGTTGAAGCAAGCCCCAAGGGCTTGGAATTATAGGCTTGTAAAATTCTTGAATGATCTTGGATTTCAAGCATCAAAGGCAGATAGTAGCTTGCTAGTCAAAGCAAGTGAAAATGGATTCATTTATGTGTGTATTTATGTTGATGACATAATACTTACAGGAACAGATGATAAGGGGATACAAATGATCAAGAAGCAGATGGAGAAAGAGTTCAAAATCAGTGATTTGGGGAACCTATCATTCTTCTTGGGAATGGAGATCTCTTATACTCAACATGGAGTATATGTGACCCAAGAAAGGTATCTTAAAAATTTGCTAACCAAATTTAAAATGGAAGATTGCAGGGTTGCACCTACACCTTTGGAAGTGAACCATAAATTGTCTAGGTTTGGAGGAGAAGAGTTCAGAGATATGAAACTCTATCAAAGTTTGGTTGGTAGCTTGATTTATGCTACATTGACAAGGCCTGACTTGTCATATGCAGTTGGTGTGCTTTCACAATTCATGCATTGTCCTAGAAAGGAACATTGGATTGCAGGACAAAGAGTACTTAGGTACATCAAGGGTACACTCAAAGAAGGGTTGTACTATGGGTTTACTTCAGATACAAGAATCAAGATATATAGTGATGCAGATTGGGCAGGTAATGTGGATGATAGAAGATCAACACATGGATACTTGTGCTATGTAGGAGACAAATTGATTTCATGGTGTTCCAAGAAGCAACATATAGTTGCTTTGTCATCTACAGAGGCAGAATATAAAGGTATGGTGGAAGCTGCAAAAGAGGTAATATGGCTAAAGACACTTTTGAAAGTTTTTGATGTGATTCAGAGTACTCCTATTATCTGTGGAGACAATATGAGTTCATTATACTTGGCAGCTAATCCTGTATTTCATGCTAGAACTAAGCATATTGAAATACAGTATCATTTTCTGAGAGAGAAGGTCATTGAGAAGGAGATTGAAGTCATACACACTCCCACAAAAGATCAAGTTGCAGATATGATGACAAAAAGTCTAGATGGACCAAAACTACAAAGATTCAAGGATATGGCAGGAATCAAGAAGATAGAGAAGAACCTCAATTAATGATTGAGGGGGAGCTGTTGGTGCATGACAATCATTAATTGAAGGATTATGGAGAGATGAAGTCAAGGAGTCAAGAGAGAACAAATTCAGATGGTTGAAGGAAGGGCATATTCAGAAAATCCAAAGACATGTACACATATGTATATTAGCTGACTTATATCTTTGTCTAGTCATACACTTGTATATATTCATCTATAAATATGTTGGAAAATGTCGGGCAAGTAGAGCAGAAGAAGAATAGTGAATAGGAAGAGAGAAAGGAATAGTAGAGAGTGTCATTAGACACATGAGAAGTGAGTTGAATTCATCAACTTCACTCAGATGTAATTTTTCTGAGTAATAGAGAAAACTTGCGCCCGATATTTTGCTGTCTGCTCCTTCTGTGTTTAATCTTTTGAGAAATCCTTCTGCACGTGTCTAAGTCCATAGCTAATCTATCTATGGCTAGAATTTGAGAGATTAATTTCAATCAGGCTGTGAGAATTTTGTTTAGGAACATTCATATGTGAAGATGTTCTGAGAGTTGAAAAATCTGGCGCACATTTCATCTTTAAAGAAATGGTCAGTGCTCAGTCCACAGTGTAAAGTTTTACACAAGTGAGGGCTCAAAATCTAAGTTGGAAGGTGAGCTATCTATGGCTAGAAGATCTTGATCAAACGGGTTCAGAGTTGGGAGAACCAGTGCTAAGAAGTTACAGGTGTCAAAGTCGTCATTGCAGAGAAGCACTTTCAGACATAGGTAAAGTGTTTCACACATTTCTCAGTGTTTACTTAATCTTTTTGAGAGATTTAACTTGGCAAAGTTGCGCAACCTTAAGGCGAAGTGTTGTGCAAAGTTTTATCAAAAACTTTACAGGATTGATTAGTCAATGAGTGACTAATCTACAGCAGACTTTTCTGAAGAAACTGAATTTTTCAAAATAATCAATTTCCTGATAATTTGGTGAAGATTCTCTAAATTAGGTGGAGTCTAAAGTTGATCTTGATATAGAGGTGATCTAAATTCAAGGTCAATTTGTTCTTTTGGAGATTAAGACTCTCCATCAATTACCTTATAAATGATTGAGGATGATAGATCACATCCCAGAATCCTTTTGTTGTGCATCCATCAATAACAAGAGTTAGAATGTGCTTTAGGAAGTTATGCCAATCATGTTCCTTTAACCCACATAAGCTCTTATCATCCAAACTAAACATGTTTTGGTAAGATGCTCCATATCTTATAGGTGTTCGAATTGACTGAATTTTATTGTTAATAGTTTGCATCTCGTTTGTTGTAAGTATCCAAGGGTCAGGTTCATAACTTGTTTCTTTTTTATTTTTATAAAATAATTTTCATATTCTTGTGTCTTTTAGTCCAAGAGTATGATGCCATAATGAATAACCAATATTCTTGAATATATGCATAGGATGAAGAAGTTGATAGCTCTTCAATTCTCTTTGATACTCCAAAGAATACCATATCGATATATTCTCTACTAGTGATAATTTTCTTTACCCCTAATCTTCACATTCTCATCATCTTCATGATCATTGAATACTTCGGATTGTGGATCTATAAGAGACCCATTTGTCCATTTTAGATAACAGTCCATAGGTTTCATTGGTTTTGGATACTGACCTATTTCAATATTTTCATTAAAATGTATCACTTCTCTTTTGTAGTGTAATGTATGGTCATCATGCAAGAATAGTCGATGTCGAAGATAATATTTTTTTTGAGATTCTTACTATAAACTAATCCCAACCAATCATCATAGTGAGGATAAGCCTTGTATTCCTTAGTAGATACTATTGCATGCATGAGAACCATAAAAATATAATTATATTAACTCAATTATATATATTTTAAATAAAACAATTACATCATTACATGAGCAGATGCCATATCTTTGAAAAGCTTGTATAGTCCACGCCACAATTCCATGAAGAATTATGTTTCTTTGATTAATGCTTTTTGATACATGAACGACATTACCACCTCTCTGCCACTCTTGGAGATTGTGAATGAGAGGATCAAGATATACATACATGCCTTTAACTTGTCTTTTTCTTGGGACTATCCATCTCACTATCCATCTATCTATCTACCTTTCTATCCATCTATCTATCTGTCTATCTTTGTGTCTATCTCTCTATCTATCTATCTGTCTATCTGTCTATCTATGTATCTATCTATCTACCTATTTATCTATCTATCTATCTATCTATCTATCTATCTAACTATCTATCTATCTATCTATCTTTCTTTCTTTCTTTCTATTCATCTATATATCTATCTATGCCTTTCTATCTATCTATTTATTTATCTATCTATCTATCTATCTATCTATCTATCTATCTATATATCTATCTATATATATCTATCTATCTATCTATCTATCTATATATATATATATATATATATATATATATATATATATATATAGTTGGAGAACCAATCACAAATTGGACATTAACTTGAAGGTCAAATTTTAAGAAGAAAAGTACATGCCTATGTGAAGGTACAATTTCACACATGTATCACTTTTGTAAAGTTAGACTTAACTTTAGTTCTAGAATTTTTTAAAACTCATGAGATTGAGAAAATCTATACAAGTTAGTTTGTATCAATTGACGCGGTCCGGTGGAGAGAGAGAAGACTGAAGGAGAGATTTTCTATGATTGAGTATAGTTGCGCTTCTGTGAGTGAGAAAGCACCTATAAAAATTTTGATTTTCCATAGATATTAGAAGAAATAATAGAGGTTCTGTGTATGAGACTTTTGCCTCCATCTTCATGTTTTTTCTGTTTTGATAATGAATTCAAAGGTTCAAGTTTTCCAAGCAAGTTAATGCCTAGCATCAGGTTTGAGTTGATAAGCTACTTTCTTTTTCTTTGTGAATTATATGGTGGTTTAGCTTCTTAAAATCATTAGGTTTCTCAATCAACTCGATGTGTGGCATCAATTTTCAGCGTAAAGTTGATGCCCAACATCAAATTTCTACATAAAAGTGGTTTTCTTGATACTTGGTGTTCAGGAGGCTATTTCAAGTGCTGAAAAGTGACTGAAAACACACCAATTTGATGTGTGGGATCAAATTCTTGTTGCATGTTGATGCTAAGTTGAGAATGTTTATTTTTAGACAAGTGCTTTTACTTAAATAGGCAAAATATCCTATTTTGATAGTTAGATATAGTCATCTTGATAAGGCCATAACTTGGTGTGTAGTGAGACACTTTCAGCAACTAATAGCTTGTTGGAAATCTCTTCTTTTCTACTTTCAGCCACTAGAAAATCTTGGCTAAATTAATATCTGTGCTAAGAGAAATAAGCAAAATAGTGCAGGTATGTCATTTTAGTGAATAGAAATTTTTACAGAAGCAAAGTTCTCAATTTAAGAAATTATTTCTCAGAGATTGAAGAAGTATTGAGCTAATGGTGACCATGGAGGTTCTCTAGTGTCACATTACTTCATTTCTTGTGATGGCTCCTACATCAACAAGTGGTATCAAAGTAGAAAGATTCTACATAGCAGAAGGCATCAAAGGTATGAGAAGTTCTAGAAAGTTCTCATTAAAGGTTGAAAGCGGAAATAGTCAAAGACACAAGGCATCAGAACATTACCTCAAAAGTATATTTACACACAAAGAACTACAAACGTATTATTGTTTATCCTTTGAACTCACAGGTTCAAGCACAAACAAAGAGCTATGGTAGATCATATCTCCATTCAGAAACTAGACGTGAATAATTATCCTGAATGGGTAATGAGAATGGAAGCCCTACTTATGAGTAAGGATCTCACGGTGTACATAACATGTGAAGAAGAGAAGCCAATATTTGAAGATGAAAGCCGACCAAAGAAAGAGGACATGGGTGCTTTAAAGGATTGGCAGAAGAAGGATCCAAGTGCAAAAGCTTAGACCTATAGTACAATCTCATATCATTTGCTACCACACATGAGAGGATTGGAATCAATTGAAGATATATGGAATGCATTGGAGTATCATTTCCAAAGTACCACCAAAGTAAGGAAAGCAACTCTACGGTCAGATTTTAAAACATTCAAGAAAAAGCGAAGTCAAAGTATTAGTGATTATGTCACTAAGATGAAGGATCTAGTAGATATTCTTGGATCTATAGATGAAGATATTGAAGATCACAGACTGATTGCTCAATTGATTACAGTTTTGAGAGAAGATGAAAGGTTCAAACCTTTTGTTTGTCAACAAAAATTTCTTTGAATCATTATGTTTCAGATCTCAATCAAATTGTTTGGTTTGATGCTCACATTTGAGTAAGACTTGAAGGGAGATGGAGATAAAGGAAAAAGTTCTACAATGTATATAAAGAACAAGAAGAAAGGAGATAAAGGTAAAACAAAGAATGAAGAGGAATCAGGTTGTCAAGTTTATTATGCAAGAGTTACAAGCACTAGTAGAGGAAGAGCAAGAGCTTTTGGAAGAGGAAGAGGTAATCTAAGTAACAATAAGAAGGCTTGCTAGATCTATTTATTGAGTAATCATTTGTCTCATGACTATTGACATAATGAACAAGGATCAAATCAAAATTAGAATAACAATAGTAGAGGCATAGGTGGAAGATATCTAAGTTATTCTCAAAGAGCTAGACAACATCAAAGAGGAGGCTATGGTAGAGGTGGAGGAAGAAGTTGGGGATAGAATCAATCTTACAACACCACCTACTACAATTATGCAAATGACACACAAAATGAAATTCATACATCACTGATGATGAATTCAATCAGCACATCAGATAAAGAAGACCTAAAGGTATTTTACATTGAGTCTAGATGTTCTAATCATTTGTCATGCAACATAGAATTGATGTTAGAATTAGAAAAAGGTATTTCTGATCATAGTGTTCAATCTGGTGATAATACAAAACATATTGTACATTCAAATGGAGCAAGTTTGGTAAATAATGCTTTGTACGTTCACACAATACCTAAAAACTTGATTAGTGTGGGACAAACAGTTGAAAAAGGTTTTCAAGTAAGGTTTACAAATGAAGTAGTATTTTTTGAAGATCTAGAGAATGGATATAATTAGATTGTTTGTGGTAAGAAAGAAGGTAGACTCTTTACTTTAAGAGTGCAAGGAAACATTGGTTATGCTTTGCTTGCACATGATGAAGGAGTGACTACAGAACTTGATCTTTGGCATAAGAGATTATGTCATTTCAATGAAAGAGGAATCAAACCTATGTTTGCAAATCAGTGTGTACTAGGATTACCAAATGTGTAGAGTCAACATATGATTTATACATGTGAAACATGTCAGATGGGAAAGGCACACATGTTACCATCTCAAAAGAAACGATTCAAACGTGATGGAATATGAAAGCTCATTCATACAAATATATGGGGACCAACAAAAGAAGGATCTATTAGTGGCTCAAGGTATTATGTTCTTTTCATTGATGATGCTACAAGATGGATAACTCTATATGTTTTGAAGGAGAGACAAGAAGTGCTTGGAGCTTTCAAGCATTTTCATGCATATGAAAAGAGAGTCATAGGTCAAAAGCTTAAGAGATTGAGGTATCATGGAGGGCGAGAATAGTTCTTTCAAGAGTTCAATGATTATCTTTGGAATATAGGTATTAAGAGAGAAAAAACATGCAGATGTACACCACAATAAGATGGTGTAGCAAAAAGAATAAAGAGGACTTTGGTTGAGTTTGCTAGAGCTATGCTAGAGGAGAAGACTTCTCCAAATTATGTTTGGGCTGAGGCTGTAAACATAGCTACATAACTTGTGAATAGATTACCATGTACAACTCTAGATGGAATGACTCCATATCAAGCTTGGTGGGGTAAGAAAACAACACTAAATCATTGTAAAGTGTTTGGATCAATTGTATATGCTTATGTGCCAACACAACTTAGAAATAAACTTGACCCAAAGGTAGAAAAATATGTATTCATTGGTTATGATGAAAAGCAGATGGGTTACAGGTTGTGGAATCCTCTTCTTGTTTCTAGAAATGTTACATTTGATGATCAGAAAAGTTGGTATGTAGATCAAAGTCATACAAATGAAGAATTTGAAGAAGAGGTAAGAAGATGTGAGAAAGGAAAATCAAGTGTGGAGGTGAATGGGGATGAAGAGTATAGAAATTACATCCAAAAGTGGATTAACAAGAAGAAATGATGAAGCTCCTATATTCGATGAAGAGGTGTATGTAGACACATATGAAGAATGTGAACCAAGGAACTCAAGTAGGGCAAGAAGGCAACTAGAAAGGCATTCTTATGATACTTCTTACATAAATCATACTAACTATGCATATATGGTCAAAGATGATGAAGAACCTTAGACCTATGATGAAGCAAAAGGTAAGAAGCAACAAGAAGAAGCAATGAAGGAAGAATTCAACAAGACTTGGGAATCTATTGCTAAACCAAATGGTAAGAAGGTAATTGGAAATAAATGGGTTTATAAAGTGAACAAGCTTGCAAATGGAAGTATAGCCAAATACAAAGCTAGACTGGTGGTGAAAGGCTATGCCCAAACCTATGGCATAGATTATGATGAGACATTTAGTCTTGTAGTTAAGATGTCAACTATAAGGACAATCATTGCTATTGTAGCTTTAAAAGATGGAGTCTGAGTCAACAGGATATAAAGAATGCATTCTTGAATGGATACATATGAGATGAGGTACATATTGAGCAACCTCAAGGGTTTATAGATTCCAAGTATCCAAATTTTGTTTGTAGGGTGACAAAAGCACTATATGGATTGAGGCAATCTCCAAGAGCATGGAGCTATAGATTGGTGAAGTATCTCACTGATCTTGGATATCAAAGCTCAAAAGCACATCCAAGTCTACTCATCAAAAGAAGAGAGGAAGGTTCAATCTACATTTGTATTTATGTAGATGATATTATAACCACAAGTACTTCAGATGAAGGAATTAAGGAGGTAAAGAGATTACTTGACAAAGAATTCAAGATGAGTGATCTAAGAAAATTATAATACTTTCTTGGAATGGAAGTCATTAATACATATCATGGCATATATGTATCACAAGAAAGGTATCTTCTGAACTTTTTGAAGAAGTTTGGTATGGAAAATTGTAGAGAATCTTCAACTCCACTTGAAGTTAATCACAAGCTTTATAAATATGATGGTGCAGAGTAGAACGAAATGAGGAAGTATCAATCTCTTATGGGTAATTTGATTCATGCTACACTAACAAGACCTAATCTTAGTTATGCAATGGGAGTTTGTGTTGGAGTTTATTGACCTCCAAAATATAGCTGGAAGTAGGTGGAACCCCCTAGGCACAAGTTGACCTTCTCACAAACTTCATCATAGAAAACTAGTCATGCTTGTAGAGCTTATGGTTCTCTATTGGCTTAGAATTTTTTAAAACTGTTATAACCACATATACTAGAGACCAAGAGCTTTTCAATGAGCCCAGAACACCAATTTGGATAAGTACACAAGGAGATATGACCTCTTCAAGTTGGAGGTTTAATGGAGACCTTCAGCAGGGGTGAAACCCGAGAACACATACTACTTGCAGAGAGTATTGCTCTCACCTCCCAAATCCAATGATTATGAAAATGTACAGTATGCAATTAGACAATAAGAGCTTTCAAATGAGCTATCAAACATGTAATTTGGATATAGAGTGAGGGACATACAAACTCTACAATCTTTGCATACAAAACTATAGCAGCGTAGAGATACACATATGACTCTCTTGGACTTCCCACAAGATCACGACTTTTCTCCTCTTTTTATAGTATCAGAAACTAATCTAAAACCTTCCCAATACATCTAAATTTGTGGTAGACACTTGGGTGGAGGTATTACATGACTTAAGTGCTCAAATAAGCAAAGTATTGATGGACTTTGAGAACTAGCCACATCGACCTTCCACTAGGACACCACTGCAGCTCCCTTGTGACTCACTAATTTGACTCACCATGGTCTGGAACTCACGTGGTATTTTTGCTCTCTTTTATGAATAATATGAGCCTTCGTGAAGTATTTGAAGACTTCCCAAAGGTATTTACATAATTTGAAACTTGTACCCTACATAAAACAAATGTTCGCAACATTCTCCCCTTCAAGTTTCAAAGGGTATTTCCTTCATGCCAAGAATATAGTTGAATCTTTGAAGCTTTGGTCCATCCAAGGATTTGATGAAGATATCTGCAACTTGATCCTTTGTTCCCACAAAAGAAACTTGTACTTCATTGTTTATGGCCTTCTATCGAACATAATGATAGTGAACCTCTATATGCTTTGTTCTAGCATGAAAGATAGGATTTGAGGTCATATGAATGCTACTCAAGTTATCCCCATATATCAATGGTACATCAACCACATATCCACTTGTGGATCTTCTGTCATCTTTACTTCCAGCCCAATCTGCATCACTAAAGACTTTAAGAGTTAGATCACCATTATGACTATAAAATAATCCTTCATTCATGGTACCTTTCAAATACCTAAGCACTCTTTTCGATGCATGCATATGAGGTACTCTAGGTTCATGCATTAACTGTTACAATACTCCCACTGCATAGCATATATCAGGTCTAGTTTTTGTTGCATAAATCAAAGATCCTACCATGGATCTATATGCATTCACATCATACAACTCATCACCTTCCTTTGCACTCAACTTTACATTACATTCCATTGGAGTGGAAACAAATTTACATTCTGCATACCAAACCTTTTTAGCATATCACTTATATACTTTCTCTGTATCAACCACATACCTTCATCACTATACACAATTTCAATCCCAAGAAAGTATCTAAGCAAACCAAGATCTGAAATTTTAAATTCTTTTCCCAAATTACCTTTTATCTCATCAATTGCTTTTGCATCATTCCCTATAATCAACAAGTCATCCACATAAATGCATACATAGAGACACATGTCATCTACATATTTTACATAAAGTGAAGGATCAGCATGACTCACTGTGTATCCTTGCAGCATAAGATACTTTACCAACCTTGCATTCCATGCCCTTGGTGTCTGTTTAAGACCATACAATGCCTTCTTTAACTTGCATACATGATCAGGATATTTTGCATCCACATAACCATCTGGTTGTGACATATACACTTCTTCATTTAACTCACCATTAAGAAAGGCATTCTTTATATCGAGTTGATATATATTCCACTTTTTACTTGCAGCTAAAGCCAACAAAGTTCTCACCGTTGCCATGTTTTCTACTGGACTAAATGTTTCCTCATAGTCCAATCCTTGAGTTTGATTATCTTTTGCTACAAGTCTTGCCTTATATCTTGTAACACTACCATCACTATTACTTTTAATCTTAAAAACCCACTTGCAACCAATTACCTTATGTTTTGGTGTCTTTGGAACTAAATTCCAAGTCTTGTTATCCTATAGTGCTTCCATTTCTTCTCTCATTGCTTTCTCCCACTTTTCATCTCCTTTTGCCTCATCATAACATGTGGGTTCATTTTCCTGCTCAACTTTTGTCATAAAAGCATAATGAGTATTCATGAAAGATTCATAAGTATACCTTTGAGGTTGCTTACTCACTCTTGAAGTTCTTCTTACCTCCAATGCAGATGCTCTTCCTTTCTTATTAGGAACCTTTGATGATTCTGCATACTCACATGGATCAATAATTTCCTCTCCGTCATCATTAACTTCAACAAGTTTGAGTTTACCTTTACTTTTAACACTTGGAGGTGACTCTTGCCTTAATCTTCCATTGAAAGGTAGCTCTCTTTCTTCATCCAAACCACTTTTCTCATCACTTAAACTTCTTGTGGGCTGAGGTAAGCATGCATCTCCTTCATCTGTATCTTCTTCATCTCCATTTATGACCTGCAAACTTTTCTTATCTGCATACCATGAAAGTGATTCATCAAAGTTTACATCTCTTGAATCAACCACCTTATTGGTATGAGGATTATAACATCTATATCCTCTTTGAGTATCTGCATAACCAATAAATATACACTTTTCTGATTTCACATCAAGTTTTGATCTCACTTCACTAGGTACATGTACATAACATACACAACCAAATACTTTCAAATGACTTACACTTGGTTTCCTTCCATGCCATACCTCATATGGTGTCAAATGATGAACACCAGCAGTAGGTACTCTATTCATAATGTACATACTTGTGCTAATAGCTTCAGCCCAAAAAGAATTAGGCAAACACATATCATTTAGCATGCTTCTAGATGCTTCTGCAATGATTCTGTTTCTTCTTTCAGCGACTCCATTTTGTTGTGGAGTATACCTGCATGTAACTTCTCTTTTGATACCTTCATCATACAAAAAATCAGTAAAAGCCTGAGAGAAATACTCTCCCCCTCCATCGGATCTTAGCTTCTTAACATATCTTCCTGTTTGCTTCTCGACAAATGATTTAAAATTTTTGAAACAATCAAAGACTTCACTCTTATGTTTAATAAAATACACAAATGTCAGTCTACTATGATCATCAATGAATGATACATAGTACTTATTACTAGCCAAGGATGCCTCTTTAGTAGGACCCCCTACGTCCGTGTGTATAAGTTCTAGCAATCCATTGCTTACATAGCTTGAATGCTTGAAAGGTTGTCTACTCTGCTTACCCATTTGACATGCTTCACATAGATGTACCATATGTTGCTTAGTAAGATCAGGTAATCCTTCAAAATCCTCTTCTTTGATAGCTCCTTTAACCTGTGTACATTCATGTGTCCAATCCTTTTGTGCCATAGATCAAGCTCTGCTATTCGATGCATACCATAAGAGAAATAGTTTGTATGATTTGGGTTTACCTTGAATGTAAACAATCTACCTTGTTTTTGACCTCTAGCAAATAACCTCCTTTGCTTTGGATCCTCAATGAAGCAACCTGCATGATTAAATCTTATTTGAAAACCTTTTTCTACCATTTGACCAACAGACATCAGATTCTTAGTAATCATTGGCACATAAAGTACATCCTTCAAGCAATTTGTCTTGCTCTTATCCTGCATAACAACATCTCCAATCTACTTAATCTTATGTGTTGTATCATCTCCTGTCTCAACATGACCTTTACATGAAGGATTATGCATATTAGAAAACCATGAAGCATCATGTGACGTATGGTTAGAGCAACCACTATCTACATACCATACATTACTATTGCAATTCATCTTAGTTTCCACATTCATCATAAGAAGACAATCATAATCTTCACTTTTACCTTCAACTGCATAATTTCCTTGTTGTTTACCTCTTCTTGAATAGCCTCCTCTTTGATTACCACCTTGATTATTTTCATTTTGATAGCAATCTTTGGCATAGTGTCCATACCTTCCACATATATAGCAATTGTTGTTATCTTCACTTCTTTGTCTTTAATTGTAGTTTTAGTAGCCTCTCGTACCTCTAGCACTTGATCTTCCTCTTCCTCTTGTGTTGAAGAAGCCACTTGAAGTCCCTTGATCATCGCTCCTTCTTCCTCGACCTCTATTTGAACCTCTTCTTCCTCTGTTTCCACCTCTTGATGATCCTATATAAAGAGCTTGTCCTTGATATCCTTTTTTATTTGAAGTAGAGCCATTTAGATTCATCTCCTCCGTGATCGTATGAGCAACAAGCTGATCAAAGTCTGGCAATTCTCCTCTAACATAAACTGAAGTAATGAATGGTTTCCATCTCTCATCATCCTTGAGTCCGTTGAGAGTATATGCAACCAAGTCATCGTCCTCCACATGAGCTTGAATTGATCCTAGTTGATATGCAATCTCTTTAACCTTCAACAAGTAATCATTGACCGATGTCCTTGTATCTTTCTTTATGTTATTCAACTCATTTTTTAGTTGAATCTTCCTTGCTCTTGTACCTGTAGCATACAACCTTTCCAATGCAAGCCAAACATCTCTACTTGTGTCTAGATCTTGTATGTGTCCTACCATTAAATCTTGAATATTTTGTGATAAAATGAATATAACCCTTTTATATCTTTCATTCCAAAGTCTAAACTCCCTCAATTGATGCTGATTTGGATCCTCTGGTAATATAGGTTTGATATCGGTTCCATCAATCAAACCATACAAGCCTCTACCTTGCAAGTATGTTGTGATTCTAAATCGCCATGCTTGATAGTTGTTCTTATCAAGCTTCTCTATTTGTGCATGTTGATCACCCATTGTGTAAATACTAAACTTCCTCCTTTAACTCTCCTTTTGGATATACGTGATAAGAAGAACTTCCTCCTTTAACTCTCCTTGCAAAGCTCT
Organism: Ceratopteris richardii; assembly: GCA_020310875.1. Classification (NCBI taxonomy): domain Eukaryota; kingdom Viridiplantae; phylum Streptophyta; class Polypodiopsida; order Polypodiales; family Pteridaceae; genus Ceratopteris; species Ceratopteris richardii. Next base: position 191,342,023 of record CM035406.1, read on the forward strand.
TATCTTCTAACTTCCTCCACAAGGAATTCTTGGCTAAATAATTTTTGTGCTAAAAGAAATAAGCAAAACATTGAAGGTATGGCATTTTAGTGACTAGAAATTTCTATAGAAGCAAAGTTCTTAGTTTACGCAATCATTTCTCAAAGCTTGGAGAAGTATTGAGTTAGTGGTGACCATAGAGGTTGTCTAGTGCATTTATTGTTTTTAGGGTTTGCTAGATTCGATTTCATTTTTTTTGTAGGAGCTTTTTTTGTGGTGGTTTTGTGTTTGACCCACAATTATACGTGTACGTACATACACACATATATGCACATACACATACATATGCATACACATATACACACACATAGTCACATAGAGACATATATACATGTGCATACACACACATACACATACATACATGTATACACATATACATACACATACACACACATACACACATACACAAATTTACAGACACATACACATATAATCATACATACACATATACATATACACACATACACTCACATGCATACATACACACACATATGCATACACATGCATATGCATACATACATACGCACATGCATACACACACATAAATATACACGCATATGCATACACACATACATATACATGCATAAACATTTACACACATACACATACATACACACACACATACATAGTATACACACACATACATGCACATACACACACATACATACTATATACACACATACACACGCGTAGGGTTTAGGGTTAACGGCTTAGAGCATAGAGAAAGAGTGAAGAGAAAGAGAGAGACAGAGAGAGAGAGAGAGAGAAAGAAAGAGAGACACACACATGTACATATTCACACACATGTACATACACACACATAAACACACACACATAAACATAAACACATACGCATATACACACAAATAAAGTCACAGACACACATGCATATGCATAGATACACACACATGCACACAAACACACACACACATATACACATACAAACACATACGCATAGAGTCACATGCATACATATACACACATGCATATGGAGACACACACATATGCATACACACACATACCCACTATACATACACATGAATACACATACATACATGCATTATGCACACATAGACACACACACACACACTATACATACACATACACAGTATACATACACACACATAGGGCATGTGTTTTATGTTTTAGGGTTTAGAGTTAAGGGTTTGGGTTTTGGGTTTAGGGTTTTAGTGTTTAGGGTTTAGGGTTTAGGGTTTAGGGTTTTGGATTTAGGATTAAGGGTTAAGAGCATTGAGAAAATGGAAAGAGAGAGACAGAGAGAGCGAGAAAGAGAGAGAAAGAGAGAGAGAGAGAGAGAGAGAGAGACAGACATATACACATACAAACAACTGTACATACTCACATATAGACACACACACATGTATACACAAGTATGCTTGCATACATACACATGCATAGACATATATACACATACACACACATATACATACATATATACACACACATTAAGCCACACACACACATGCATACACACACATACACACATACATATACATACACATATACATACATTCAAATACATACATACACACACATGCATACAAACACACACACATGCATACAAACACATACGCATATAGAAAAATATGCATATGCACACATACATACACACATACACACTATATATATACACATGCATATATATATAGGGTTTAGGGCTCTAGGTTTTGGATATAGGGTTTAAGGTTTAGGGTTTAGGGCTTAGAGCATAGAGAAAGAGGAAGATAAAAAAAGACGTTAAATGTGATTTTGGTTGGTGTTGTAGAGAGAGCTTATTTTTATCCTTAGGACTCATACATAATCCACATGGGCAATACATTCACTTACCATTCATACATAAACAGCAAGGGTAATACAATAACTTACCACAAGAAATCATTACATCAACACCTCAAAGTACTCAAAATATCTTTACTCACTCAACTTTAGAACTTATTTCAAACATGTTCATTATCATTTCTCACAAAGGATGACATCTAAGAGTAAATCTATGTCAATATTATGTCAAGACAATGGTTTTTATATAATGGAAAGCATGTGAACCTCTTCAATCTTATAGAATACAATTTCCTAGCTTCCATAAGAGTGCAAACATATGATCCTTACATACAAATCATTAACTTTTATAGGCATGCAAACATGTGGTTCTCCAATGTCAAAAAAAAGGTCTATATATGTTATTCGGAACCTATATGAAACCTTATGTCAATATTGTAAATAGCTTTAAAATAGTCAGTCTTACATATTTTTCATCTCATAGTAATATATTAGGCCCTCCCTCATAAAATGCATACCGCCTATGAATTTTTGTGTGCCTCTCACTTCATAAGACACTCTTATATAGCCATGTCTACATGTACAAAACTTATCTAGAACCTGCTAACTCTCCAAGATGTTTACATCATTGTGGATAACACGCACACACACACACACACACATATATATATATATATATACTCGCTTCTTCTTATACATAACCTGGATCTAACATATAGAACCTATCCAAAATATCACCATATATTCATATCCTAATTTGTAATGCCTTGCATCTATGTAGCTACACATGGACCTTTCTCTCTACATAAATGTAGACCATATCACATCAAAGAATTTGTGCACAAAGATTTATGGTCATATTCAAACCCACAACTTGAATCCATTTATTATTTGATTTAATGTTCTATATGAAAATATGAATCAAGCAAGTAGCACCTTATGTTTGTATGCACTATCACATCAATCGTGTATATTTGAGTAATTCAAGTACGTTAATGTTAGGCTTTAATTATTTTAATGTAATTTGATGTTTAATGTACTTTAATGTACTTTAATGCAATTCTGATTTCATATCTACCTGATGTGTCTCTTGATGTGACATTTTCACTAGACCTTGGACTTCTACTCATTTAAAAAGGTAATTCATCTTTAGTCCTATTTGAAGTAAGTGAAGATGAGCTAAATCTTTTTAGTGAATGCTTGGGCATCAACTTCCTCTACTCATATTGATATAGTTTCAAATTCTTTGTTCTCAATTGATCCTTTCCTCATAAGTGATGGTCTCCATGGTTTAGAATGTGCTGATCATAATTCTTGCTTTCAGTTGACTCATTTAAGTTATCAAATTCGTAGTACAATACTGCTCAACCAAATGCACCTCTTGATCTCCCATCTGATCCAGCCATTGATCTCCCTTCCGACTCAAGTGCATGTGGAGCAAAGGATGTTAGCTGCAAACAGAAGGAAAGACAAAGCACGCTCAATCTACATTTTAAAAGAAGGCCTCGTGAAGTAAGTCAAAAAAGATTTGAATCTCTTACTTCAGATAGATAGATTGCATTGGATATTGTGAAGCATTGTTGTGGTTTGAAATGTTTGTACAATTTAGGAATGAAGAAACTAAAGCACCTAAGAGAGAATTCCTCCATTTAGATAGTGAAAGGCAAGATATATACCTTGTTTCTCACATGAAAATGATTGAATATAACATGTCAGTAACAAGTATTGCTTTTGAATATTACTTTAGTGAAGGGATGCGATGTTGTGGGGCTGCATTTAAAATATCAATGGGTGTGGGAGATTTTAGTATACATAGGGTTCAACAAGGGCTTTTCAATGGAGATCTCATTTTGGATACGTTTCATGCTCGGAGCAAAGGATTTGTTGGACTTCATGCAATGAATTGGATGATGAATTATTTTAGCTTGCATTGTGAGGTTATGCCTACAACCAGAAGATTGCACTTGTTAGATAACTTTACTCCTCGATAAGTATTTCAAATATATAAAGAAGACATACTTATCATTTCAAATAGAAATGAGAAGTATGTGTTGTATCGTCACTTTAATCAATTATGGAAGCAAGAGTTTAACAATGTGCCTATTCCTCGTAAAGTTAGAATGGGTGAATGTTCAGTTTGTGCCACTTTGAAAAACATGGCAAAGGGGGCTACAATAGCACAAGAAAAAGATAATTTTAAAAGCCTTCTAAAGAGCCATCGTGAGAGTCAAGTTTTAGAGAGAAAGAAAGAAATTCAACATTCAAGTAAAGCACTCAGAAATCCGGAGCATTATATGTGTTTGTTGATTGATTATATGAATAAAAAAACATGTTTCCCATATTTTTATCGCATCCCTAAGGACATTAGAGATGAAGTCCTTGTGCAAATGCATTTGGTTGGTGCTTTGGTATACAATGGAACTGTAATGTCCAAGGTTTTCTTCACATATCTAAATGTGCATAATGACCCAAACCTTATAGTTACTATCATTCATCGGGTTTTGCAATCATAGAAGGGTCTTTTGCCACCAACTTTGTATTTACAACTTGATAATACTACAAGAGAGAATAAAAAATCCACAATATTTGGATATTTATGCATGCTTGTTGATAAACAGGTATGTCAAAAGGTTAAGGTAAGTTTTCTTCTTGTTGGGCACACTCATGATCACATTGATCAAATGTTTAGTATGTTTTCTAAGAAGTTGGCATGTAACAATGCTTTTACTCTTCCTATTTTATGTGAACTGATTTCAAAAGCATATACTCCAAATGCTAAAGTTCAACACCTCACATATGTTTATAACTTTAAGAACTTTTTCTTAGTGGGCTTTGATAATAGTGCTAAGGTTTAGGCTTGCACAATATTAGTTTTAACCATGTATTCTTGATGAGGAGGGTTGATGACATAAGCCTTTTATTTGCAAAGTAGTATTCATCTTCTCCTGGGTGGAAGCATAAAGACAGATGCAAATTCTTGTTGTAGGTTCCTAATTTGTTTGTGTATGGTGTAGAAAAATCACCATATGAAGATAAAAACAATATGGAAAGATGTGGAAATGTGGTTGATCAAAGTAAAAGATGGATGCATGCACTCATTGAAAAGAAGAGACATATTGAGCGTGCGAAAAAATACACTGGAGATCAAGATGTATCTTTGTGGGATGACTTTTTCAATCATCAAGAAGAGATTATAAAGTATATGATTGGAGGTCATTGGCGAGTTGATGTTCAATTTGCATGGGATTTTTGTACACAAAGATGAGTGAATGTGGCCCAAGCATGTAATGCACATGCACTTCAAAGTTTTATACATCCACCAGAAAGAAATATTTATGGAGGCCGAAGGATGACAAAACATGCAAAAGCAAGATGGCAAGGAAATTTAATAGAGATAAATGTTGGAACACTTATTGTAGTACATGCTGATGGTGATGAGGCTAAGAGACCATTTTGGATTGCAAAGGTTTTAGACTTCACTAAGATATTGATCAAAGAAGAATAGAGGCTTTGATGGTGTATTGGTATTACGTTAAAAGTAGTAATGCACTCATAGGGAAATATAACTTAGAAATGGTGTGTGATACTAAACGAAGAGGCTTAAAAAAGAAAAAGAATATTTGAAGCACATCGACTCTAAAAATGGATGATGTAGATATTCTTGTTTATGATTTTGCCTTGACAAGAATAGGTCACTTGAGGAAAGCAACCATCAATATGATAAAGAAAAAGCTTCCAGATGTATGTGGTATAGAAAATCATAGGCAAACAAGAAGATTTGTGCATGATCCTGCAGAATTAGGTATGTTTGGATGAAGATAGAGCTCTTGTGGATATAGAAGAAGAAGAAGAAGAGAGCTCTCAACAGTCATAGACTAAATCAAGTGCATCAAACGATGAGGGTGTAGACATAGATCGACAATTTGTGAGTTGCATTGACACTCCATAACATTTTTAGTGCTCATGTAAATGCCTCAAAGTAGTTTTCTTAATGAAACCATGTTTCGTAGAAATTTTGAATAACAATCGGACATCCACCCATTGAAAATATGTCTTAATTGTTCATTTTTGTATAAGAATTCTTCATTTTTATATTCTTTATATAGATTTTGGACATGTCAATGTCTTATCCAATGAAATTTTGACCACATTTTGAGCTCTTTTTTAATGAAAAATCACATAACATGTCAACAAATCACATGTTTTCACTTCATTTTTGAAATATATGTATACTGGTATTAAGGGTTCTCAAACATAAGCTGCAATTTTCTTGATTTTTGATGAGGGTGTTCTCTTTTTACGACATACTTCTCCTTGGTTAAGTTATTTTGATTGCGATGAACCATAGTGCATTCTCCATCTCGCAATATCGACGATGATATCCTCGGAGTAGAAAATCGAGCTCCTAAGGTCGCACATGGTACTCCGCACAGAGACTATGGAATACGCAAAAACAGAGTACACAGGGAGCATGAAAATAGACTTCTTACGTTTTACAAATGCGGTCGAACCTATAGTCTCAAACTGACCATGACACTATATGTTTTATTAGAGGACATATACAAAGAAGTGTCCATTGGCCATTTGGCCTTTCACATGGACACTAACGGTAACAATCTCCCACTAAAAACCAATATGGCCAAAGTAACTATGGGAGAAAAATAAAGAATGATAAATAATACCTGAGTATAAGTATACAAACTATACCTCCCACTTGATGGGCATGTTATAGAGTACACAAGTGACTATGTAAGATCATGAATCAAGCAACCCCCATCAAGTGACAACAATGTCCAAAGCTATTGTGTGCTAGAGCTTTAGTCAAAGCATCTACAACATTATCTCGAGTGTCAACCTTCTCAAGAATAATGTGCTCAGTGGCTAAGAAATCTCAAATGAAGTGATACCTCACCTCAATGCTCTTGGTCTTTGCATGATAAACTGGATTCTTAGCCAAAGCAATGGCACTCTGACTATCACTAAGCAAACGCGGTACATGTAGAGGTAAACCCATATCACAAGCAAGACGAGAAAGCCACAATGCTTCCTTACATGCCTCACTTGCTGCAACATACTCTCCTTCTATGGTGTAAATAGTTGTACATTCTTGAAGACGAGATCTCTAAGAGATACCACCTCTAGAAAAATGAAAAATGTACCCTGATGTAGAGGTACGATTGTCTACACAACCAACATAGTCAGAATCTGTGTAACCAATAATGGATGCTTTCCGTCTACCTAAGCATAGAAACTTGTCCTTAGTGCCACTCAAATATCTTAAAATCATCTTGATCGCTTCCCAATGTTTTTTGCCAGGATTAGACATATATCTACTCACAGCTCCCACTGCAAATGCAATGCCTTGTCTCGTAGCTACCATAGCATACATGAGACTACTAATAGCATACTGATAGGGAATTTTGTTCATGAATTCCTTTTCCTCATCTGATTTGGGGCAATCGAGAATAGCCTTGAGACTTCAAAAAAGCATCAAACGTTTGGTACCATTGTCTAGGGGAGTGTTTAAGTCCATACAAGCTCTTCTTAAGCTTACAAACTAGAATTTTGTTGCCAGGAACTACATAACCCTCTGGTTGTTCAATATAGATCTCATCTGTAAGATCTCCATGCAAGAAAGCAGTTCTCACATCCATTTGGACTAGATCTAAGTCCTCCATTACAACGAATCCAAGCAACATGCGCAGGGTAGTCATCTTGACCACTTGAGAGAAGATTTCCTCGAAATGAACACCATGTTGTTGCTTAAAACCCTTTGCAACAAGTCGTGCTTTACACTTTGGAGAAGCACTATCTGATGTTAATTTTAGCTTATATACCCATTTACATGGTAAAGCTTTCTTGCCCTTTCGCAAAGGTACCAAATCCCAAGTACCATTCTTATGATTAGAAACCAACTCAATCTTCATGGCATGCTCCAACTTGACATGATCCTCTCTTTGCATAGCCTCTTTGTAGCAAGAGGGCTCACCAGCATCTGTTAGCATAACAAAAATCTAAACCTGGAACATATTTATCAGGTGGATGTGAAACACGTGTAGAACATCTCAATGGTTGTTGAACAGGAATATGTGTAGAGTGATCTGAATGGACATTCTCTTGAACATCCCTATGTGCAGCATTTTTATGCATGCTAACCGGAGGACTAGTATCCTCAAACACCACTCTTCTAACTTCAACCTCCTTAATGGGCTATTTATGCATCTTAGACTCATTGAAAATGACATCACTACTTCTGATGCCATAACCGATATCCAAATTCTCCTTCTCAACCATATCAAAGAAAAATGCATTTCTTTGACTTATGATCCAAGTTTTGTCTAAGAGTCTTTGATATATGAACATATGCTTCACACCCAAAAACTCAAAGATGGTCATAATATGGTAACTTCCCTATCCATAAATCTTGTGGCACTTTCAAACCTTGGGCAGTACTAGGTGAAAGGTTAATCACATGAACTACAGTCAATACTACTTCTGGCCAAAAACCTTGTGAGAGGTTTGCATGATGCAACATAGAGACTACTCTATTTTGAATAGTTCTATTCATCCTCTCAGCTAAACCATTCTGTACTAGGGTATAAGGAGATGTAAACTCTCTATGAACCCCTCTAGAGTGACAAAAAAGGTTGAATTCATGTGAGATATACTCACCCCCAATATCTAAATGTAAAGCCTTAAGCGTAGTTCGTTTTTGAGTCTCAACTGAAGCAAGCCATTTTTTGAAAGTAGGGAATACCTCATCCTTCGATTTGATAGAATATACCCAAACGTTTCTAGTAGCATCATCTATGAAAGTGAAAAAGTCAAGAGAACCACTTAAGGACCTAGTCGGCATAGGACGACACGGAAACGAGATCTAAATGCTAAATTGAAGAGTGAATGTGCGTTCTATGCACATTTCTAGTTTGCTTTCCATATTGACAATGTTGACAAAATGAAAAATCAGAGAAAGATAACAGAGGCAAGTAGCAAGAACGAGAAATATTTTCCATTCCACTAAGAGATATATGGCCCAAACAACCATGCCAAATACAAGCCATAGGTTGTTTAGTAATAGCTAACAAGTGTTCTTTCTGTGATACAAATAAAAGATAAAGTGAGCCAACTTTGCTTCCTTTTGCAACAACCATATTGCCCTTTGATATGTGAAAGGATTGAGCATAGAAGAGCACCTTGTAACCAAGGTCATCAAGTTGACCAACTAGCATCAAACTGTGTGATAACTGAGGTACATGACCTACATTATGCATAGTAAATTTTGAACCATCAATGAACTCCACAACCACATCTCCAATCCCCACAACGTCACACTTTTAAGAATCACCAATTCTCATTGTTCCAAGAGAATTTGGTGCATAATTACAAAGCCATTCTCTATGTGGTGTCACATGGAAAGAAGCACCTGAATCTAGTGTAGAGCAGGTGAGCTTGCCAGCATTTGATTGGTGAAGGAGCATAACTTGGGCGAGCCTCCTCCTTCTCTCATCATGGGGCGACCTTAGCCCAAGGCGACCACCTCTCTTCTCATTGGGCGACCAGATATCTTGGCGACGCCTTCACTTTTCCACAATGGGTTATGGAGCGAGGGACGCCCGTATGATGAGGTAGGAGGGAGAAAAGGCGACGCCTTTCTTTTTGCATCATAGTAACCTATGGGGCTACGCCCATATGGTGGGTAAGAAGGGAATAGGCGATGCCTTAAATGCTTGTCATTTTGACTTATGAAGACATGGGTGACTCCCACTCTTGCATTACATGGAAAGGGGCGACTTCAGCAACAGGGCGATTGGGAGGACATGGGTTGGGTTCAAAAGCATAAACGGTGAGTGGAGAACATAAGAATGCTAGTTGTGGACGCTATCCAAGAAGCGAAGGCAGGTTCCAAAATGGTTCACACGCATGGAGAATATGGCGACGCCCATATGATGGGAAAGCATGGAGGATGAGGCGACTATTACTTATGAAGAAAGAGCTTGGGGCGACCACCATTTGCTTCCATGGCTCACTTGGGCGAGCCTCCTCCTACTCTCCTCCTAATGGCCTTGGGCAACTCTCTCCTCCAATGGCAAATTGGGCGACCGGCGACCATCATCCTAGGGGACTCCTTTTGTGCTAATTGGGCGACCGGCGACCATCATCCTAGCCAACTCCTTTTGTGCTAATTGGGCGACCCTTCTTCCTTTGGCGACCCCCACCTTGGGCGACCCCCACCTTGGGCGACCCCCACCTTGGGCGACCCCCGCCTTGGGCGACCCTCTCCTCCTAATAGCAAATTGGGCGACTCTCCAGGGGCACTTACTACAAGCTAAGGCGACCAACTTATTCTTGGCAACACAAGGAGGGCGACCACCTTTTTTCTCCCAACCCTCTCCAAAGGCGATCACTCGCCTCCTACATGCTACCGACTTAGTATGGGCTCCACCATGAGCAACTTGGGGGCAAATGACGGGCGGAGCATATTTTGTGAGTCATGTGTCAGAATGAAAAATAATGCAGGGAATATTGCCACTTGGCTTTGGCGGTGTCAGAAGCTAAAATTGGGGGCCTTATTGAAGTTGGCTACCAGAGCCAAAATTAGTCCTCTCCTCCACCTCTTGACCACCACTTTGGCGCGTGCGGCACTTAAGGCTGGAATTTGGCAAGGCCACCCTTGGCCACTCTGGAGTCTATATAAACAGATGTTTGGCACTCATTTGGGTGATCTGATTTGAGTAATCTGAATCGTGTGGGCTATTGCGTATCATCACTATCATCATTTGTTGATGCTAGTTGAGGCTATTTTTTTGGTCTACTCTCTGCACTCTGTTGCTACAAGCACACTGTGGAAGGTCACTCTGTGATGATTATACAGAGCGTGGACCTCCAGTGGAGTTGCTGATTAGCATTACAGGGTGATTGAGTGGCTTGGATCTAGTCATTGGCATGCATCGGTGAATTTCTTCAGGATCAAGTCGTCATCTTTATTGTATTCACTTTGTTGGTCTCACTCTTGTATTTTTGCTAATTAGTTTTGGAATGGCATGCTAGCCCACTGTTACATTCTTTTGTAGTATTTTAGCTCTCTGTAATCATTTTCAAAGTTACGAAGTGATTTCCTCTCTCAAGAGCACTCGTCATTGATCCTTTCTCTATAACGCTACATTTTCACTTCTATTGGTTTCTCTGTTATCAGTGAAGGTACCTGCACACAAGAATGTCACAGGGTATACTTCCCTAAGGAGAACTCCCCTTGAGTAGATGGAGTACTGGAAATGTATACAATTTGATATTGTTGAAAGTGGATACCCGGTACCTCCTCTACAGTTTGGTACGCCCGGTGGGACACTTGCATTTTTGTGTGAGGTATTTAGTGTGCACTATATAGTTGTTGTTGCATCAATTTCTTGATTTTTTGCATTCTGTGAGTGGGTACATGACCCACACTCGAGTAGACAGAGAGCCCCTTCGTGTACAAAAGAGCCTCAAGAAGTCAGCTCTACCTTCGGCTAGTACCCCTCTACCCTTAAATTTTTCCATCGATTTGGCTTCAACCCCGCTTTCAAAAGAGAAGCTGAGGAGGACGTTAGATTTTTCCTTTGATACTTCAGAAGAAGCACCAGTGCCAATGGAGGAACTTTCTCATTTACTCTCTAGGTTGAACATCAAGTTCCCTACATTTAAGGGATTGGCTTATGAGGATGCGGATGACCACGTGAGGAGATTCGTCTCATTATGCCGCGGACGAGGATTGCAGAACCGAGAGGATGCAATGTTGGTACTCTTCCCATCTACATTGGAAGGCCTTGCAGACAAATGGTATAGTCAATATGCAGATGGACACTTCACTACATGGGAGGCACTGAAGACGGCATTCTCGCAGACATTCCGACCAAGCAACTCCTCTGAAAGAGCTCTAGATCAGCTAGAGAACCTAAAATTGAGATCAGGTGAATCCTTTCATGAACTTCACACTAGAACAAAAGCACTTGTTTCACGTCTGCCACATGCTCCAGGTGATTTCTTGGTAAAAAAATGGATAGAGAAAGCTCTGCCCAAGTCATCTCAGCAGAAGCTTCGTGAATCTCTTAGATTGGATGCAACACTTGATGATTTTGTTGCAACTGCATCGCGCATTGAGGAGGCTAGACTACATTTTGAAGGGGAGGCCCAACCAAATTATGCATCAGACTTGGATCCTATCGGGCAACTCAGGAAGGAGTTGGAAGCCTTAAGAATGCAGCAAAGTCGCCAAGAAGAGAAAGTTGTGCCGCCGCCCCCACCCCACACTATTGATGAAGTAGCTCAACTTCGTCGTGAGCTCGAAGATTTGCGGACTACACAGGACATACGAAGACAGGTTTGGTGTACAATATGCAGCAATAATGGACATTCCAATGTTAATTATCCTAACAAGGTCAGTTGTCAATTCTGTGGCAAAGATGGTCATGAATCTAGAGACTGCTACTACCTCAAGGGAGCACAACAACGAGGTAACCATCAAGCTTTGGATTCATATTATGCTAGTACTTCGAATGCACCTAATAGAGAAGAGACCCGTCCAACTCGGCCTAGATATAATAGGCCACTCATGTGTTATCGTTGTGGTGAGTATGGCCATATGCAGAACAAGTGCTCCCTACCAGAAGGTGCACCTCCCTGTCAGCATTGTCCAGATGCTAAAGATCACTACACCAGAGATTGCCCAAGGAGCCGCCCTCCTCCAATTCACATGATTGCAGTCTCCCCACAAGTAGAAGGTATGACCACTCAGTCTTATGTTGTTTCATCTTCTTCAATGCCAAGGATGACTAGAGCCAGGCAAGCGGCAATAGCCTATAGGGAGGAACAACAAGGACTCAAAGATAGAGATGAGGAAAAGAAGGCGGGATGGACGGACCAAGCAGACATCGAAGGAGCTTATGAGAGGGTGACTACTTTGCTAAAAGATCAACCAACAAGTCCTCAGGAAGACACACAAGAGGTGAACATTGAGGAAATCTTGAGAGGTATTCATCATAAGATTAGTCTGTACCAACTCATAAAGATGGATTCAAAAGTAAGAAGTGATTTGTTGAAAATTATACACTCTGCATGCTTGTACCCACCTCCTAGCATAGATGGTTTTATGGTTGACTTTCCCCCTGCACCCCTGGCTGATTATCAAAGCTCAAGATTATCTGTTTTTATAAAGGATGAAGCTCTCACAGGTGTTATCATAGATGGAGGTTCCGGCATTAATTTGATGCCAGATTTCACCATGAAGAAACTAAAATTGAATCCCACGAAGGCAGCACCCTTCACAGTTACATTAGCAGATCAACGTCGGGTTGCACCACTTGGCATTGTTGAAAAGGTACTTATGATAGTGCAGGGTTGTCACTTTGTTCTAGACTTTGTTGTTATTGCCCTGCCACAGGAGACCTCATACCCTCTACTCTTGGGAAGGCCTTGGCTAAGGCAAGCAAAGGCTCTACAGGATTGGGGTAAGAACAAGTTATGGATTTCCACATGTACTAATAATCAATTACAGATACATTTGGAAGAGGGATCAGACATCAACAAGGCTACTGGGTATACAATGGAGACTCAGGTAATGCCTTCTGAAGATGATACCCTATTAAAATGGATGACGGGAAGTGCAGAATGCTGCACAGTGGAGATATATGAAGTAAATGAGGATTTTATAGAAGCAGCACAAGGAGGCCAGAAAGAGGAAAAAATTGATGTTTTTCACTTGAAAAGTATGGAAAAGAGTAAGATATGTGATCACAAGAAACTAGAGGAAGCGGCAAAAATTTGGCACCATGAGGCCCAAATCAGGCACCTCACTCATATGGGGCACCAGGAAGCCCAAGTTGGGCACCAAGCTGGTGGTGGCCCAAGTGGGCGACATGAGGCCCAAGATGGGCACCTATCTGGGGGTGGCCCAAGTGGGCGACATGAGGCTCAAGATGGGCACCTAGCTGGAGGTGGCCCAAGTGGGCGACATGAGGCCCAAGTTGTGCACTTGGCCAATAGTGGCCAAAATGGGCCAATCCTTCCTCTGGAACTCACTTCTTCTCTTAAGCAAGGTAGTCGAGCTTATCTTTTGCAGGCACCTCCCGAAGGACCGAAACCTCTAATTGGGCCACTAGACCTGGATAGTCAAAATTTGACAATCGGCGCCACTACAATGATATGTAAGGAGAAGACAGGTAAACATAAAAAATTGGATGATTTTATGCTTGCAGGACCAGAAAGTGACAAAGTTGTGCCTGCATCTGAAGAGGCTAATTTTGACCTTCAAGAACTACCATTTTCAAATATACCTTTAGGATGGATCAAGGAACAGATTGTGGATCATAAATTGAACTCCGCTCCTGCATACAGTGGGGATGAATTTTCAAGTGAGTCCAATTCTGAAAAGTTTGTTCAAGAAGTAAATCTTGGAGATGAAGAGAACCCTCAAATAGTTCACTTGGCCTCTTGGTTATGGCATTATCCCTCTTTACTACAGAAGGTAACTTCTCTACTTTTTTCCTATAAAAATGTCTTCGCATGGTCCTACAAAGACCTAACAGGGATACCAGAAGAGCTTGGATTACATCGAATACCTTTAGTTGAAGGAGCTTCACCTGCAAGAAGCAGGCCTTATCGTCTCAATCCAAAGTACGCAGAGGCAGTAAAGCTAGAAATAACAAAACTGGAAGAGGCAGGTATTATTGTCCCAGTAGAACATTCAAGGTGGCTTTCTTCCATGGTCATTGTACCAAAGAAAAATAGTGGCAAAATAAGAGTATGCGTTGATTTTCGTGCTTTAAATAAGGTGACTGTTCAAGATGGCTTTCCTCAACCATTCACAGAGCAGGTGCTTGACGAAGTAGCTGGACACACTCTATATAGTTTTCTTGATGGTTTCAGTGGCTACAACCAGATAGTGATTCATCCTGAAGATAGAGACAAAACGGCCTTTGTTACTCCATGGGGCACTTATGTTTATACCCGCATGGCTTTTGGCTTGAAAAATGCACCAGCTTCCTTTAATAGAACAATGTATCTGATATTAGGGAAATGGTTAACCACCTTTCTGCGCATTTTTATGGATGACTTTTCAATGTTTTCAGGCACGGATAGGAGAGCAATAGTTCAAGATTTCCATGATCACTTGGAAAATCTGAAGGAAATCTTTGAGCAGTGTCTCAAAACAGGTTTGAAGTTAAATCCTACTAAATGTCATTTTTTGGTCACTAAAGGCACTCTCCTTGGTCATATAGTATCGGCCGAAGGGATAACTGTTGATCCGGCAAAGATCACTGCTATCCTCTCCATGCCGATTCCACGAACTCCAAAGGAAGTACAAAGTTTTTTAGGCCATGCAGGTTACCATAGACGATTTATCAGAATGTATTCAGAAATAGCTAAGCCCTTGTCCAGACTTACAAGTAAGAAGGTTCCTTTCTCATGGAGTCTTGAAGCTGAGAAAGCATTTTGCGACCTAAAATTGAGGCTATGTACTGCTCCACTTTTAACTGTTCCTAATTGGTCATTAGAGTTCCATGTGCATACAGATGCCAGCCTTCATGCAGTTGGAGCAGTCTTGGCTCAACCATCATCACATAAGGTAGACCAACATATCGCCTATGCTAGCAGATTACTTACCAAAGCAGAAAGGAACTACAGCACTACTGAAAGGGAAGGTTTGGCTATCGTATTCGCTCTTCAAAAATTTCGGCATTACCTCCTAGGTGTGCATTTTATTGTCATATCTGATCATCAGCCTTTGAAGTACTTGATTAACAAGCCAAGAGTAGCTGGAAGGATTTGGTGATGGTTATTGCTATTTCAGGAATTTGATTTTGATATTCATATTAAGCCAGGGAAAGAGCACTATATGGCGGATCAAGTATCAAGGACTGCTGTGAGTGAAAAGGCAACAGGTATTAATGATGAACTGGTGGATAGTACTCTTTTTCTGGTTGCAATGCAAACCGATTGGTATGATGGAATTCTTCAGTTCCTCTCAGTTGGAAAATTCCCCAACCATCTAACACCATTAGAAAAGAGGAAATTACTCCTTAAGTCCAAATCTTACTCACTCATAGATGGAAATTTATATAAATATTGTCATGATGGTATCTTGAGAAAGTGTGTTTTTCCAGAAGAAGTAAACTTTTTGCTTGAAGCAGCACACAACGAAGGGCATATGAAGGGAGAGGATTTGGCTCACAAAATTATCCACAAGGGACTATGGTGGCCTCAGATATACAAAGATGCAATCAAATTCGCTAAAGAGTGCGACATCTGCCAGAGATGTGCTCCTAGGCCAACCAAATTGAATTTTCAACCATTAGTCGTCTCCACGGGATGGCTACCTTTTGAACGTTGGGGTCTTGATTTTATTGGTCCGATCAGTCCAATTGGTCAACCTGGGGGTAAGAAATATATTATGATGGCCACATGTTATGCAACTAAGTGGATAGAAGCTAAGGCCACTACAGATTGCACGGCCTTGACAGTGGCTAAGTTTTGTTTAAACGTATTTTCTCTAGATTCGGTTGCCCACTTGAAATTACTAGTGATAGGGGCACTCACTTTGTAAATCAGTTGCTTCAATTCATCTTTGACAAATATAAAATCTTTCACAAAAAGTCATGTGCTTACTATCCAAGGGCAAATGGCCAAGCGGAAAGCTCTAACAAAATTTTGATTGGGCTCTTGCACAAATTATCCTTTGATCATCAAAGTTCTTGGCCACAAGCATTAATCGGTGCAATTTGGGCTTTCCGAACTACTAGAAGGGGAACCAGTGGCGAGAGTCCATTCCGCTTAGTATATGGTAAAGAGGCATTGGCACCATTCGAATTTATTATCAGGAAGGAAATTGGAGCTAGAACCATTGGAATTGAGCCTCCCATTAGAAGACTTGTGGCATTGGAGGAATATAGGGAAGCAGCAATGAGGAAACTGCAGGTAAAGCAAGAGGAACGCAAAAAGTTGCATGACAGGTATCTAAGGACTAATGAGGTACAGGAAGGATCCTTGGTCTTGGTGCATCAGATCCCGCCAGCATCCACCAAACTAGCACCTAAATGGATAGGGCCCTACAAGGTGATAAAGGTATTACCACAAGGAGCAGTTGATTTAGAGGACTTGCAGGGTGAAAGGATGCCCCTGATCAACATCTCCAGGGTGAAAAGCTATTTGAATTAATGCAAGCAGATGGAATTCACTCACTGTACATACCATAGTTCTTTTCATTTTCTGCAGTTCATTTTGTTTGATGGAATAAGCAAATAAATGAGTTGTTGCACCGGGACGGTGCAAAGTCTTGATGTGGGGGTCTGTAGAGCAGGTAAGCTTGCCAGCATTTGATTGGTGAAGGAGCATAACTTGGGCGAGCCTCTTCCTTCTCTCATCATGGGGCGACCTTAGCCCAAGGCGACCACCTCTCTTCTCATTGGGCGACCAGATATCTTGGCGCAATGGGTTATGGAGCGAGGGACGCCCGTATGATGAGGTAGGAGGGAGAAAAGGCGACGCCTTTCTTTTTGCATCATAGTAACCTATGGGGCTACGCCCATATGGTGGGTAAGAAGGGAATAGGCGACGCCTTAAATGCTTGTCATTTTGACTTATGAAGACATGGGCGACTCCCACTCTTGCATTACATGGAAAGGGGCGACTTCAGCAACAGGGCGATTGGGAGGACATGGGTTGGGTTCAAAAGCATAAACGGTGAGTGGAGAACATAAGAATGCTAGTTGTGGACGCTATCCAAGAAGCGAAGGCAGGTTCCAAAATGGTTCACACGCATGGAGAATATGGCGACGCCCATATGATGGGAAAACATGGAGGATGAGGCGACTATTACTTATAAAGAAAGAGCTTGGGGCGACCACCATTTGCTTCCATGGCTCACTTGGGCGAGCCTCCTCCTACTCTCCTCCTAATGGCCTTGGGCGACTCTCTCCTCCAATGGCAAATTGGGCGACCGGCGACCATCATCCTAGGCGACTCCTTTTGTGCTAATTGGGCGACCGGCGACCATCATCCTAGCCAACTCCTTTTGTGCTAATTGGGCGACCCTTCTTCCTTTGGCGACCCCCACCTTGGGCGACCCCCACCTTGGGCGACCCCCGCCTTGGGCGACCCTCTCCTCCTAATAGCAAATTGGGCGACTCTCTAGGGGCACTTACTACAAGCTAAGGCGACCAACTTATTCTTGGCAACACAAGGAGGGCGACCACCTTTTTTCTCCCAACCCTCTCCAAAGGCGATCACTCGCCTCCTACATGCTACCGACTTAGTATGGGCTCAACCATGAGCAACTTGGGGGCAAATGACGGGCGGAGCATATTTTGTGAGTAATGTGTCAGAATGAAAAATAATGCAGGGAATATTGCATTAGGGGAAAAAGTGAGCCCTGCATGGGCCTTGTAAGGATCCCTAATTTTTCGGGATTAAAATTAATCTTCTCTGGTATTGAGGAGAAAAAAAAACCACCAGTGGTTTTTAATATAAAAATACTATTTCTAAGATACCACACTTGATGAATTTCTTGTATCGGATTCATGAATATTAGGAGCCGTCGGATAGCCTTCACGAACGCATGAGATTAACGAAGGTTTTTCTGGCAAAAAAAGACAAAATAGATCTCTCAGTGTGATTGGGTTGGGATGGGTCTGTCAAAAAACGACAAAATAAAGCTCTCTGTGTGCTTGGGGTCGTGGGCGTTCGAAGCCATTGGATGCTAATCGTGGACGGACGCGATTGAACAAACTTTTTCTGGCAGAAAAAGACAAAATAGAACATCACATCACTTGTAAGATGTGGGAAAAACGAAGAGAGAGAGTATCAACGTTCGATTCGCGCTGGGAATTCTGGCAGAAAACGACAAATGAAGCCTCACATCACCCGATTTATTATTATCCATTGGATGCTCACAGATCGAACGGACGATATTGAAACGCGATTGAGTGTGGCTTGGATTTAAGAAGAGCCGTTGGATCCTTTGGTGATCTAAAGGCCTTAAAATGAAGATTCCATCTATTTAATGCCATGGCTTGAGAGCCAAAGGATTCATTTTCCCATCCAACGCTGGACAAAAAAAGGTGCATTCCCTTCTTTCTATCAAGCTCCATCTTCGGATCTCCGTAATATCCAACGGCCCAAATCAAATTCGGTTAAGGAAATTCGAATTTTGGAGCCCATGAAACCACTAAGGGAGGATTTTAGTTGCTTTGACTACTCCAAACCAAGGGAAAACTAGGCCTAGCCTACTTCATTGAGGCTCTAGACTGTGTCCACCACCCTCCTCTCATTGGTCCATCACTAATCACCCCTTAATCTAAAAGGTCCATGCAGGGTTCATTTTTTCCCCTAATGGCCACTTGGCTTTGGCGGTGTCAGAAGCTAAAATTGGGGGCCTTATTGAAGTTGGCTACCAGAGCCAAAATTAGTCCTCTCCTCCACCTCTTGACCACCACTTTGGCGCGTGCGGCATTTAAGGCTGGAATTTGGCAAGGCCACCCTTGGCCACTCTGGAGTCTATATAAACAGATGTTTGGCACTCATTTGGGTGATCTGATTTGAGTAATCTGAATCATGTGGGCTATTGCGTATCATCACTATCATCATTTGTTGATGCTAGTTGAGGCTATTTTTTTGGTCTACTCTCTGCACTCTGTTGCTACAGGCACACTGTGGAAGGTCACTCTATGATGATTATACAGAGCGTGGAACTCCAGTGGAGTTGCTGATTAGCATTACAGGGTGATTGAGTGGCTTGGATCTAGTCATTGGCATGCATCGGTGAATTTCTTCAGGATCAAGTCATCATCATTATTGTATTCACTTTGTTGGTCTCACTCTTGTATTTTTGCTAATTAGTTTTGGAATGGCATGCTAGCCCACTGTTACATTCTTTTGTAGTATTTTAGCTCTCTGTAATCATTTTCAAAGTTACGAAGTGATTTCCTCTCTCAAGAGCACTCGTCATTGATCCTTTCTCTATAACGGTACATTTTCACTTCTATTGGTTTCTCTGTTATCAGTGAAGGTACCTGCACACAAGAATGTCACAGGGTATACTTCCCTAAGGAGAACTCCCCTTGAGTAGACGGAGTACTGGAAATGTATACAATTTGATATTGTTGAAAGTGGATACCCCGGTACCTCCTCTACATCTAGCAACCAAGTGTGGGAAAGAGAATCAGCCATAAGAACCTCAGTTGGTAGAGTACTATCAGTGTCAACACATCAACATCATCAGAAATAACATTACTTTCTTCAATCTTCACAGTCGAAGTAGATGGTGCAGGTAACTGTTTAACATGCCCATCAACGTTTTTTCCTTTACCTTTAGCATTCTTTAATACATAACAATCTTTCTTCATGTGTCCTATCTTATGACAATAATGGCATTGGATATCCCTCTTCCTTTATTTAATTCTACTCTTATTCCGTTGACCATTCTTTTCCTTGTTCTTGCTCCTGCCATGTTGTTGATTCTTTCCTTGGTAAGAAACATGAACATGATATGCATCTCCACTCTGAGTGCTAGCCATAGATTTTCTATAAATCTCCTCACTCAAGAGTGCTCCACATATGTCATCATAGACGAGTTTATCACTAGGTGCACTATTGCTAATAGCTGTGCAAAATGTATCCCATGATGAAGGCAAGGTGCATAACAAGAATACTGCTTTCATTTCATTATCCATATCCATTTCATAGCATGTAACTAAGAGAATATAGCATCAAACTCGTTTAGATGAGAAGCAACACTATTTGTGTCCTTCATACAAAGGTCATATAATAAACTCATCCAAATAGACTTGATTTGATGTTGTCTCTTTTTCATATGTATTGCATAAATTCTTCCAAAGCTCCTTTGCACTTTCGGAGTCTAATAATGTTAAGTAAACATTATCTACCAGGTGCAAGCGAATGGTAGACCTGGCCATTTCATGTAACTCATCCCAATTATCTTCATCCATGATAGTAGGCTTCTTTGAAATTCCAATTACTAGTTTTCATTGTCTCCTTTGAATCAGCACATGTTTAATCTAATTCTTCCATACAACAAAGTTTGTGCCATCAAATTTTTGGATCTCAAAATGGTCTTGTTCCCTACAAGTTATAGCTCCTCCTCGAAACACTAGCACTAGACCCTAATCCACTGGATGTGCGTGAGATCTCTAATGCCATGATGGTAGAGAAGTGAATGGAATGATAATGGAGCTAGAAGAGTCCAAATAAGTGTATCAAGGAGTAAATTGACCACTATATAGTTGTCAGAACCAAAAATCTGGAAAAATTTTGCCAGAGTATCCTTTGCAAAATCAGCATATGAACAATGTCAAAATATCATAAAATTGCAAGTAATAACATGTTTGCCTGCATTGTGAATCACTGACTCCACCGCATATAATCAGTTACCCAGTTGAAGCCAACTTGGCTTATCGAGCACCTATGAACAATTATCGTACATCTCCTATAGGAAGGCTGGGTAAGTCTTCCACTTGCATCACCAAAGAGACCCCGTCATGTGGATGTCTCCTAGATAAGAAAACTTCACCACGACCCTCTTTATCAAACGTAAGAGGATTTATGATAAGAATATAACCACTATATCAATGACCACATGGATGTACATAAACAATATCCATAGAAGCATACATAAGGTGTATGTGCTCAGTATATGCAGTAAACTAACACTAAAAGGCTGAATGCAGAGCCCAAAAACTAACTAATAACACCTCCAAGTGTGTGTCAACTCTGCTGTTTTTGGCTCAAAGAACCTGCATTAATTTGTAGCTACTACTCCCACCAAAACTAAAATCTTTCAAGAAACTTGTAGTTTTGCAAGTGTGGCTAAAAATACAGCCCCAAAGGTTGATATTTAATGTTGGAGAAGTACAAAGAACACTCTTCTTGATGTTCTTGGACCTGTGTGAAGAAAACTATGTGCGGAAGTACTCCAAAACGGCTCCAAAAGACACCCCAAAAATGCTTTAGAAATAGGCTTTGAAAGCAAAGAATGAATCTTTGAGGGACCAAAACATGTTCAAGGTAATGTCAACCTTAGTCTTTCCCCTTCTTCAGACACCATAAGACTATAGCTTAGTGGCAAGAGATTGCTAGGGTTAAGCGAGCTCCGGGTGGAAGAGTACTGGGATACGTGACCTCCCGGGAAGTATCGGGAACTTCTATATTCATTGATCCGAAGGTCCTCCCTTGCATGCAACCAATGGTGCCAACAATGACTTCGCTAACTCGAATGACAAGGTATGCAAAGGTCTATGCCTTGGTTGCCACCTTAGTCGTAAGCCTTGGAGAAATTCAGGGGGAGGGTTGCTCGCTTCGCTCGCACAAAAGGAACAAAGGTTTTGCCTCAAATTACTCTGATATCAATGAAGTATTTCAATGGTGATGCACCACAATGCACTCTCCTTCTCACGATCTCCACGATGATATCTTCGGACTAGAAAACGGAGCTCCTAAGGTCGCACATGGTACTCCGCATAGAGACTACAGAATACGCAAAAACACAGTACACAGGGAGCACAAAGATAAACTTCTTAGGTTTTACAAATGTGGTCGAACTTATAGTCTATGACTGACCAGGCCACTATAAGTTTTATTAAAGAACATATACAAAGAAGTGCCTTGTGGCCATTTTGCCTTTCACATGGACACTAATGATAAGATTTCTTAAGGCTTGTTGTTGGCTACTATTTGTCATGGTGTTAGTGCTTCTAAATATTTTCCATCTACATGTTCCTAGTTCTAGTCTTTCTTCCCATGTTGATTCTCTTATTCTTCCTCTTTTTTTTTTCTTATTTATGTTTCAATTCTTGATGCTATTGATTTTAGTCTTCATTTTGTTGCTCTCACTTTTGATTTCATCTTCGCTCTTCTTTGTTGTTGTTGTTATTTCTATTTTTCTTCTTTTGTGTGTTATACTTGTTTTTCTTGTTGTTTCTCTTCTTGCTACTAAAGTTGCTCTCCTTCTTGTTGATGTTCTTTTCATCATTTTTACTCTCTTTAATGCCCTTCTAGATGCTCCTCTTGCTATCGTTGTTTCTACTTCTCTTTGTCAAACTATTGATCCTGTTGTTTATGGGAGAATTGCAAATGTTCCCTAGCAAATTTAAAGCATGAATTCTCTCTCTCTCTCTCTCTCACACGCACACACACATACACTCTCAAAGATACATTTTCTCACTGAAATCATTATTCCTCTGACTCTTTATAGAATGAACCCTATATCCTTTGGTAAGTCAAAAAAAAAAAAAATATTGTTAATGTAAATTATTGAACTCAAATTACTTGCTTCTCTGCATAGAACAAATGCCTCCAACATAGATTATATTAGTTCATTTAGTTGACACATATAGTGACCATTGTTCACTCTAGAAATGATTTCTTCAACAATATGCAGACATAATACCAAATATCTTAAGAACATTTAGAGGAATATATTAGCTTTCTAGCTTCTTAATTGTCAAAACAAAGAGTAAGATATGGCTATATAAATTTGAAGAAAATCACTCAAGCAAGGAGGGGCTTTCTTACCAAGACAAACACTAGCATATTCAAAGTTCTAATGAGCAAAAACATGTGGGATCTGCATGAATAGGAAGTACATGGTACGTTTATATAATTTGGAAAACTTTTCCCTAATATGTAGGAACATCTTTACCTAGAAAATAGGATTCATCACATATAAATATGATAGATACTTGAATGTGAGACATGAGGGAAATGCAAATTCAAATTTGAAACAAGAGTTCTTGTGCTTAGTTCCTTAATTCATGATGATCCAAGTGTCAATAGATGAGTGGTTCATAAGCTCCTAAGGTTGAAGCTTGACTTCAACACTCCCTCTTGAAGCTCAAATATTAAAGCCTTCATCCAATTTCCATAACTCCAATGTCTCTTTTGAGCTTTGGAAAGTTGCTTGACTCCAGTTCTTTAGTGAACATATAAACAAACTTATTCTTAGTGCTTATATGTTGGACTTGTACCTCTTTTTCCAAAACTTTTCTTCTTTATGTATTGATAGTGTACCTCTTCATAATTTGCTCATAGGATGGAACATAAGATTAGCAAATAAGTATACACTAATTAGGTTATTACACATAATTGAAAAATTATTTACCTAAGAATTCAAATTGCTCAAAACCTTGTTGATCCACATGAGCTTAGATTTTATTTCGGCTGATGCTCAGTACTCAACTTCAATTGATGATAAAGAAATAGTGTTTTTGGTTTTTTGCCATCCATGAAATGATCTTCTTGCCCATCATCACTATGTATCTACTTGTACATCTCCCATCTTTCTTAGATCATCACAATCAGCATTTTGTATGCCTTCACCTACAAGTGATCTTTAGAAGGAGAGAAAACTTCATAATTCAAAGTTCGATTGAGATATCTGAGCACTCTCTTAGCGACTTCTAAGTGAGGAATCTTATGTGTGTGCATGATTTGAGATACCACACCAGCTATATATGATAGATCCATTCTTGTAATTGTGGAATAATTCAAAGACCCTACCATAGAGCTATATAAAAGTGCATCTTGGAGTTCATTATCTTCACTTAAAGTGATTTCTACATTAAATTCCATTGGATTGCTCAATAGTTTGCAACATGTAAGTGAATACGTATTCAATGCATCCAAAATGTGTTTCCTTTGCATGAGCAAATACCTTTGACTTTATAGATAAATTCAATACCTTGAAATTAGCTTAGATGTTTGTGTTTTGAGATCGTAAACTCCTCCCTCAGCCCTTTTTTGATGTCTTTGATCCTTTCCTCGTGATTACCTATAATGATCAGATCATCTACATACACATGTAAGTTTACAAATGCTTCGCCTTCTCTTTTGTAGATTAATGAAGGATGTAGGTTGCTCTATTTGTATACATATGCAATCAAAGAGTTTGCAAGTATTTGATTCCATGCCTTTTAGGCTTACTTAACTCTATAAAGTTCCTTATTTCACTTGCGTACATAATCAATTTTGGTTCTATCTTCAAAGCTAATGGTTGGTCAATGTAAATTACTTCTTATAGTTTGTGTTTTACAAAACCAAAGTTCACATAGTGTTGATACATCTTCAATTTCTTGCTAGCTACAATGCCAATGCTTGTTTTGATGGTATTCATCTTTGATGAAAGAATAAATTTCTCCTCATAGTCCATGCGATATGACTGAGGAGAACCTTTAGCTACAAATGTTTCTTTGTACATTGAAATGTTACCAATTTAGTGTTTCTTTACCTTCTACACCCCACATATGTCAACTTATGTGCATGTGCTTGTTACTTGGAACAAATGTAAAAGTGTTGTTCTCCTCCAAAGCTTTAATTCCTTCTTTCATAGCCTCTTTCCTTTCACTTAACTTAGTTGCTTCTTGAAAACATGCATCTTGTTCAATAAGGTTTCTTATATCTGCATAGTACCTTGCCATGAATGAATCATATGTAGGTCTCTCCACTATATACCTTACCCTATCTGACCAACTTATATATGCTTTCGATTGCTTTGGAAGCTTGGTGTATGGCTTCGAGGTCTCCTCCTTCTTTACATGATGGTATTCATTCAGTTCCACTCACAAATCTGTATGCTTTCCAACTTCCTTGATCTTGGCTTTGCCTTTGTTTCTTGCATATCTTTGTGGACTTGGAGTAGGACCATCTCCACTCAAAGATAAGCAACTTCTTGTTCTTGAATAAATTGGACCACTAAGAACCATGGTTTTTGGTACTTTATTTCCTTTTCACATTCTGATTTCATCATGATCATTAGCATGCCTAGATATATTTGAAGAATAGCACAGTAAAATTTGATTGAATCTAATATCGCTTGATATCTTTAGACTTGATATTAAGACAAAACAAGAACAACCAAATAATATTGTACCAAGCTTCATATGATGTTGATTTAGAAATGCCTCATTTAGGTTCTC
This sequence comes from Ceratopteris richardii, assembly GCA_020310875.1. Classification (NCBI taxonomy): domain Eukaryota; kingdom Viridiplantae; phylum Streptophyta; class Polypodiopsida; order Polypodiales; family Pteridaceae; genus Ceratopteris; species Ceratopteris richardii. The sequence goes on from CM035406.1 coordinate 191,367,816, forward strand.
TATTCATGATGTATATGCATGTGGTTCCTACATTCCTATAGCAATTCGACATTCCCATCTCCTTCATCATAGCTCTAGCACTTTCAGCAATGTATCTATTCTTCAATTATGTTACACCATTTTGTTTTGTTGTGTACTTGAATGTAATGTTTCCCTTCACACCATTGGATTCCAAGAAATGAGAGAATTCATAGGAGAGGTATTCTCCCCCTCCATCTAACCTTGTACATTTGATATACCGAGCACATTCCCATTCTACAATAGCCTTGAAATTCTTGAAGTAATAAAAGACAATTGGTTTATGTTTCATACAATAGATCCAAGTAATCCTCATGCAACCATCATTGAAGGTTATAGAGTATATATGACCTCCATTTGAAATCTCCTTTGTTGTTTGCCAAACATCTCTATCAACCAAATCAAGTGCTTCTGTTAAACGGATGTTGCAGATGCATGTACGTAGAGGATAGTACAAAAACCAGATCTCACAAAAGCATAAATAGAATAGGAAAGAGATAAGATATGTGACACCCAATTGGGTACAATCTCCGCCCCCCCCCCCCATACTCTAATGGATGAGTCTATCACAGTATGTGTATTTATAGGTATTTCTCATTATGTCTTGAATAAAAGATACATGAGGGCAGCACTTTGAAAAGTGTGAATCTCTAAAAAATGTACTTTATTTAAGAAACCATCACTTTCTAGCAATCCACTATTTTTTACAAAAACTTCTCTTTCTAAAACGATCTATTTTTTGTACAAAAAATAACTAAAATACTATCTTTTAAATATATGAATAAGCTTAGGTGCATTCATACCCTCATAAGTCTTCACTTGCACTTGCTAAATCAAAATAGAAATCACTTGCTAAAAATAAGAGATAACATGCCTCCACACTTGAAAAGCAACTAACCTCAATTGATAATAATAAAATATACATGGATGGCCACTCACATGTCCCATCATTCAACAATCATAATCATGTTCCATGTAAAAAAACATGCATGAAATAAAACCTGAATTTAATGTGACTCTAAATAATATGCAGAAATCAAATGATCATAATGTGGACTTAGTGATGTTTATGAATCCATTGAGATTTTTTGAGTGAGTGATTTTTATATTTAACTAAATACTTATGATATTGGTTACCTGTTCATGTAGTTGTTGGAGTCAATGTCCAAAATGCTCCAAAATCTTCAGGTATCACAGCATGTGTACAAGTTCTATTAACTCCCTCTACAAGCAAATTGAGTTGGAGACTTTGATAGTGCAACAACTCTTCAAAGAACCCACCTGGGTTCAATATCCATGGACGGCAGCTCACAAATTGCATAGACAAAAAGAAAAATTGTCTTTTAGATTTAGTGATGGATTTTTTTGGATAAGATTTCTTTTCACAATTGTGTTTTCAAAATATACGATCCCGTAATTATCGTTTATGAAGTGCTTCATTAAGTTGCTTTTGGAGGAACTTTTGAAGAACAATCAAATACTATATAAGAAGAGCCATAGGCTTTGTAATTCATCTTTCAACTAGTTCAACACAAGCTTTGGAGCTTGGTCCCTCATTAGAGGTGGTGCTTCTTAGCACATGGGGCAGCCATGGTGCTACTTTGGAGCATGTTGAGGAGCAGCTATGGAGTTCTTCTTGAAGAAGAAGAGTGTGCTCACACTCTTGCTTATGGAGAGGATTTACCCCGTAGAAACTTGGTGGTGTGGATCGGCCATTCACATGATGTATTTAAAGATTGTCTTCTACATGAAGATTTCGAGTTACTTCAAAGACATTGGATGGTGGTTAACATACGATTTGCATCTTATGTTAAGGATTCAGGTACATATTCTCTTTATACACATAGGTACTACTTGAAGTATATGGAAGTGGCATCCATATCAGGAGGAGTCCTATTCGGCATAGGTACAAGAGAATCAGTACATGTATGCTTTATGCATATTTGGATGAGGTGTTCGAGAAGGTATGTTCATATGAGTTTGAGGATTTTTGGTAGCAAACTTGTTAGCATTCTTTGCTAATTTTGCAAGTATGTGATCTTTCACACACGTATCTAACTTAGGGTCTTCCATAGCCTAAGTTCAGATGAGGGTTTGTTGATTATTAAGTTTAAATTGATCCTTCCTCTTTCTGTCACTCATATTCACTCTTCTACTACAACCTATTAGGTTACACATCTTATATATATTCAGATTTATGTCCATACATCTAAATATGTTTGTTACATTTGTACATTCACTCATCCATCTATTTCTATTCACATAGAGTGGTTAAGAATTTTGACTCCCACATTGTAATTTGACATTTGTATACATGATAGTGTGAGTAAGCACTGACTTATGTAACACTTTACACGTGTTTTCTAATCTTTCTCTATCTTTGTCTCATCATTTGTATGATTTGGTGTGGTATGTTCATGTTTTTTCAATATTGGAAGATTTCTAGAATCTCTATTGTAAATCCTAAACCTATGGAACTTGGACCTATGATATTAGTTATGGGCCTACTAAATTTCCAACATTTGGTATCAGAGCTTTAGGGTTTTGATATCAGAGTTCATTTAGGCTCTTATATTCACAGGTTCCCAAACTTCTAGGTTTACAACATATGATTTAAGATCACCTTCTAACATTTGACATTTGACATACACACTTAATCTAGACGAGTAGAGATTTGAGAATTAGACAATTCAGTCACATGTTTATTCATCAGTGTGGAGTATGAACTTGATGACCTGTTAGCAACCGAATACTTCCGGAGGAGTATGAAAATACTTTAAAGAAGTATTATTATTTGAACCAAGCTTTATGAAGAGAAGGCTACTTCAACTTCAAGGAAAAACAATGGTTTGGAGAAGATGAAGGAATCGGATCACCATCAAATCATAGGTATCAGTTTCTACTATCAGATTATCATTCACAAGTCATATCTTAGAAGAGTAGTTATGAAGAGATTTGAAGGATTAAAGGAATGCTTTTATACACTTTAATTACTTGAAAGTTAAAGGCTACATCAAAACAGGTATCTAGAGGTTTTTCTAGAGAGTTTTGAGAGATCTCTTTCATGGCAAGAAAGCTCATCTAAGAAGACAAATTTGGAGATGAGATGAGTTTTGTTTTCAGCCAATCCTGTAAGATGGTTGGAAATTTTTTGTTCACATATTGTATGTAGAGAGGCAGCTCTAAAAAGGTAATTCATCATTGAGATAAAAGGTTGGTGAATTCAGTCATATCAATCACATTTGAAGCAGAGTTTTGATTCAAAGATATGAGGAGATGGTAAAACATGATTCTATAATCACTTCCATTTGTATACCATGTTTGTTTTGTATCTTACTCTTAGCACTAGAGGAAGAGAAAAGTTCATTTGAAGATGTCAAGAGTGCGTGCTACTTCAAGATGAAGAGAACAAAAGGTATGGAAGAGAAGTTTGAAGATGTTGACATCATCATCAGGTGGAAGAAAAATGCAGAAGAAGAAAGTCCAACATTTCCAAAAGAAAAGTAAACCTTCCTTTTCTCTCATATTTTCCATATACTTTTCCTATTATATCCTCTACATCCAAAGACAAGTCTACGAGAACATCGTGTGAAGATAGTTTAAAGAAGAAGCAATTTCTTGTTTTGCATGATACTTGTTCATGATATAGTAGATTTGACAGAGAATTGCATTGAGAGAAAGAAAAGCAGCAAATTTTGAAGACAACTTGTATGTTTTCACTCATATATATGAGTTATATATAAGGTGAAGATTTTGAGCATGCAGCTATATGTTCCCTGAAAAAATTTAGATGTCAATACAAAGCTACTTGGTATATGACAAGTTTTAGAGAAGTTTATTTCTTCTTTATCTAAATCTTAAGGTAAAAGAGAATTTGTAGAAGATGTTGGAAACTTGGAGAGAGATTTTATATTTGGAAAGGTTACCTCATATTCTGTTTTTCAAAAAACTTCAAAAAATTTAGATTTTCGGATGCACCAGTCAAATGAAGAATCTATTTTTTATGTTTGTATTGATTTTTTGGATACATCCTGGTATTCAAAAAGGTGTTCCAATTCACATCGTACCACTTGATTCAAAAGTGGAGTTAGCCAAGAGGAAATCAAGTAGGTACTATCACATTTCACCCGGGTAGAATATGAAGATATGAACTATCAACTCGCAGCTTTTGGAGTTCTCAAGGTGAGAAGTTTTTCCACTTGTGTCTCAGTAGATATTACAGATTCTTGGAAGGATTTACTTGAAGAAAAGTTTTACAACTTTATGTGAGGAGCATGGACTCTTGGAGAAATTCAGGTAATAAATCAAACATTCAGGTCTTGAAGATCTTGAGTATTTATGAGTCAATTCTCTATCCCTTGTTTGTAAGGTTCTTAGTATTGGAAAAAGTAAGTCAAAGATTTAGATTCTATCAAATTAGTGTTGCAGAGGAATAGAAAAATATACTTGTTATGTTGCAGAACGTTATGAATCCTAAAATGCTTTCAGCAAGGTTTTGTTATGTTCTGATCAGCTAACCTTATTCTACAATATGGGAAGCTGAAGAGTTATATTGAAAGCTATTGGCAACTCTAGTGCTAATAAAAAGGGTTCAAAATTTTTGTTTCAAATACATGTATTTGATCACTAAAGGACAGATTTATTGAAAGAGGGACGATGCTCCAGACTTCATAAAGTCTGATATATTTGAAGAATTATGGATACTAGTGTTAAATCATCTAAGGGGGTGATGAAACATGAAGACTTATTTTCAGCCATATGTGAAAGAATGCAGATTCATACCTATAAGTATTCCAGGTATTTCTATATCAGGTACTCCTATATTTCCTTTGTTAGTTTCTCTTTATGTTCCAGCTTTGAAAGAAGAAGGAAGAAGGAGAATGTCTAGAGAAAGTTCTTGTTAGGTGTTCTTGTTCAGGAGAAGGTTGTAGAGTCCTATTGAAGAGAAACTTGATATTTCAAAGAGGTATGTTTCAGAGATGCACACATTTATATTTATACCAGATTTTGAAGGAAAGAGGTATGAAGGATTTACAGATTGAACAAAGATGAAGACATGATGACATCATAGATTTTTTTATGAGACTCATGAGTTGAGTTGAGTTGAGTTGAGTTGACTTGAGTACAGTCAGAGATGAACCAAGTAGTGTTCATAATACACTAAGTTGTGAGTTGTCAGTCAAAGGTTCCAGAATTTAGTTTTTGATTATGTTTAGTGTATTTACATGACACAGTAGAAGTACGTTGAGAAATTTTTTCGTAAGGTAAATGCAAATATGTCAATCCTAGTTTATGTTTACAGGTTTGAGAAGACAAGAGATAGCACGTTCAGAGTCAGTACTTTCTACATTTGTTGTCCACCAAATGATTGCTTGATGTGTACACTATTGGATATCTAGTGTGCAAGGATAAACATCAGAAATAAATTATGTGGGACTCCAACTATGATAAGAATATGGGATGTAGTTGGAGACAGCAATGAGCATGATGTATAATATGGGATGCACATAGCCTCACTTTGTTACCGACCTTAGTAGTCTCAAGCACAGGCTTATAAAGGGTACTCCGCAAGTTCAAATTTTGGAAGTTTGAAGAAAAGTCAAATTAAGTTTTGAAGAAGACTTTTGAAGAAAAGGTTTGAAGGTCAATTTGGGGAGAACAAGTTTGAAGCTTATGAAGTTTGCAGATCGAGTTCAAGTTCTACCATTTTGACATTGAAGGGGGGAATTGTTGGAGTCAATGCCCAAAATGCTCCAAATCTTCAGGTATCACAGCATGTGTACAAGTTCTATTAACTCCCTCTACAAGCAAATTGAGTTGGCACCTTTGATAGAGCAACAACTCTTCAAAGAACCCACCTCGGTTCAATACCCATGGACGGTAGCACACAGATCACGTAGACAAAAAGCAAATTTGTTTTTTAGATTCAGCGAGAGATTTTTGCAAATAGGATTTTTTTTTTCGCGATTGTCTTTTTGAAATATACGATCACGTAATTATTGTTTACGAAGTGCTTCATTAAGTTGCTTTTGGAGGAACTTTAGGAGCACAATCAACTACTATATAAGAAGAGCCATAGGCTCATTGTAATTCATCCTTCACCTAGTTCAACAAAAGCTTTGGAGCTTGGTCCCTCATTAGAGGTGGTGCTTCTTAGCACATGGGGCAGCCATGGTGCTACTTTGGAGCACGTTGAGGAGCAGCTTGGAGTTCTTCTTGGAGAAGAAGAATGTGCTGACACTCTTGTTTATGGAGAGGATTTACCCCGTAGTAGCTTGGTGGTGTGGATCAGCCATTCACATGATCTATTTGAAGATTGTCTTCTACATGAAGATTTTGAGTTACTTCAAAGACATTGGATGGTGGTTAACATAAGATTTGCATCTTATGTTAAGAATTCAGGTACATATTCTTTTTATGCACACAGGTACTACTTGAAGTATATGGAAGTGACATCCATATCAAGAGGAGTCCTATTCGGCATAGGTACAAGAGAATCAGTACATGTATGCTTTATGCATATTTGGATGAGGTGTTTGAGAAGGTACATTCATAAGAGTTTGAGGATTTATGGAAGCAAACTTGTTAGCATTCTTTGCTAGTTTTGTAAGTATGTGATCTTTCACAAACGTATCTCACTTAGGGTATTCCATAGCCTAAGTTCAGATGAGGGTTTGCTCATTATCAGTTTTAGATTGATCGTTCCTCTTTTTGTCACTCATATTCACTCTTCTACTACAACCTATTAGGTAACACATGTCATGTATATTCAATTTCTGTCCATACATCTGAATATGTTTGTTACATTTGTACATTCACTCATTCATCTATTTTTGTTCAAATAGAGTGGTTGAGAATTTTGACTCCCACATTGTAATTTGACATTCGTAATATGATAGTTTTGAGTAAGAAGTGACTTACGTAACACTTTACACATGTTGTTTAATCGTTCTCTATCTTTGTCTCATCATTTGTATGATTAAGTGTGGTATATTCATGTTTTGTCAATATTGGAAGATTGCTAGAATCTCTGTTGTAAATCCTAGATCTATGGAACTTGGACCTGTGATATTAGTTATGGGCCTACTAAATTTCCAATAGTAGTAGTAATATTATAATCAAGTATTTTCTATAGAATTAAAATCTCACCATCCTCTCAATGTTGAAATTTTAAGTCCAGATAAAATACTTGATTATAATGTTACTGCTCTATGCACTGGTAGGCAATATCCTCGACTTAGGGGAAGGGGAAGTCTAGGAGTAGGAAAGCACATACAAGAATTATTGGCAAGTGGTTTCGGGATAATAGTCTAAACCTAGATTTCATCTATATTCCAGAGATAAACATCAATGGAGAGGACCTTAAGAAAGGACTCAAATGCATCTTTTTGACTCATTTCTAGGTAATGACTTCACATCCGAGAGGGTCAGGTGGCATAACTGTTAGAATAAATAACTTTTGGTTTGTTAGACTAGTTAAGTCCTCTGAGGATCAAAAACATTATTGGATTGCTGCCTCTTTTGGCAGCCCCATCCAATTCACTATGGTCTCAATCTATGCCTCAAAAAGAGAGTCGAAGATGATTGACACATGGGTCTCTTTGGACTTGCTTTCACACAATGTTATGCTTTGTAGAGACTTCAACATCTTGGAAGACCCTTTGGATTGATGGGACAACAAGGGGCATAACATTGACATTAGGAGACATGTATCTCGGATAAAATCAGGCTCAACCTAGACCTAGTGGAGATTAAAGATACGAATGGCTTCTCTTGGTCAAACCGCCAAGCAAGGGAGGAGTTGAGGAAATCAAGAATCGATAGATTCTATAAAGCAGCACAGAACATTATCCATCACTCGGGCCAACCCACTATCTCTCAACACACTCAGCTCGCCATATCATACCACTACCCTTTTACTCTCACTTTCAAACCGATTGCCAAACTCAAGAAGGAACCTTGGTTTCATTTTTGCCTCACATCTTTCTCGGTTCCCTCTGTCCATCAAGAAATTATCTCACTTTGGAACTCAGTGTTTGCCAATAGAGCCTCACTCTCCATGTGTTGGAGGGTTGCAATTGAGAAGACTCATCAAATTCTGGTGAGGACTCACAAGATGCTTTGAAATATTTGGAAGAGGCAGAGAGATAAGCTCTATTGGAAGACTATGGAAAATCAAAGGCATGCTAAGATATGAGGAAGAAATTTAAAGGAAAAACCTACAAGTATACTTTAAAGACTGGTGGGTGGGTAAGTCCAACAAACCAACTAAAGAGATGTGTGGCATCCTCAAGAGGGAGAAAACAAGAGACTCTATTCCCTTCCTGATAGGTTGTAATGGGGTCAAATGCAAAATGGAAGAAGAAAATAGTGCTATTATTTTTTACCACTTTACTCAACTTCAGGGGGTTTCGACCCCTCTTTCTCCCTATAGGTGGGATTGCATGGCAACCATCTCGAGACTCTCTCCCTCAAGAATATTGCATAATCTGAAGTCTCTTCTTGACATGACCATATCAGATAATGAAATTCTTGAATTTATCGGCTCGCTCCCTAATGGGAAAAGCCTGGGTCTTGATGGCCTCACAAATGAGTTTTCTAAATCCTTCAGACATGTGGTCGCCACTCCATTTCACTTGGTTTGGCAAGAGGCATTGGCTTTTGGTGCACTTCCGAAATGCCTAAACAATGGTGTCATCAAGATTATTCATAAAAAAGATAACAAGAACATGAGTGAAAACTCGTGACCAATCACGATGCTTCAAAGAGGGTACAAGATTCTTGTGAAAGTAATTGCCAACAGAATTTCTTACCACTTGCAGAGGTGGCTTTGTGAGGACCAAAAATGATTCATCAAGCATAGATCAATACTAAAATCTATAATTGATATTTGAGAAGGTCTTGATTTTGCTAAAGAATCCGAGCAAGATGTGGTATTCCTTAAAATTGACTTCAACAAAGCCTATGATGGGCTAGAATGGGACTTTGTTCTCCAGTGTCTTAAAGACCCTGGTTATAGTCAAAAATTCATTAAGATGATAACTGCATTACTTGGGAATGTGTCGATGCAAATAAATACCAATGATCACTTATCAAATACTATGAGATTAAAATGCTCTATTAGGCAAGGGTGCTTGCTAACCCCTCAACTTTTCACTATTTCCATAGACGGGCTTAGTTGTCTCATGCAACACCACATGGAAATGGGCCATATTAAATGTCTCTCTCTAGAGCCAAACAATCATGAGGCTATTTATAGATGACATGAATGCATAATGATTTAACCGGCATTGAAACCTTTTGGGTGTGCCTCAACACATTCTGTGAGGCACGACCATCCAAAATAAACCACCCAAAAAGTGCTTTGAGGGCCCTCATCCGACAACCCCAAGTGCGTGTAGACCATGGTTGCCAAATTATCCCCAAGGGTCTAGTCTTTTGCCTACTTGGTATTTTGATGGGCTTTGGTGTCTCGATGGAGCAACGATGGATTTGAGTCCTTTCCAAAAATGATGACAAGTTAGCATATTGGAGTAACATGCAAATCAACCTCCTGGGGCGTCCCATGGTAATTTATACCTTCCTCCTCTCCTCGACCATTTAAGTTCTCTATTGGTGGAGACTTAAGGATCAAGAGCTAAGCGAACTGGAAAGAATCTATAGAAACATTCATTGGACTAGGGACCAGAATAGAATGGGGGTTCCCAAAATTAGGTGGTCTACTTGCATCATCCAAAAGGACTCAGGGGGTTTAGGCAATATGGATGTTGAAGGCATGGCTAACAAGTTTGATGAAAAATGGATCATCAAGGCTTAGTGCAACAATGAGACCTCTTAGGCCAGACTCATTTTCAAAAATAAGAACATGATTATATTGGTGGTCCTCCCTAGTTGGAAGGACTTGGGCCTCCTTACCCTTTTATTCTCCTCATTGTCAGCTTCCCTTAAGGGCTCGCATCTTATGTACTCTCTATGGAAGGGCTGGAACAAATTCAAACAACTTATCAAAATGAGAGAAGATTGGAAATGGGCAGCCAATATCTGAAAAAATGAATCAATCTAGATTTCCATCATGGGCATCAGGGGTGTGGCTTCTTGGAACCTCCAATAATGCTAAGAGGCTCTCAAACAAGGGCTTCAGACACTCGAAATACCTCTAGAAACAAGAAGCTTGCTAATGGATCAACATTAAGGAAATAGAACAAAAAATAAGAGTGAACTGTAAAGAATGGACTCTGCTTTAGAGCAGATGCTCTTCCTGGGAATAAGCAAAACCCAACTCCTCATTGGGTTTGATTCACCATGCCATGAGGGCCTTATTCGGCACAACAGTGATTCCTTGTCCAAAATTCCTAGAACCAAGGTGAAGACGGACTATCATATCATGCGTAAAAAGAAGTTTTGCTTAACTTGGACAAGGCTATGTTGGGATTTGAAGCTCATGTCTATCTTGCATCCCCTTATTGAGATCAGAAATCTTGTTCTCATGTGGCAAATTCTCCACTGTGGTATCTGAATCAATCTAAGGACTAGCAAACTTTGTGGGGCTCCACCATGGGGCAAGCATTGCCATCATGGAATTGAGGATCTAGGGCACATCATCTTGACATCCCTTCAGTCTCTCCTGCTCTAGCGGACCCTTGGGAGCATTTTGAGTCTACAAGAGAAAATCACTTGGAAGCAAGCATTTTTTTGAACAAAGCAATCGGCTTCATAGTGGCACTATGGAACACTTTAAAAGGAGAAACCCTCTAGACGATTTGGAGGGAGTAGTGTGCCTACAACTTCAGACACACTCCTAAAGAATGATCGATCAAGAAGTCTTTGTTCCTCCTTGTTGAAAGAATCTCCAACTGTAAGAGGTCCCCACCCTTTAGGCATCATAAAGTTTTTCTCATCAAGAACAAGAAGCTTAAACCCAAGTGGGCCCTCCACAAGGGACAAGAGACGGTCATTAACCTCCTTTTTCACACTCTCTAGATGTGCAAGTTCCACCCCCTAGTTTGTGGGATTCGAGATGTCCCAAGGACACTAGTTGCATTCACTTGTGACTTTTTCTTCTTTTTAATTAATTAAGGTCCAGGAGGTTACGCCATGGCCAAACTTCCCTTTTGGAAACAAAATTCACCATCCTTTTCAAGTAAGGAAAGATGATATAAAATACGAGTGAGTCATAAAGTTCCTTTAAAGGATTTTTATAAACTGATATGAAAAGAATTATGTATATTGCAATGAGAAGGTATGTGTAATTTAAAAGCATTCTCATTAATTTTTTGAATAATACTAAAAGGTCCATAATAACATGGTGCAAGTTTAACCTTAGGATGTTGTGAAATATTTTTCAAACCTCTTTCTATAAATCATTTTCATTAAACTATTTAGCTACTCATTTCTTATTAGCATTATGCATGTAATGTTATTGACTCTTTTTAATGTGCTCATGAACCTCGTGAAGTGTAAAGATATGTTCTTGTGCAAAACAATCAGCCATAAGGATATATATTTGAGTGATAGAAATGTGAGTGGGAAGCTTTTTACCTTACACAATTTCATACACTACACATCCAATAGTGATATGTGTTGTGTTATTATATGCAAACCATAATAAATAAATTTTCTCATCCCAATCATCTGGATTATGTAAAGAATAACAACCTAATAAATCCAAAATAGTACTATTTGTAGCTTCACTTTTCCCATACGTTTCAAGATGAAATGCAGAGCTAAAGTCTATTTTGGAGCCTAAATTTTGAAATAATGCAAACCAAAAGTGATTACAAACTTTGCAATCCGAAAGAATAACTTTTGGAAAACCATGATGAAGAAAAATACATTTAATAAATAACTTAGCACCTTGAGGTGGAGAAAGAATCTTTTTAAAATGAATGAAATATGCTTTTTTATTAAACCTATGAACAAATTTCCAAATCATATCATTATGCGATGAACTTGTAGGAAGACTAATAATAAAATCGATAGAAATTTGTTCCCATGGTCCTTAAGTTATGGGAAGTGGCATTAATAATCCAACTGGTTTACCATGATGCCATTTCACATGTTGCTACACAATGCAATGGGAAACATACTCTGCAATATCCTTTGCCATATTCGGCCAAAAGAAAAGTTCTTTACATGTATAAATAGTACTTTGTATGCCCCTATGACCCATATATGGTGGTTCATGCATCTCTTTCATGACAAATTCTTTAAAAACTTTTCTGATGCATAACTTGTGTTGGAAATACAAGAATCCATTATGAAAATTGAAGTGATCTTCATTAGATGGTGCAGATTTCTTGAAAGCATTTGATGTTTGTGAAAAATATAAATCAAATGCATAAGTAGGAATCATGTCATGAAGTGAATGAATATGAGCAATAGAAATATTATTGATTGAAATAATATTTTTTTTGTCAGAATGGGAAATGACTATGGGAATCAACTACAACATTAGCTTTGCAAAGTTGATATTGAATTAAAGGTTGGAAAATTTGTATGAATGAAGCATAGTTAATGTGTTTATCTGAAATCAATGGTTGATTTAATAAATGCTTAATAGCATGTTGGTCTATTTTGATTAGAACTTTGGAACCCATAAGATAATGTTTCCAAATTTTTAAAGCATGCACAACTGCCAAAAGCTCCTTATCATATGTACTATCATACTTTTCAAAAGGTTTAAGTTTCCTACTTTCAAATGCAATGGGATGATCATTTTTCTTTAATAGAGAAACTATACCTAGCATACTAGCATCTGTAATGACATGGAAAGGTTTTACAAGATCTGGTAATTGTAAAACGGGTGCATGAGAAAGTGCATGCTTGAGTTTTCAATAGATTATCGTTGTGCTAATCCCCATGCAAATTTTAACTTCATCTTTAATAATTATGTGAGTGGGAGTGCTAAATCATAAACAACTTTTACAAATCTCTTATAAAAACTAGGTAGCCCTAGAAAAGAGCATACATCATTGATAGTTTGAGGTACATGCCATTCTTCAATTACTTTAATTTTCTTTGGATCTACATCAACCCCTTGATTAGAAACAATATGGCCTAAATATTTATTCTTTTTGGAAGAAATAAATCTTTTCATGATTGTCATAAAGTTTTTTTCTACATAACAAATTAAAGAACATTGCTAAATGATTTTCTTGGTCATCCTGATTCTCACTATAGGCAATTATATCATCAAAGAAAACAACAACAAATGCTTGTTAATCAAGAAAATTGTTATTCATCATATGTGCGAATGTATCAAGTGCATTAGTTAGTCAAAATGACATTACCATGAATTGAGAAGTGACCAATTTGAGTCCTAAATCCAACCTTATAAATGTCATTTTGTGTCATTCTTATGTGATGATACCAAGATTTACGTTTAATTTTGCTAAAGACACATACTCCACAGAATTTATCTATCAAATCATCTATCCTAGGAATAGGATATCTATTTTATGACTTTATTGAGTGCATTGATGAAGTTAGCAAATAGTTGGGGGGTTCATCTTTCTTGTGAGCAGTAGCTTGATTCCTAAACCTTGCACTTTCCTTGGTGTTGAGGGTTGATCATATTTGGTCTGAGTACCAGAGGGTAGTTCAAGTAATCACACATGATAAAGAAATAGATATGGAAGAATTAATTAATACTAAGATTATGGATTTGGAAAGCCAATGCAAAGACCTAGCAAAAAAGTTAAAATTGTCAAATCATACCAAATTATAAGAAGTGTTTTTATTAGTTGATAAGCTTAGTGGTTTTTCCAATACAATTCATGTAATGTGTGGTATATTAAAGGAATTTATTGTAAATAAATTTATAAATTTAAATATCAAAATTGATGAATTGACTAAGAAAGTAAATGAATTACCTATATGCAAGTGCAAGCATCAACATGAAACTCAAAGCCTCTCTAGAAAAGTGTATGATAAAAACCATATGTTTGACCATAGGCAATCCACCCATAGGGTTATGCATAGGAGAGTGAAATGTCCAATAAGATGCTTTTGCTATGATGAATTAGGCCATATGTATGATGATTGTCTAGCTTATGATGATGCATGAAAATTGCACTTAATCAATACAATTGACCATAAGATTAGTGATTTTCAAGTCCATATACCTTTGCATTTATATTAGTAGATTAACAATGAGGGAATACTTTGATCAAACTAAATTTAGACCTAAAACATGTAAAATAAATAAAAAACAATGGAGACCTAAAAGCTATGAAAAGAAAAAAGTTTCTAAACTTAAGAGATATGATGGAAAGTGTTTTTTGTGAATCTATGATCTAATTTGAAATTCAAAGTAAACTCTTTGACAAACAGAGCAATGATCAGCAAAATCTTCCTCAACTTAGACTTATGAGTAAAAGTGAAAATCAAACTAAATCTATTGATATGCAAAAATATTATCAAATTACATTAGAAAAAAAAAGATTGGTAATTCAATGAAAGTTCCTAAGAAACAAGATACATATTATATGAACTATAAACCTAAATTTAAATTTCTAGAGAATGAAAACGTTTTTTATCAAGATAAAGTTCAACCATATGATGACAAAAACATTCAAAATAAATTTGATAATGACAAAGATTTTAGGGAAAATGGAAACTTAACTTATGATCAAGATTTGATGAATAAGGAAAGGAAATGGGTACAAGAAGCTATACAAAAAAATCAGAAAAATATTAAAAATCTTTCTAAACCCATGAAAAAGAGGGAAAAGAAATCGAAAGGATGATTTTCTTATGATTGTTTTCAAGTGAATGTTCAAGTTTGATGAGTTTATACATACTTTTTTATTTGATACTTGGTGATTTCTTATGAAAATTCTTCCTAAATAGTTTCCATGCTTGATAAATTTACTAAAAGTCTATGACAAATCTTTTCTTTCAAAATATTTATGTGCTAATTATTTGTGCTTTTCCTTTACAAAGATATGAATTTCTCATGATAATTTTCTATAAAGTTATTTGAAGATTTCTTTATCATTTTTCTTTGCTGAAAATATAATCTTATCACGACAAATACACTTTAATTTTTCTTTTACCAAAAATGTTATGAAAAATATGATGAAAAATATGAAACATATATGATAGAAAATATAATTTTCTTTTGGACAAAAATATGATGAAAAACATGTCTGAAAATATGATGGTTATGATATGATGAAATTTATGATGAAATATGGTTGATGATGAAAATTAATTATCTTGTAGTTTCTAGTTTTATGATTACAAACAGGATTGGATGACGATTTAAACACTCAAATTTAAAATGTTTTGATGATAATTTTATGACAAAGATTTTATGATGAATTTGAAGAGAGATTATTGAAGATGAAGCTCATTCCTAGGTGATATTTATCTATGATCTATATTTTCAATGTCTTTGATCTATGCATATCATAAAAATTCATGACAAAAATTATAATTAAATAATGTAGATTTAGTTTATCAGATTATGAAGTGATCTATTTAGCCAAAGTAGGAATACAGAAAATGATTTATGATTCTAGTTATTCAATTGAGTAGGGATTTGATGTGAACAAAAAGTAATTTCAATTCATTTCAAATGATGAAAGTACTTTTATATATGTATGAGCATATAGATGCATGACTCTTGTCTATGACATCCTAGGTCTTTCTTCTACGTGCATCTAGATCCTTAGCTTTGATTAAGGGGTTAAGCCTTTACCCTTCTAAACAAAAAGAAATGCAAACGTAAAAAGAAAAAACAAATTTGATGAACGGAAGTTTATACCTTCTTTCACCCCAAAAGTTATTTATGAATTTCACTAACATGAGGAATGGAAGTTTATACCTTCTTTTACCCCAAAAGGGTATTTATGAATATCACCTACATGAAGATTATGAATTGCACTTGTATGAAGTTGAACATGAAGATAAGCTAGTTGTGGAAAACACATCTAGTGATTACAAATTGAGCAAACAAGGTAGATGTTTGTATGAGTAGACCCAGTTGATTACTTTGACATATTTGATTTTTTATATGTGACTACTTATATACGAGGAAACTTGATTTTGAATGAATGGAGAATAATTTTGTGTCATGATGATCTTTGCAAAATTTATTAACGATTGGAACTTAGATTGATGACTTGTTGATCGAGTTTGACTTTTTAATCTTGAAAATTATTTATAAAAGAATTTGATATTGCTATATGTTAGGATTTTCATGTTGGACCATCAATATGCTATATAGGTTTGGTGGGGGCGGATCTCAAAGAGAACTGCTCTCTGATAGTTTGAACACCCTTCGAGCGAAACGGGATTCCCATTTATCATATGCTCCTTAACCTATGTAGAGAGCATTGGCCATCATCATTCAGGATGCTAACTAAGAAAATAATGACGAAAGCAATCATGGTCCTCAAATGGAGGTTCATGAAGCTTCTAATTCTAACAAATGCAATATAATTGGAGATACAAAAATATAGTTGACAAAGGACTCGGCAATATTCTTTTGCTCGAGGTTTGATAATTCAAAATTAATCTTGAATAAGAATCTACATTCTAAAAGTTTGTTCTTTAAAGAGCTACCATATTCATGCAATTGATAAGTGTTTATCATTTGATAAATGCTTAGCGTTAGAAGAATCAATGAGAAAGCTGGTCACCTCTAAAAAAAGAGTCCACAGCTTATAGGTATCCTCGAATAAAAAAGAAGTCAAATTCAATTTAAAGTCTGCTATAACAAGTACCCTTTGAAAGAACTTGGAGAAGCTTGTCGAAGGTAGAAAAGTGTGTTTCGAAGCGATGAAGTTTGGTCAAGCCAACTGGCACAAGACCAGCCCTTGAGCTTTTGGAGACTCAAATAGACCTTATAGGCATGCTATAAGTGCAAAGAAACACACTATGTACCTTGGAGCATCAAGGAGAATGAGTCGATACAAAACAGATAGGTTCGCGGGTCGACTAGCTCAAAAAACTTACTATCTATGGAAGAGACAATGAACTTCAAATGCCCATAGCGACCAGCGTGATTACAATTAGAAAAAATCCTTTTATGGGAGTGATACACATAGGGTTGAGTGTATGGAATGCACAAAAGTATAAGGAATAAGCAAAATATGCTATAGGAATAAATGCGACATTCACCGGTGGTACTTCCTATTTTTCAGGAATACGCAGAGATTGACCCCGAGGCAGAAAAACTGAGATTTCTCCAAATCTGCTGAACCAAATGCTTTGAAAGTTTACAGGCATAAACTAGACACTGATAGCTTTCCAATGAGTTCTCTTGCACCCAATTTGGAGCTCTGAGGAGAGAGCAGCAGCCTCTGCAAGATTACTGTTGGTGAAGAAGATGATGCAGAAAATTGAAGGAGCAAGACAATGATAGTCACAAGTGTATGTATATTGCTTCCATGTAATGTACAAGTGATTTCAACTCCTTATATAGCCTCTAGGAGTGTTCCACGACTTTTACAACTTGAATTTGAATTCAAATGAAGGTGGGAATGATTGTTGGAGGGAATCAATTCACTTCCCTACAATCTAGGAAAAGTGAAAATCTTGATTGATCTACTTTTAGGTGATTGATTGCTTGATTGAATACAACTTCAACCACCAAAATTTCGTGGGATTTTGGCCCTATATTTGTACCTTTACATGTGTACAACTCAAGGCTTTTACAACGGTAAATGAGCCATCAAAATATTCTCAAAAAATACAATAAATGAGCATATGAAAAAGAACTCTCCAACGGATATTCTTTCGACGCGATAGCCTTTGATGTAGATCAAATCCACCTCAAGCATAGTGTAAGCTTGATGTTCCAACAGCTCCCCCTCAAGCTAAAGTATGCTTGAGTCTTCATTCTCTGATAGGTTGAATACCTGCCATAGCTTTGAATCTACAAAGCTTTATTCCATCAAGTGCCTTCGTCATCATATCTGCTACTTGCTTTTCAGTCGGAACAAAAGAAATGTCGATCTCCTTTGCCATGAGCTTCTCCCTGATGAAGTGATAATGGACTTCTATGTGCTTGGTTCTCGCATGGAAAATAGGATTTGCCGCTAGATGCATGGAACTTACATTATCTCCAAATATGTGAGGTTTGGAACTCACAAGTCCCAAATCTGTATACAATGCTTTTAACCATATTGCCTCTTGAGTTGCTATGGTCAAGCCTCTATACTCTGCTTCAGTTGAGGATAAAGCAACTGTTGGTTGCTTCTTGGAACTCCATGACACTAGCTTCGAACCTGCAAATGCTAAGTAACCAGATGTACTTTTTCTATCATCCTTAGCTCCTGCCCAATCTGCATCTGAGTAGATTTTGATATCCAAATCGGAAGAGTAAGGATAGAATATACCTTCGTTGATTGTACCTTTGAGATACTTAAGTACTCTCTTAGCCGCATCCATGTGTGGTCTTCTCGGTGAGTGCATGAACTGACTAAGCACTCCCACACTATATGAGATGTCTGCCCTTGTATGAGTAGCATATATCAAGCTACCTACCAAGCTTTGATACTCTTTTATGTCTTCAATTTTCTCACCTTCATAAACACTAAGTTTATGATTCATCTCCAAAGGTGTACCTGCAGGTTTAGTGTTCTCCATTTTGAACTTGAGAAGAAGATCCTGAATGTATCTTCTTTGAGTCAAATACATTCCTTCATCTGTATATATCACCTGCATACCTAGGAAATATGTGAGCTCACCTAGGTCACTGATTTTGAACTCCTCTTGCATGTGTCTCTTGATCCTTTGAATGCCATTTAGATCATCACCTGTCACAATAATATCATCTACATATACACATAGATAGATAACCTCATTGTGATCCCTTTTGATGAATAGAGAAGGATCGGAGCTGCTAGCTTTGAACCCTTGGTCTTGAAGATATGTAACCAACCTGTAATTCCAAGCTCTTGGAGCTTGTTTCAATCCATACAATGCTTTCTTAAGTCTGCAAACATAAGATGGATGATTAGGGTTTTCAAAACCTGGTGGTTGTGACATGTATACCTCTTCACTTATCCAACCATTTAGGAATGCATTTTTCACATCAAGTTGGAGGAGTCTCCAATTCCTTGCAGCAGCTACACTTATCAATGTCCTGATTGTAGTCATCTTTGCAACTGGTGAGAATGTTTCCTCATAGTCTATACCATGAGTTTGTGAGCATCCTTTGGCAACTAATCTTGCCTTGTACCTGCAAACTGATCCATCTGAATTTCTTTTAACTTTATATACCCATCTGCAACCAATTACCTTTTGATTCGGCGACATTGGAACCAAATCCCAAGTGTCCATTTCCTTCAATGCATCTATCTCTTCGTTCATGGCCTTTTCCCAATTAGGGTTTCCCTTTGCCTCTTCATAGGTTGAGGGTTCCTCTGAAATAGAGTCTTTTGCCAAGTAGATTGAATGCTTTGTAACAAATGTGGAATCATATCCATACCTTTCTGGTTGTTTCTTCTCTCTTGCTGATCTTCTAGGTGCTTGTTTGGAGCATTCTCCAACCTCTTGCATCTTTGCTTTGCCTCTTGACTTCCATAGCTTGTAATCCCTTTCTCTTTCATCTTGGTCATCGTCTGTATCACTTCTTGGATCCTGGACCTATGTATCATGCTTCCTTCCTAATTGATGAGAGTCATAATCAAGATCATATGGTAGTGTTACCTTTTGTTTATCTTCATCATACCAAGACCTGTGTTCTTCAAACACAACATCTCTACTTGTAGTGAATTGCTTGGTTGAAGGATTGAAGAACCTGTAACCCATCTGAGTTGAATCATATCCAATAAACACTGCCTTTGTTGCCCTTTCATCTAGCTTACCTCTTATTTGTGATGGTACATGAACATAAGCTAAACAACCAAAAACCTTGCAATGTCCAAGACTAGGTTTTCTTCCATGCCATGCTTCATAAGGAGTCATACCTTGAAGTGATTTGGATGGTAGTCGATTGACAAGGTACACTGCAGTTGAAATAGCTTCTGCCCATAGATAATGTGGCAACTTCTTCTCTTCAAGCATTGTTCGGGCTGATCCAACCAATGTCTTGTTTCTCCTCTCTGCAATTCCATTTAGTTGAGGAGAGTACCTGGTAGTCACTTCCCTTTTGATACCTTTATCCTACAAGAGCTCATCAAACTCTTTGGAGAAGTATTCTCCCCCTCCATCAGATCTGAGCTTCTTTAGTGATCTACCTGTATGATTCTCCACATGCGCAAGATACTTCTTGAAGCAATCAAACACTTCATTCTTACTCTTGATAAAGTATAGAACAGTCCACCTACTATGGTCGTCAATAAATGAGACATAATACCTTGATCCTGCCAATGAAGGTTCTTGACTTGGTCCCCATACATCTGTATGTACTAAGTCCAATAAGTTGTTGTGGATGTAGCCTTTGTGGTTGAATGGTTGTCTTTGTGCCTTCCCAATCTGACATGCATCACACCTGTTGATCATGTGTTGCTTTGATATGTTCGGCAGTCCTAGAACACTTTGATCCCTGCATATATCCTTCAAGGTTCTTTCATTCACATGAGCAAGTCTCTTATGCCACACTTCAAGCTCACTTTGGGTTTGAGACCCAAAGTTGAATAGAGCTATGTTCCTGGTATCTCCTACTTCAAAAGTAAAGAGCCTACCATGCTTCTCACCTCGGGCTATCTTCTTGAAGCCTTGACATGGATCTTCCACAAAAGCTCCATGTTGGGTGAACCTAACTTGCAAGCCTTTTTCAACTATTTGGCCTACACTTATTAGGTTTTTAGTGATAGTGGGTACATAGAGAACCTTACTCAGAATGTTTGTCCTGCCATTGGAAGCTTTGACATTACCAATCTTCTCCACATTGTGCTTCGTGTCATCCCCTGTTTGCACTTCATGTCTATGCTTTGGACTTTCCAAGTCAGATAGAAGAGCAATGTTGCCTGCAACATGATTCGAGCATCCTGAATCTATGTAGAACAAATGATCATCTTCTTTACCTTCTTTGTGGCTTAGGTTCATAAGAAGTAATGAGTCTTCATGTGGTTGATCTTCTGAATAATTGTTGTAGTCCCTTCTATTATAGCTTCTATTGTTGTTGTTGAAGTTGTGTCCACCTCTGCCTCTATTGCCGCCATATCCACCTCTTCCACTTCCTTTCTGGGTCTTCCCATTGAACCAGCAGTTCTGAGTGGTGTGGTTGGTTTTATCGCATATGGCACAAGGTTGAACATTCTGACCTTTGGCTTTGTCTTGCTTTGGTCCTTTCTTCTTCCCTTTCCACTTGCTCTTGCTTGCGAAGTTGGCTTGGGAAGTCTCTTCTTCGTCTTCTTCCTTCTTCTTGCCTTTCTGCTTCTTATCCTTCTTATCTGCATATAGAGCACTAGTTGAATTACCATGATAAGAGTTACCTTCCTTTATGCTATTGTTGGCTTCTTGATTGAAGAGTTGTCCAAGAAAGATGTTGAAGTCTGGAGTCTGCACATCCATGATGAGATCGTAAGCCGTCGTGAAGGATTGCCATTGCTTATCACTTCGAATGCCGTTGAGAATTTGCCTCATGATGACCTCTTCTTCAATCAGCTCTCCAATGGATGCTAACTGATCCGCAACCTCCTTGACCTTGGTAACAAACTCTGTGATGGTTTGTTTAGGTGTCTTCTTCATTTGGTTGAACTCGTTCCAAAGATGATTCTTTCTTGCTTTGGTACTAGCAGAAAAGAAAGTCTCCACGGCATCCCAAGTCTCTTGAGATGTCTTGCATCCTCTAATATGTGGTAATAGAAAGTTAGAGATAGAGTTTAGTATGTACGATCTTGCTTGAGCATCCCTTGCGCACCAAAGTGTGAGCTTATCTGTCTCCTCTTGTGTAGGTCCTCCTTTGGATCTTGGAATAGGCATAGCTTCATCACCTGCTACAATTCCATAAAGATTTCTACCTTGCAAATAGGCCTCCATTCTGATTTGCCAAGCCGTGTAGTTGTGTCGATCAAGCTTCTCGATCATTGAGGGAAAGCCGTCACCCATCTTGAACTAGCTCTGATACCACTGAAAGAACTTGGAGAAGCTTGTCGAAGGTAGAAAAGTGCGCTTCGAAGCGATGAAGTTTGGTCAAGCCAACCGGCACAAGACCAGCCCTTGAGCTTTTGGAGACTCAAATAGACCTTATAGGCATGCTATAAGTGCAAAGAAACACACTATGTACCTTGGAGCATCAAGGAGAATGAGTCGATACAAAACAGATAGGTTCGCGGGTCGACTAGCTCAAAAAACTTACTATCTATGGAAGAGACAATGAACTTCAAATGCCCATAGCGACCAGCGTGATTACAATTAGAAAAAATCCTTTTATGGGAGTGATACACATAGGGTTGAGTGTATGGAATGCACAAAAGTATAAGGAATAAGCAAAATATGCTATAGGAATAAATGCGACATTCACCGGTGGTACTTCCTATTTTTCAGGAATACGCAGAGATTGACCCCGAGGCAGAAAAACTGAGATTTATCCAAATCTACTGAACCAAATGCTTTGAAAATTTACAGGCATAAACTAGACACTGATACCTTTCCAATGAGTCCTCTTGCACCCAATTTGGAGCTCTGAGGAGAGAGCAGCAGCCTCTGCAAGATTACTGTTGGCGAAGAAGATGATGCAGAAATTTGAAGGAGCAAGACAATGATGGTCACAAGTGTATGTATATTGCTTCCATGTAATGTACAAGTGATTTCAACTCCTTATATAGCCTCTAGGAGTGTTCCACGACTTTTACAACTTGAATTTGAATTCAAATAAAGGTGGGAATGATTGTTGGAGGGAATCAATTCACTTCCCTACAATCTAGGAAAAGTGAAAATCTTGATTGATCTACTTTTAGGTGATTGATTGCTTGATTGAATACAACTTCAACCACCAAAAATTTCGTGGGATTTTGGCCCTATATTTGTACGTTTACATGTGTACAACTCAAGGCTTTTACAACGGTAAATGAGCCATCAAAATATTCTCAAAAAATACAATAAATGAGCATATGAAAAAGAACTCTCCAACGAATATTCTTTCGACGCGATAGCCTTTGATGTAGATCAAATCCACCTCAAGCATAGTGTAAGCTTGATGTTCCAACACCCTTGGGATTGCTTCCACTATATAAAAGAATTCTGACATTTCCTTTCGACATATTATGTGCATCTAGGAAGTAAATGAAAATGATTTATTGAAAATTTATATTGAATTTGTTGTCTTACATATATGCAATTGTGAACTATTTAGTGTGTTAGCTCAAAGAACCGAGATAATGAGAACAATAAAAAATTGACTTTTAAGTTTGAATTGATTTGAAAAACTTCATAATCAACCTTTTAATTTAAGGCGATCTATCTACTTCACATACTTATAGTTGAATCTGTATCATCTATAAAAACAAATTCATTGCTTTCATCACGAAAATTTGAATACTCGCATTTGAATTTACATTCTATTGATTTTTATTTGAATTTTATTTCTCAAAGTCAAGAAGATTATCTCTGCCAGCTATAAAAGTGGTGATAATCTTCCATTTCTTATCATACCTACAACCATTTGATGTATATGCAACTATGCCATCATCATCTATATGACAAGCTATGGATTGCAATGCATCAATCACCTCTTTAATCTTCAAAATGTATTCATCAACTTTGCTACAAGGTATCTTTCTCATCTTTATGAGTTTATTCTAATTGGATCTTCCTAGCTTTGGTTGAGATAGACTATAACCTCTTTAGTGTTTCCTACACCTTCATAGATGTGTCTAAATCTTAAATATGCCCTATCATTGCATCATGAATATGTTGAGATTGGATGAAGGTAAGCCTCTTATCTCTCGCATTGCATTCTTAAAAGACTCTCAATTGATGAAGAGTTGGATTATCCCCCAATGTAAGACTAGCATGTCTTCCATTAAAAAGTCCCCATAAGCACTTTCCATTGAGAAAGCTATATATCCTAAATTTCAATGGTTGATAATTGCTTATACCTAGATTCTCAATACAGGTGCTATATGCTCACATAGTGTTCTTTAATGCTTAAAGTGTTACGACATGTAAAGTTTACCTCTCTACCGCAAGAGTATCAATACATATATTATTGATGCCTTACTTGTGCACTAGGAGGCTTTTCTTTGTTCTTTCTGTTACTTTGAACTTGAATTGCTAGCTTCTCTTCCTCCAATGCCTTCAAGAACACTCTCTAGACATGCTTGAATTTCTTTGTGCGTCAATTTAATAGGCCTCTTTTCTAGTGAAATAATTCATTTTAGAAAGTCTTTTTGAATTTCAATATGGGGATAATGGTTAGAATGAGTAATTAGGTCATTTTATGCTTATAGAAAAAAATTTGTGATGACAATTCTCATATTCTCTCTCTAGACTTTATTCGCATCATGTTTTCTAGTTGAAATTTAAAGGTGAAGATGAAAAAATTAAGAGAAAATCTTAATGAGAGAAAGGTACAGAAAGTATAAGAGAATAAAAGTGTCTCTGTGAAATTTTTGTGAATCATGTTCTAAGTACCTCGTTCAGGGCTCTAAATTTTGTTCATTGTAAGAAAATACTTTGATTTTACTCTCTCTCTCTCTCTCTAGAATTTTGAAACTTGGAGGGCTCAAAAATGGCATAAGGAGGTGGATTTGAACCCATGTTATCTCTAACACTTTTGTGCAGATCAAAAAAATCGAATAAAAGTGTCTCTCACAATCTTAAGATAATTCCTCAGCATTTTTTGAGTTAAAGGGCTTTGAAAAGTGTCATTTTCCAACACTTCAAAAAAAAAAGAGGGCTTCTCTAATCCTATTTGAATCTTTGATCTTGATGCTTATGTGTCACCATGTCTAATTATGGATATTTTTGGATATGTCGTTTCGGTGCTTTTCTCCTATTTTTGATAGGTATGCAAAAGAAAGCACACTACAATCACATGGCTTTTTGCAAAAGTTCTAGAGAAAGTCCATTTTTTCTGAATTTGGTGGATCACAGACTTCTTTGGGGCGGCAATCAAACTCTTCTATAGAGAGACTTGAACATCACCAAAAAGGATGCACAGAAATCAAAGAAGTACCTTTTGATTGAGAGTGAGAGTGAGAGTGAGAGCCTAAACCCTGAATTTATCTGTATTCAAGAGACTAAAATTGATGGAGCAGATCTCCAAAAATGTATTAGACATGTCTCCCCGACCCATGTTTGGATTTTGACGTCACACCCGCGCGGGTCCGGTGGGACGGTAATTGGTATAAATCAATTCTGGTTTGAAAATCTTGAGATCTCCATTGAACACTAGAACCATCGTTCGATTGCCGTTTCTTTTGGCACACCTTTTCGATTTTACTTTGGTTTCTATGTATGCCCTTGGCAGGGAATTAGAGAGATTGGACACTTGGGCCTCCTTGGACTCGCTCCCCCACAACGTGCAATTTGCGGTGACTTCAATATGGTGGAGCACCATGCAGAGAGATGGAATGGAAAGGGACGTGTCATCAACAATCAGGAGAAATAAACTTGGGATAAAACCAAACTGCACTTCGATTTGGTCGAATTCAGAGATTCGAGGGGATTTTCGTGGTCAAATTTCCAAGCGGGTGAGGACTTGAGGAAAGCTAGGCTAGATAGAAGCTACATTGCCCAAAGCATTATTCATTAGTGGGGCCATCCTTCCCTCATGCAATGCAGTGACCTCGCCATCTCTAATCACTACCTCATCATTATCTCATTCCAACCCCTCACCAAAACCCGTAAGGCTCCTTGGTTTCTTGCCTCCTAGACTTCTTTCTCTCTCCCCTCTGTCCATCAAGAAATTTTCGAAGTGTCGAAGGAGGCATTTTCCTCCTGCTTGTCCCCAACCAAAAGCTAGAGATGCGCAGCTTATAAGTCGCGGCAGATCATGATAAGATCCAAGAAGATGCTCCAGAGTGTTCGGCATGGTCGTAGAGAAGCTCTATATCATAGACTATGGAGACTAAAAATATGGGAATATTCTTTAAGGAGTGGTGGGCTGGCAAAGCTAACAAGCCCACCAAAGAGATGTGTAGCATCCTTAAAGGGAAAAAAAACCAAGAATCGATCCCCCTAGTGCTAGACTCAAATAGAAATGTTTGCAATACGGAAGAAGAAAATATCAAATTCATTGAAGAACATTTTACAAAAATCCTTGGGATCTCAACACCCCTCACCCCCCATAGACATGACTGCATGGTGGTCATCTCTAGGGCATCCTCGCATAGGATCCCAAACAACCTTCAATCCATCCTTGATGCCTCTTTCTCTATCTCCGAAGAAGAAATCATTGAAGTCAATGATGCCCTCTCCAATGGGAAAAGCCTGGGGCCGGATGGGCTCACTAATGAGTTCTTTAAGTCCTTCAAGATGGTTTTGGCCACCCCTCTTTTCTTGGTCTGGCAAGAGGCTCTTGATTTCGGCACGCTTCTGACTTGTCTCAACAATGGCATCATCAAATTAACTCACAAAAAAGGGGAAAAGAATAGAATTGGGAACTAGCATCCGATTATGATGCCTCAAATGGGATATAAGATCATTGCTACAGTTATAGCCAAAAGAATTTCCATCCATCTAAGAGCTTGGTTAAGTGAGGACCAAAAAGGTTTTCTCAAAAGTAGGTCTATTTTGGAAGCCATTATTGATATTTGGGAAGGTCTCGACTTCGTGGATGAGTCAAGACAAGATGTGGTTTTCCTCATGATCGACAATAAGAATATTGATAGCATAGAAAGGTTTTAATATGAATATTGAGTTCTTATCGTCAGAAAAAACGTTTCTTGGGATTCAGAAAACGTCAAGCATCTACCTTATCGCTCTTCCATGAATCTTAGCTTGACAGTTTGTTTCAAGGCGGACACATTTTAAAATACATTTGAAACTTTAAATGACGATAATTTTGGAAGTTGATTGGCATCCTCTGATAGATCGTTTTGAATAGACTACATGTATGTTCAACCTCTGTTTGGAATGCTCCGTTTGGTGGAAAAAAATGAGTCCAAGAATTTCACAATTTTCTGCCTGTAATGTTACAAAGAAGTAAAAAAATATGAAAGGGGCCGTGATTGAGACATTCCTAGCTTTCTGTTCGTCATATCTCGTGGATAATTGGCTGTGCAATAGAGTAATGAGGTTCTCTTCAACAATAAAGTAGTGGTGACCCCAGCCTTGGGAAGCGATAGAGCCTAAGCTAAGGCACATGGACTTTTTCATTCTGTTGTACTTTTCTTCTTAACATAGTTTAAAGCACTTAATTTGAAAGGAAATAAATAAATAAAGTTAAATTAAAGCAATGGAATTGATCTCAATGTTCCCTGCCTACTTCTCAAGTTGTCACTAAAAGAACTTGATGTCACTCGCAATGATCAGTGGGTGCAAAGATGCAAAGATGACAAGGGAGTCGCTATCTTCGAGTAGGAGAAGTTAAAAATCGAAAGAGATCTCTTTCGCGCAACTCGTCGATGACATGCTTGCATCGAAGAATGGCAACCTTGCTGCCATCTGCAGATTCTTTCCGCCAAAGCAGCGCCGAAACGGTCACTTTCGCATAAGAAGGGATCCATTTGTCGCATAAGAAGGAAGACAACGCATCTTGACAATCATAACACACCTCAAGTGATCGGATTTCATCTCCATTGACGGGTGGTTGGCCCCTGCCACTCGAATCGATCATCGGGTTCGCCTTAACAATTTGAAAAAGCAGTATCTGCCAAAGGCTGCCATCTCCATCCCCGAAAGTGGCCACAATTGTAACTTGTACAATCAGAGTCTAATTTATTCATCGTCGTCATCACATTGGGACGTAAACTGGGGACAAAATGGTGGTAGGCTTGGACGGGATGGCATCAGCCACTTTGTCTCCACGTAAGGTCAAAGGACATTTTGTAATTTCCTTTCTTGTAATAATTGGAATGCTTAAATGTTTATCGGGTGCATCCAAATGATAGGCGAGGAAAATTTATGAGACGTTTTGCAAAAAAAAATTGAGTGTGTGAATAGACTTTTGATGATATCAAAGGTATGATATTTGATTGCTCCTTCAGCTCAGGCCATGGTGTGCCAACGCATAGGTGGAGGCCATGCACTGCCATGGATTTTTGGACAATCTAACACACAACCTAGGATCCTACCTTTGTACAAACCACGAGTTCATCATTCCTTTTCCTCTCGCCTCCTGCAGTGCAAAGAGTCTCGCACGCTCGTTCCGAATATAAGGACCGAGGTACCATAATAGTCTTATAAGGGCTATAGATAAGCTAGCACGGCCGATATAAATGAATACATCAAATTACAAATTTAACTCTAAATGTATGGAAGAGTTGCTACAAATTCGAACAACTTATCAGAGTCACTCAAGATTGGAAATGGGTAGGTGGCCGGTATCAGACAAAATGACTCAATCTAGTTTCTGATCACAGGCATTAAGGGTGTGGCTTCATGGAATCTCCCAAATGCTAGGAGGTTGTGGAACATGGGGTTCAGACATTGGAATCACCTCTAGAAACAAGAAACTCCCCATTAGATTAGTTTTGAGGACATAGACCTTGAATTAAAAGTGAACTATGAAGAATGGACTCTCCTTCAGAGCAGATGCCTCACCTAGAAATGATCAAAAAACCGACTGCTCATTGGTCGGGATCCGCCATGCCATGAGGGTCTTGTTTCGCATAATGGCAATCGCTTGTCCAAAATTCCTAGACTCACGGTGGACATAGATTCATATCACACTTAACAAGAAGTGTTGCCTGATATAGAGAAGGCTATGTTGGGATCTGAAGTTCATGTCTATTTGGCATCCCCTTAATGAGATAAAAAATTGGGTTTTCATGTGGCAAATTCTCCACCGTGGTATCTCGACCAATTGAAAGGCTAGTAAAATTTGTGGAGCTCCATCGTGGTGCAAGTGATGTCATCACAACATTGAGGATTCGGGCCACATCTTCTTCGCGCTCCCCAAGTCTCTTCAGCTCTCGTGGACCCTTGGGAAGCTTTTGAGACTCCAAGAACAAATCACTTGGAAGCAAGCACTATTGGGCAAAGCGATTGGCTTCTCAGCAACCATGTGGAATGGTATAACAGAGGAAATCCTCTAGAAGATTTGGAGGGAGAGGTGTGCCTACAACATTGAACACGCTCCAAAAGAGTGGTCGATCAAGAAGTCTCTATTCCTCCTTTGCAATGGAATCTGCAACTGCAAAAGGTCCCCACCTTTTAGGCATCATAAAGCGTTTCTCATCGAGAACAACAAGCTTAACTCTAGGTGGTCCCCACATGAGGGGGACGAGAGGGTTATTAACCTCCTCTATAACACTCTCTAGATCCACAAGTTCTACCCTTGATTTCTGGGATTTGGGGGGGTTCAAGGGCACTAGTCCCACTCATTTGTAACTTTATTCCTTTCTAATTAAAGTACAGTAGAGTAGGCCAAGGCTGATCTTCCCTTTCATAAAAAAAAACTCTCAATCTATATGATACTATATACTAGAGTAGGCCAAGGCTGATCTTCCCTTTCATAAAAAAAAACTCTCAATCTATATGATACTATATACTAGAAAGTAAGAAATCAACGTTGTGAGAATAATATTATACTAGAAAGAGAGAGGTTCCAAGGTTGCTGATTTCAAGCTTGAAGGTCCATTATCAAAGGCGTGCAAAAGAAATCCAGAAGACTTGCTCTGAACTCTATAGAAATAGAAAAATTTTATAGGAACTACGAAAAGAGGTGACAGGTTGCCTGGTTCATCGTTAAATATCCATAACAAAAAACAAAGTATGCACTCTAAAAGTAATCAAACTATGGTTTGTGGTGCTGCTAAGGATCCTGCATTGGTACGTCTCTACAACGAGATAAGGGGTGTCTTTGTCGGATTGGAAAATAGTAGGTCAACGTATTGATCTACTTCTATCGTTAGTATTAAATAAATAAAACAGGTGCATGATTGGCTTCAGCCATGGAATTGGTTGAACTTGGGAATAAAGCCTTTTGACAGTTGGATATTCTTGGCACTCGCGAATACAAGGTCCCTTCTTGGAATGTTGGGGCTTTGGATCTCTTTTGGTTGGCATGTATAATATGAAGGAGATCCTTTTGTCAACCGATGTTGTAACTATCCTTAGCTCCTTAAGATGTCGCACACAAGCCCATGAACCACACACACAGAGATGTAGTAATTCGTACCTCCCAGCCACCGAGCGTCTCATACCCTTTCTTGAAAAAAACATCTTTTTCTCTTAAATCTTTTATCTTATGACATAAGTCCCTATTTTTGCCATGTGGCATCACATAACCTCCATGATGTGACATCCATAATGTGATGTTTCCTTCCCCTTGAAACCATTTTTGTCCTCGAAAATGTAGATGAAGGGTCCGTAATGGTAGAAGAAAGTGCTCGGAGTACCCTAAACCCCATGTACTCTATGTACATGGTCATCTCTGGGTATTGTTTCCCCATATCCTTCCCCTTAAGAAGCCTCATATGAGATCATCTCAAAGGTGGGAAACCGTCTAACTGGTGCGCACTATCTTCCATGTACACTCGACTTTCAAACTATCACTCCCATGAAAAGTGACATCATCAAAATGATCTAAGTCCATATAATGTATCCTCTATGGATTAATAATATAAAAGGAAGGTGTAAGGTGCCAAGCTACTAGGCTTGACAATATCATAATGGATAAAGTAAACCATAGAGTTCTACGAAATATAGAACAAAGTCCCATAACAAGTGGCTCAAAACCCATCTAAGACTAAATGATAGATTGCCCTCATAACAATCGAGGTCTTCCTAACCTTTAGTGTGCTCACAAGTAATAGTTTCCTCTAAACTACCTTGCGACTATGCAATTCCATCATTTAGCTCATATATAAGAATTTCTTGATAGTAAAATGCAATCTCTACATTTCACCAACCAAGAGGGTTGTGGTTTGTCATCCTTTACCATTGGACTAAGTTCTATTGGAAGAGAATCTATTGGAACTAGTGCAAACTCTAAAATTTTCTCTTCCCTTTAGTTTGCCATATGAACGCAAAAAACATTCTCTTTAAGATTCTGATAATCCCTAAATACCCATCATCCTAACTAATGTCTACACATCATGCTCATGATGTAACATCAACTAAGCATGATAATCCCTAAATACCCATCATCCTAACTAATGTCTACACATCATGCTCATGATGTAACATCAACTAAGCATTTGGTACCCCAATAGGTTAGATATATCGCTATCTCCTAGAAACTCTAAAGAGAGGTATCATCAATTTAATTCTAGTCTCACTAATGTCAATAACTAGATCATCTCATCTAGTCAATGACCATCCATGGAAATAAACATAACTACTTCTCTTAAGAGTCTCTAGGTGAAAATCAATTTAACCATAATGATTAAGTGATCTCCCTCTTGTCTTTGATAGAAGAGTGCCACTTCTATCTAGACAACCTGATCCAGAGAAAGTGAAACTCTCTCTCTTATCTCATCTAAGATAAAGAGCTCTGGTAGTAGAATCTATTCCACTTTCCCTTTCCCTTTGAAAAAGATTCCATTGAATCCATTTTCTCTAGTCATCTATAGCAGAGAACATGCACATAAGTTCTCCATACTTTCCTTCCTAAATGGTGGAGAATCATACTCCCATATGAAAGAAAATTATATTGAAAAGTAGAGTAAACAAATTCCTTCTGAAATATAAACTAGAGATGTTTTCTAAACATCTCTTCTATATAAAGAAAAATATTCTCTATTCTTCTCCTATAAAGAAATCTTATTTTCCTTTCCTTCTCTCTCTCTCAAAGAATAGGAGCTAAAGTGAGACCACTGAGCTGAAGTGAAATCTCTCCCTAAAGTGAGACCACTGAGCTAAAGTGAGATCTCTTCTTGATCTCTAAGCTAATTCCCACTTTCTCCTTTTTCTTAAAAGAGAAACTTATGAATTCATTTGCTCCTCTCTTCCATGAGTGATGCATAATTCCGCATTACAGATATTATTATAAAAATGGAGAATAAATCTCCCATAACTAATGAAGATGTATGTAGTGAAGAGTGGAGAAAATAAATTCCTAATAAGGGTCAAAGCCCTCTACTAAAATGGTCAACAATGATATGACATGATATCATAGACACATGGTTATCCATACTAAAGAGTTGTCTATGCCAACCATACTCTATGCATGGACCTATACGATCCAATCAAACTGATGGAGTTATCCTTCTTGGAAAAACTCAAAATCATTATGTGATACCAATCGTGATAAAATCACCTATCACATTGTCTACTAGAATAATAAATCTTCCCTAAACTATGAAGGATAACTCCTAATCCTAAGGAGATGTCTAGTAAGAGCTCTCCTCTGATCTAGTGGAACATGATGTCATCAATGATGAGTCCTTTTCTCCCTCGCCATAGAAGAAGAGTGCTCAAAGGGAAGTCATTTCCACCCTCCCATACCAGTGAAAACTTCTTCCAATTCACAGTGTCATAGCTACACTAAACCAAATATATATTCCATATATATGTAATGGAATATATAAGTGGACTCTAATGAATCCCATATCCTAGAGTCATGTCATTGGACTCAAATGAGTCCCATGTTCTCGAACTAGTTAGTTTGGTTCTAATGATCATGTGATAATGGATATCCCTTTCTTATTCCAAACTAACGTGTTCCTAGGTACCAAGAGTGAGTCTAAGTACCTCTCTGTAGATCCCAATGTGTTGGGAATGATGGATGGACACTTCAAGAGAATGAGTAGGTACTGCCAAATCTTGCTTCCTACCAGCCCTTTATGCTTCACAGTTGATAAGTGGACCTTCTTAGCTTTCCAATGACACCAAAAAATGGCCTCTGTACTTTGGAAATGATGTATGAAAAGGTTGAATCAAAACAGACAGCTTTGAACTTCAAGTCTTCAAGAAAAACTTCTATTTCTTACTAGACACGTGCTGTATCTTTTGCTCGGTATGACCAGCACAGTAGGAATTGGAAAAATTCCTTTTACGGGTATCTAATCAGATTATTAAGCTAACGATTTCAAGTTAAATCACTTAAAAATATTAACTATGCTCGAAGAAATTAATTTAGTAAGTAAACATTTACCCCCGATATTTTAGGACTATTGCAGACTTCGACCAGTGATCAACTCGATGGTCTCTTCTCTAAAATGGCTAAATAGAAATCCTTCAAATTTTGATAGCATGTAGATAACTTTGAGCTGGTTCCAACAAGCTATAGATCGCTGAATTTCCTGGAGAAATGAGTGAGATATGATCTCCACAAGTTGACTCACTTTCAGACACTATGACAAAGAACTCAGAAATGAACAATGTAGATATATGTATTAATGAACATTGTTGTACAATGCCATATGCAAGAAGACCATTGCCTAATGGTGTAGATAGGTGTGGGCTAGAGTATAGGCCTCACACACGTTAGAAACTGATAATGAGAAGCTCGGAAAAAGACTCTTCTACCCCCAACTTTTTGAGTTGATCTTTTATAGTGGTGGAGTTCAAAGTTAGAATTTGAATATTTCAAACTTTGGATCTCTATAATCATGTTCCTACATCCTAGGAGATATTCCATCAATCAAAGCTAACTTTTCACGACTTCCTTTTGGTAGGTGTTTACAAAGATTCCAAGTCAAATGTGACTTTTACAAAAGGATAAAGTGGTAATTAACCACTAGCATTTATTCCTATTCATCTTCATATGTGTATGAATTACAAGCCAACTCTGTAGGCTTGTGAATTGCACCAATAGCTCCCCCTCAAGCCAAACATTTTGGCTTGGTCTTCATCTTTAGTCTTCATGTATACCGTGCAATCCAATAATTGATTTGAACCTGCAAAGCTTGGTGCTATCCAATGCTTTAGTTAACAAATCTGCACATTGCATGTTGGTTGATACATATGTTAATTGAATGTCCTTGCTTAATAGATTCTTGCTCATATAATGGTAATGGACCTTCATATGCTTGGTCCTGGCATGATAAATAGGATTAGTTGCAAGTTGGAGTGAGCTTGTATTATCTCCAAATATCAATTGTGACCTAGTATATAAACCCAATTCTATATACAATAACTTGATCCATATGGATTCTTGAGTGGCATTTGCCAATCATCTATATTCGGCCTCTGTAGAAGATAAAGCTATAGTAGATTTCTTCTTTGATGACCATGATATTGGTTTATCACCGACAAATGAAATGTATCCTGAAGTGCTTCTTCTATCATCTTTACATCCTGCCCAATCTGCATCTGAATAGATCTTAAATATGTATAAGGAAAATACAAACCCTGATGTTGAGTGCCTTTGAGATACTTTAGAATTCTTTTGGCAACTTCTAAGTGAGGTACCCTTGGCTTGTGCATAAACTGACTTAGCACACTAACTCCATATGCATTATCTATCCTTGTTAAGGTAGCATAGTTCAAGCTTCCCACTATGCTTTGGTAATCTGTAATATCATTAATTTCATCACCGTCATGAGCACTTAGTTTTAGGTTTACCTCCATTGGAGTACTTGCAACTTTGGCATCGTGGAACTTAAACTTCTTCAACATAACTTATATGTATTTTTTCTCAGTAATATAGATTCTAAAGTTAGTATAGACCAACTCAAGTCCAAGAAAATATTTTAGTAGACCTAGATCACTGATCTTGAACTCCTTCATCATCTGGTTCTTGATTTGTCTGATTCCATTGACATCATTACCTGTAAGTATGATATCATCAACATATACACATAGGTATATTACCTCTGAATTACTTATCTTGATGAATAGAGAAGATTCTGCCTTACTCATGACAAAACCTTGGTCTTGAAGGTATGTGGTCAACCTGTGATTCCATGCCCTAGGTGCTTGCTTTAATCCATAAAGGGATTTATTCAATTTGCACACATATGTTACCTTGTTTGGATCCTCATAGCCAGGAGGTTGTGACATATATACCTCCTCTAAAATCCATCCATTCAACAAAGCATTTTTTACATCCAATCGATACATGTTCCAATTTTTAGATGCAGCCACACTCACTAACACCCTGATGGTTGGCATCTTCGCAACAGGTGAGAATGTTTCTTCATAGTCAATGCCTTGGGTTTGTGCAAAACCCTTGGCTACCAATCTGGCTTTGTACCTGTTTATTGACCCATCAAAATTTCTTTTGAGTTTATAGATCCATCTGGATCCAATTACCTTCATGGACTCTTTCTTTGATACTCGTTCCTATGTGTCACTTTCTTTGAGTGCTTCAATCTCCTCATCCATAGCTTCTTTCCATTCTAGCTGAGTTTTTACCTCTTCATATGATCCTTGTTCTTCAATTGACAAGTCTTTGGCAAGATAACCAAACTGTTTAGTAACAAGAGATGTATCATACCCATATCTAATAAGTTTTTTGCTCTCCCTTTGTGATCTTCTGATTGATTGATTTGAAGATTCAGGTATGTCTTCAAGTTTCTTCATCTTGACTTTGCCCTTGGACTTCCATGCCTCGAACATTTCAAGATTGATAATGTCTTCATCATCTAAAGTGGTGTCTTCATTCTGAGTAGGTTCCTCCTTAGAAAGACTTGGAAACTCCTCCTCCAAGTCATAGGGTAGTTTAAACTTCCTGCATTCATTCTCATACCAAGAATCATTTTCATCAAAGAAAACATCTCTACCGACCATGAATCCTTTATTTGAAGGGTTGTAGAACTTGTACCCCTTCTGATTTAGATCATATCCAATAAAGATACACTTCTCAACCTTAGGGTCTAACTTACCTCTTATCTGAGAAGCAATGTGTACATATGCCACACATCCAAACATCCTGCAATGATCAAGTGAGGGTCTCTTCCCATGCCATGCTTCATAAGGAGTCATCCCATCAAGGGACTCAGATGGTAACCTGTTTATAAGATAAGTGGCAGTAGAAACACTCTCTGACCATAGTTGTTAGGTAATTTCGTTTCATTTAACATTGACCTAGTTGTTTCAACAATCAACCTATTTCTTCTCTCAGCTACCCCATTCTCTTCAGGTGTATACCTTGTGGTGATTTCTCTCTTGATTCCTCTGTCCTGCAAGAAAGGTTCAAACTCATTTGAGAAGTACTCACCTCCTCCATCTGACCTTAGCCTCTTTAGATTCTTCCCTGTCTGATTCTCAACAAGTGCAAGATACTTTTTAAAACAGTTTAACACTTCATCTTTGTGATTCATAAAGTACAATATAGTCCACCTGCTATAATCATCAATAAAAGATACATAGTACCTTGATCCTGAAATTGAAGGGTCTTGCTTGGTCCCCATACATCTATATGGACAAGTTCTAGGTAGTCCTCATGCATGTAGTCTTTCCTTGAGAAGGGTAACCTGTGAGACTTCCAAAACTGACAAGCACCACATTTATATATCATGTGTTGTTGGGAAACATTGGGTATTCCAATTACACATTGATCCTTGTATATTTGTTTCAAGGTTCTTTCTCCTACATGCCCTAACCTTTTATGCCAAATCTCAAGTTCTGAAAGTGTTTGATCTTTATAATTGTAGAGTGCAATATTCTTTGTATCTTCTAGCTCAAAAGTAAAAAGTCTAATTGTTTTTTCTCCTTGAGC
Source organism: Ceratopteris richardii (assembly GCA_020310875.1). Classification (NCBI taxonomy): domain Eukaryota; kingdom Viridiplantae; phylum Streptophyta; class Polypodiopsida; order Polypodiales; family Pteridaceae; genus Ceratopteris; species Ceratopteris richardii. Next base: position 191,404,450 of record CM035406.1, read on the forward strand.
TATTCTCTTGAACCCCTGCTTGGGATCCTCCACAAATGCTCCAAATTGGTTGAATCTGATCTGCAAACCTTTTTCCACAATTTTTCCAACACTCATCAAGTTTTTCGTAATGGTTGATACATATAGTACCCTACTCAACAAGTTTTAATTTCCATCACAAGTCTTAACATTTCCAACTTTAACTACTGAGTGCTTGGTGTCATCACATGTTTGTACTTGATGCTTACCTCTTGGTTCTTCAAGGTCAGAGAGTAGAGCTACATTGCCAGCCAAATGATTTGAGCATCATGAGTCAATGTAGAAGAGATGGTCATCATTTGTACCTGGTTTTGAAGTCATGTTCATAATCAGAAGAGAATCATCTTGCTCTTCTGTATAGTTATTGTAATCCTTTCTGGTTTTGAATCCTCCTTGGTAGTTGCCATTGTTGTTGTAGTTGTTATTGTAGTTGTTGTTGTATCCTTGATTATGGTTGAATCTGCCTCTTCACTGTGAGTATCCATCTCTTTGATATCCTCTTCCTCTCTGATTCTTGTAATTCATGAAACACTCATCTCTAGTATGATTTGATAAACCACAAATGTTGCATGGTGAGGAGTTATAGGACCCCCCCTACCTTGCTTACCTCCTCTGCCCCTTCCTCTTGATGATCTACCTCTCCCTGCATAGTTGGCTTGGGAGGTAGTGCTTTCATCTTCTATATTCATGTTCTTGCCTTTATCTTTAGACTTAGTTTTATCAATGTATAGGGCAGAAGAGCTATTATGTTTGGATGAGTCTCCATTCTTGTTGAGCTTGGCTTCATGAGTGAACAATTGCCCCATGAGAGTGGCAAGCTTTGGAATTTGCATGTCCATGTTGTTGGAGCAAGTCTATGACAAGCCTAAGTATTGGCTTGAGTCTCACAAAGTCTTAGAAGAAGCTTTAAAAAGAAGACTATGTAAAGTTCACTTGTGAACTACCTCTTGTAACTTTTGAAGAGTTTACTTAATGTAAAAGTAAGAGAATCTTAAGTGGTTGAGTCCACATGATCAAGAATGGAAAGAGGAGGCACGAATTCGTGATTTGTGGTAGGTAGAGAATCAAATCAATCATTGATTGATTGGAGAGTGATTGAGGGAAGTTAGCCTCCCAAACTCAACTATAAATAGATGGCAGTTTTAGTCGTGGTTAGAGAGACCTATGTGAAGACCTCCAATGCCATATCAAGGTGTGATTACAAGGCACACATATGTATCAGTAATTCATTGTATTGTACAAGCAATATACTTTCATTTTCATGATTATTTGAGTTCATCTTTCCATGTTCTATTGAAGTGTACTACTCACTGCCATTACTCTCAGTTTTCTCAGTCAACTTGCATAGATGTTTTCTCTAATCTTGGTGCATTATTTTCAGTGATTTAACTTGGTAAAGTTAGCTCTATAAGTCTACTATATGCTCACAAATTTTCATGTCATTTGGATGTTGCAATCTTCAGTTATGTTCATTTGAAGTCAACAGGGTCTGTTCATCTTCACTTCTCTGTCAGGTACCCGACTTTTTCACTCATCTTGTCAGAGCCATTTCTCAGTGGTTACTTATCCAAATTCAGTGATTTAAAGCTTGTTGGATTTAACTTACTGTATAGTATAACCATACAAATTTTCATAATCATTGAATTTCTACATTTTGAGTTATGGTGATTTTTCTGCTCACTGGTCTATTTCTGTAGCAGCCCGTGAAAATCGGGATGATGTCATCACTTGTTAAAACTCATTCTCAGTGTGTGCTTTGTTATTTTTGATGAGATTACTCTTGAAAGTTAGCTCTTTAAGCTACCTAGACTTCCCCAAGAGTAATTAAGCTAATTGCTGCTGTGCTCAGAGAATTATGTAAAACACTGGACAGGTGTATGAACCAAGAATAGCAAGTTTTCACCTCTGAGCTAACTCCAACTTATCTGTTTTGATCTATCTTTTTGAGAGTGATCTTCCAAGGTACATAGGGTGTCTAATACATCCATTGGCGAGCTAAAAGGGCCCACCATCTACTCCTGGAGTTCATTTGGCTGGTGTAGATCAAGGATTTTTCAACACCTCTTCATCTTCAAACACATACTTATCCATCTCTTCACAGTGGTATCAGAGCAAGGTTGGACAACATGGCAGATGGATTTCCTTCATCAATTGACAAATTGGACAGAGGTAACTACTCAGCTTGGTCATTAAGGATGGAAGCTTATCTCCAAGGTAGAAGTTTATATGGTTATGTGGCTGGAGATGAAGTTATGCCAAGTTTCAGGAACAAAAGTCAACCAACACAAGAAGAGCAAGAAAGATTGAGCACATGGTGCTCCAAGGATGCACTTGCAAGGTCTTATCTCCTCAACTCTATCTCAGATTTTTTGTTGCCTCACATTAGAAGTTGTAAGACATCTCAGGAAGTGTGGGATGCACTTGAAGCTTTCTTTTCTTCAAGTACCAAAGCTAGGAAGCATCAACTATGGCTGGATTTCACAACTCTCAAGAAGGCTCCCAAACAAAATGTGACTGATTTTGTCACAAAGCTCAAGGACATAGCGGATCAGTTGGGAAGCATTGGAGAGGTAATAGATGAAGAGCAAATTGTAAGGCAGGTCATCAATGGCTTGAAGGTAGATGATAAGTGGGAAGCATTCACCACAGCTATGGATTTGTACATGGACATGCATGTACCTGATTTCAACACACTCATTGGACAACTACTTACTCAAGAGGCAAAGCTTATCAAAAATGGAGAAAGCTCTAAAGGTAATCAATCTTCAGCTTTATACACGGATAAAAGCAAGTCTAAAGATAACAAAGGAAAGGCAAAGAAAGTGGATGATGAAGCAGGTACATATCAAGCTAACTATGCAGGTAGAGGAAGACATGGTAGAGGTAGAGGAAGAGGAGGTAGACAAGGCAGGGGGAGATCCCAAGACTCCAACTCATGTTCTATTTGTGGATTAACTAATCATACAACTGAAAATTGCTTTAGGAATTCCAGGAATCAAAGAGGCAGAGGATACAATAGAGGAAGTTATGGCTACTCAAGAGGAAGGTTCAACAACTACCATGGCAACTACAACAACTACAATCATTCAAACTATCAAGGAGGCTACAAAGGAAGGAGAGACTACAATAACTACACAGAAGACTCAAACAAAGAGGATTCATTATTGATCATGAACATGGCTATGCCACAAGGTAAATCTGATGAGCATGTTTTCTACATAGATTCAGGTTGTTCAAATCATGTGGCAGGAAATGCGGCACTCCTATCAGATTTAGAAGATCCAAAGAATAAGCATGAGGTACAAACAGGAGATGATACAAAACATCCTGTGGAGAAAATAGGCAATGTCAAAGCACCTGATGGAAACATCAACCTACTCAGTAAGGTACTCTATGTCCCTACCATTACAAAGAATTTGATAAGTGTTGGGCAGATAGTAGAGAAAGGGTTGCAAGTCAGGTTCACAAAAGCAGGAGCATTTGTTGAAGATCCAAGTCAAGGATTCAGAAGAATTGCAAAAGGTGAAAAGACAGGTAGATTGTTCACATTTGAATTACAGGACACTAGAAACATTGCTCTCTTTAATTATGGTAGTCAGACACTCACATAATTGGAAGTATGGCACAAAAGGTCAGCACATATTGGTGAAAGGTCATTAAAGCAAATCTGCAGGGACCAAAGTGTACTTGGACTTCCTAATTTGTCAAAACAACATATGATTTATAAGTGTAGTGCATGTCAATTTGGAAAGTCTCACAGGTTACCATTCATGAAGAAAGGTTATATGCATGGAGATCTCTTGGAGTTGGTTCATACAGATGTATGGGGACCTAGCAAGGAAGCTTCAATATCTGGATCAAGGTATTATGTTTCCTTTATTGATGATTGCAGCAGATGGACTATCCTATTCTTTATGAAACACAAAGATGAAGTTTTTTCATGTTTCAAAAGATATTTGGCTCTTGTGGAGAATCAAACAGGTAAATCACTAAAAAGGCTAAGGTCAGATGGAGGGGGAGAATATTTCTCCCATGAGTTTGGTTCTTTTCTTCAAGAAAGAGGAATCAAAAGAGAGGTAACTACAAGGTACACTCCTGAGCAAAATGGAGTGGCAGAAAGGAGGAATAGGACAATTGTTGAAGCTGCAAGGTCTATGTTAAATGAAAAGCATTTACCTAATTACTTATGGGCTGAGGCTGTATCTACAACCACTTACTTGATTAACAGGTTGCCTTCAAAATCCCTTGATGGGATGACTCCATATGAGGCTTGGAATGGAAGAAGACCAAGCTTATATCATTGTAAAATTTTTGGATGTATTGCTTTTGCTCATGTTCCTTCACAGGTTAGAGGCAAGATGGATCCAAAGGCAGAAAGGTGTGTATTTATTGGATATGACAACAATCAAAAGGGCTACAGGTTATACAACCCTACCAACAAAGGATTCTTGGTAAGTAGAGATGTAGTTTTTGATGAGAACAATTCATGGTATGAAGATTCATGCAGGAAGGTCAATTTACCATATAATCTTGAAGAAGATTTTCCAAAGCTTGGTAGAGAACAACCGAAGATTGAAGAACAAGACACCTCAGAGGATGATGAAGAATCTCAGATGGAAAAGATCAAAGCATGGAAGTCTAAAGGTAAAGCAAAATTGCAGGAACTTGGACATGAGGTAGAATCATCACATCATGGCCTAAGAAGATCTATGAGGGAAAAGAAAAAACCAGAAAGGTATGGGTTTGACACCTCATTAGTAACTAAACATTCTATCTACATAGCACAGGACATAAACCAAGAGGAGCCATCATCATTTGAAGAGGCCAAAGCAAAAACAGAATGGAAGCATGCAATGAAGAAGAGATTGAAGCACTTGAGGAAAACAACACTTGGGATTTGGTGCCCAAGACTTCATCCATGAAGGTAATAGGCTCAAGATGGGTCTATAAACTCAAGAAGAATTCTGATGGTTCAATTAACAGGTATAAGGCAAGGCTTGTAGCAAAAGGCTTTGCACAAACCCAGGGAATTGATTATGAGGAGACCTTCTCTCTTGTGGCAAAGATGCCTACTATTAGGGTTTTGCTTAGTATTGCCTCTTCCAAGAATTGGAAGATACTTCAACTAGATGTAAAGAATGCATTTTTGAATGGTTGGATAACAGAAGAGGTATATATGGCACAACCACCTGGTTTTGAGAACCAAATTTATCCTGATTATGTGTGTAAACTTAACAAAGCATTGTATGGTCTCAAGCAAGCTCCAAGAGCTTGGAATTTCAGGCTTGTTTCATTCTTGTAGGACAAAGGCTTTCAACCAAGCAAGGCAGATCCTTCACTCTTTATTAAAAAGAGTAATTCTGAGGTCATCTATCTATGTGTATATGTAGATGATATTATATTGACAGGAAATGATGCAGATGGTATGAAGAAGATCAAAGATCAGATGAGAGAAGAGTTCAAGATAAGTGATTTGGGTTCACTTACCTACTTCCTAGGTTTGGAAGTTGTCTACAAAGATCATGGTTTGTTTCTCACTCAAAGGAAGTACATTAAGGACATGTTGGCAAAATTCAAGATGCAAGATTGTAAGATTGCAGGTACTCCAATGGAGGTCAATCACAAATTGAGCTCACATGAAGGTGAACTCATAGAGGACATCACATCATATCAAAGTCTAGTGGGTAGTCTCAACTATGCCACATTGACAAGAGTAGATATATGTTATAGTGTGAGTGTGCTAAGCCAATTTATGCACACACCAAGGAAACCACATATGGATGCTGCCAAAAGGATTCTCAAGTATCTCAAAGGAACCATAAATGAAGGACTTTATTATCCTTATGTATCTGATTTAGGTTTGAAGCTATTTTCTGATGCAGATTGGGCTGGCTCCAAGGAAGATAGAAGGAGCACTTCAGGTTATCTTACCTTTGCAGGTTCAAAGCTTATTTCATGGTCATCCAAGAAGCAACCCACAGTTGCTCTCTCTTCTACTGAAGCTGAATATAGAGGTCTTGCCATAGCTACACAAGAAGCTATGTGGATGAAGACATTATTCAAAGATCTTGGATTGGAGTTTGGAACTCCAACTATTTTTGGTGACAATATGAGTTCTATTCACTTGGCTGCTAATCCTATTTTTCATGCAAGGACTAAGCATATTGAAGTTCATTATCACTATGTACGAGAGAAGGTTCTAAGCAAAGAGATTCAAATATCATATGTGTCCACTCATCAACAATGTGCAGATATTCTAACCAAAGCATTGGATGGTACAAAGCTTTGCAAATTCAAGGCTATGATTGGTTTGCACGTAATCTTGGAAGATTGAAGACCTCAAGCATACTTGGCTTGAGGGGGAGCTGTTGGAGCAAGTCTATGACAAGCCTAAGTATTGGCTTGAGTCTCACAAAGTCTTAGAAGAAGCTTTAAAAAGAGACTATGTAAAGTTCACTTGTGAACTACCTCTTGTAACTTTTGAAGAGTTTACTTAATGTAAAAGTAAGAGAATCTTAAGTGGTTGAGTCCACATGATCAAGAATGGAAAGAGGAGCCACGAATTCGTGATTTGTGGTAGGTAGAGAATCAAATCAATCATTGATTGATTGGAGAGTGATTGAGGGAAGTTAGCCTCCCATACTCAACTATAAATAGATGGCAGTTTTAGTCGTGGTTAGAGAGACCTATGTGAAGACCTCCAAGAGCTGATCTTTATGCCATATCAAGGTGTGATTACAAGGCACACATATGTATCAGTAAGTCATTGTATTGTATAAGCAATATACTTTCATTTTCATGATTATTTGAGTTCATCTTTCCATGTTCTAGTGAAGTGTACTACTCACTGCCATTACTCTCAGTTTTCTCAGTCAACTTGCAGAGATGTTTTCTCTGAGCTTGGTGCATCATTTTCAGTGATTTAACTAGGTAAAGTTAGCTCTATAAGTCTACTATATGTTCACAAATTTTCATGTCATTTGGATGTTGCAATCTTCAGTTATGTTCATTTGAAGTCAACAGGGTCTGTTCATCTTCACTTCTCTGTCAGGTACCCGACTTTTTCACTCATCTTGTCAGAGCCATTTCTCAGTGGTTACTTATCCAAATTCAGTGATTTAAAGCTTTGTGGAATTAACTTACTGTCTAGTATAACCATACAAATTTTCATAATCATTGGATTTCTACATTTTGAGTTATGGTGATTTTTCTGCTCACTAGTCTATTTCTGTAGCAGCCCGTGAAATCGGGATGATGTCATCACTTGTTAAAACTCATTCTCAGTGTGTGCTTTGTTATTTTTGATGAGATTACTCTTGAAAGTTAGCTCTTTAAGCTACCTAGACTTCCCCAAGAGGAATTAAGCTAATTGCTGCTGTGCTCAGAGAATTATGTAAAACACTGGACAGGTGTATGAACCAAGAATAGCAAGTTTTCACCTCTGAGCTAACTCCAACTTATCTGTTTTGATCTATCTTTTTGAGAGTGATCTTCCAAGGTACATACGGTGTCTAATACATCCATTGGCAAGCTAAAAGGGCCCACCATCTACTCCTGGAGTTCATTTGGCTGGTGTAGATCAAGGATTTTGCAACACCTCTTCATCTTCAAACACATACTTATCCATCTCTTCACACATGTATAGGTCCATGGCAGTGGTGAAGCTTTCCCATTTGTCATTAGCTTTAATCCCATTGATCACTTGCCTTACTATCTGCTCTTCTACAATCTCTTCTCGTATGCTTGCTAACTGATCTACTACATCTTTGATCTTAGTCACATACTCTGAAATACCCTGCTTAGGTTGCTTCCTTAGTGTAGTGAATTCAATCCACAATTAGTTTTTTCTGGCCCTTGTGTTGGAAGAGAAATAAGATGAAAAGGTTTCCCAAGTCTCTTCGGATGTCTTATAGTTTCTAATATATGGCAAAAGAAAATCAGAGATGGAGTTGAGTAAGTAAGACCTTGCTAATGCATCCTTGGCACACCATGTGTTGAGCTTTTCATGTTCTTCCTTTGTTGGTAGTCCTCTGGTTTTGAATGATGGCAATTCCTCATCTCCTGAGATGTATCCACACAGAATCCTTCCCTGTAGGTATGTCTTCATCCTTAGAGACCATGCTTGATAGTTTTTCCTGTCCAATTTATCAATAAATGAAGGAAAACCATCTCCCATTTTACCTTAACTTGCGCTGATACCACTGTTGGGAATGATCGATGGAAATTTCAAGAGAATCAGTAGGTACTACCAAATCTTGCTTAGTACTAGCCATTTAATGCTTCAGAGTTGATAAGTGGACCTTCTTAGCTTTCCAATGACACCACAAAATGGCCTATGTACTTTGGAAATGATGTATGAAAAGGTTGAATCAAAACAGATAGCTTTGAACTTCAAGTCTTCAAGAAAACCTTCTATTTTTTACTAGACACCTGCTACATCTTTTGCTCAGTATGACCAGCACAGTAGGAATTGGAAAACTTCCTTTTAGGGGTATCTAAATAGCTTAGTAAGCTGATGATTTCAAGTGAAATCACTTAAAAAGATTAACTATGCTTAGAGAAATTAATTTAGCAAGTAAACCTTTACCCCCGATTTCTTAGGACTATTGCAGCCTTCGACCAGTGATCACCTCGATGGACTTTTCTCTGAAATGGATATATAGAAATCCTTAAAATTTTGAACCATGTAGAAAACTTTGATCTGGTTCCAAGAAGCTGTAGATCATTTAATTTGGTGGAGATACGAGTCAGATATGATCTCCACAAGTTGACTGACTTTCAGACATTATGATAGAGAACTCAGAAATGAGCAATGTAGATATATGTATTAATGAACACTGTTGTACAATGCCATAGGCATGAAGATCATTCCCTAATGGTATAGATAGGTGTGGGCTAGAGTAAAGGCCTCACACACTTCAGAAACTGATAATGAGAAGCTCAGAAAGTGACTCTTCTACCCGCGACTTTTTCAGTTGATCTTTTATAGTGGTGGAGTTCAAAGTTTGAATTTGAATTCAAACTTTCACTCTCTATAATCATGCTCCTACATACTAGGAGATATTCCATCAATCAAAGATAACTTTTCACAAGTTCCTTTTGGTAGGTGTTTACAAAGATTCCAAGTCAAATGTGACTTTTACAAAAGGATAAAGTGGTAATTAACCACTAGCATTGATTCCTATGCATCTTCATATGTGTATGAATTACAAGCCAAATGTGTAGGCTTGTGAATTGCACCAACACAATGTACATACATGTATCAAGTACCCCACCTATTCCTAATTAAGGGATCTATGCTCTAAATCATAGAGCTAGTTTCATGCTTGTGGCCTTCCTAACCATCAGTTGAATCAAATAAGAACCCGTCAATGTTGTCTCACGAAACCCATGTCTATGATCCCATCTAATTGATTTCCTTAGTAGTGAAGCAGAAATCTTCACAACTTGCTCAAGTGATGTGCATGAGTGAACTAGTCACTCTTTTGGTATTCGTAATAATACCCCATAGTCTCCTAATCATACTGTTAGACTCTTGTGAAGATAAGTAAATTTTCACTATATTGGAGATTATCATAAATGTATCTCTCATGCCTATATGCAAGTTCTAGTAACCTATAGGATTGGTTGTGCACATTCCTAATAGTGAAGGTCTAGCTCCTTCCGCTTAGCAATCCTATGGTCTAAATCCATACGGATTATGTGTAGGGATCCTATTTAGTACTTACGTTTCCTTATCTATACTACTATGATGGTCGTAAGTCCATCAAGTACATGCTTACAAGCATGCTAATACCTTACTGGTGTTTGATGAAAATGCATGTTACCATGCCATAACATTGTTACGTAAAGGTAAGTGCGTATATAACGCCATGAGGTGGGAAAATTTTGGACAGCATTTCCCCAAGGAAATGGAGTCCCAACAAATTTTAACCATAAACTCAATGGCACATAGGCCATACAACAACATAGGGCTTGGAAAGCCCATGGCATGCACGCCATAAACTAATACATGGACTCCATAACCTACAAAAACATAAAAACAAATGCAAGCAACAATCTCTTTATTGCATAACCATGTAGTTCGTGCAACCATATGTTTTGCAAACAATCAAAAAGTACATTTCCTGCATGTTGATGCATACTTTCAGAATTCAAGCAATGATCAACTTGGATATATGCACTCTAATCCATGCATGTACATACAGAACATGCCATGCTCAAGTAAGATGCCTAAAAATATAGAGCATACATGCCTGAATGATTTTGTATTGGAATTACATGCATCCAATCCTTCTTGATGATCTTCGAGACCTCTACACTTTCTTCCTTCGATCCTAATACGAAATTTGAAGTGTCCGAAAACATCGGATCACTTCCCAAAACATAAAGCATAATCAGATGATTACCCAAATAATGCAAATTTAGCCAAAAAAAGAATTTGTAATCCTTCTTTAAACCTACAAAAACCACTTTAAGACCTGAAAATGATCAAAAACTGAAACGCATAACATTTGCAAATATGTCAAAGTGAAATTACTTCAATCGCCTTCTTGGTTTGTCAGATATGGCTCCCAAGAGGTAGTCGCCAAAAACAGTTCAGAGTTTTCAAGCCAATTTAGATCAGCAAAAATACTTGTTTTGCAAAATTTCTTTTCATGAACTAAAACTAGGCCTTGTGCTCTTCGAAATAAGCCATAGCACATCCAATTTTGAGTTTTTTAGCTAAAGATATGGCCATTCCAAGCGCGACATGCTAAACTAGTGGACTGTCGGAGGAGCTAAAAAAAGTGTGAAAATGTGATTTTTGGAGTGCCCAAAAACATTCTTCCATCAAATAAATCTTACAATTTTGCCCATAATCTCAGAGAGAAATGTATGAAGATGCTTGGGCCTAATTTCACCTTTCCAAATCCTCCCTTCGAGCATGCTAATTTGCTCCCCAAAAGAGGCCTAAATCAAGATTTTTACTTTCGTGCAAAAACTTAAATGGGAGCTTTTAGCAAGCTTCTAATCCACTCCAAATGTGGCTTTTTCTTGGATTTTCTTGTTTTTCATTGTAATACATACACCATACTTCATGTATGTATGCAATACGCCATGGGGAGCCTCTTAAATGATCTTTATTCTTACTACCAAAAGTGGAGTTTTGCAAAAATCAACATCTGAAATTTTTCCAAAAAGTGTGGAAAGAAGGTTTTTGAGGAAGTAAAATTCCTCCTTAAGTTATCATTTCAATGAATTCTATGATTTTTTTGTGAAGTACTTATAAGATACTCTCAGTATATATAATTTTTCCCATCCATTCATAGCTACCACACCTCCTTTTCCTTCTTCCAAAATGGGAATTTTTTAGATTCAAGTGCTGAAATTTTTTCTCAACTATGATGGAAGGGGGTTTTGTGGAGCTGCAAACTCCCATCATACTGAGATATATTTTGGATTTCTGAAACTTATATGGAAGTCAATACACTAGACTATAAGTATGCATGATATTTCCTACCAAAATAAGAAAAATCCCGCTTCATACCCCTTTTCAAAAATGGCTACTAGTGAAAAATAGCTCCTGAATTTATGTGAAAATCATGAAAGTAGGCTATTTTGAAAGCACCTAAAGCTGATGATTTCTAATAATTTGAGGGAATTCTTGATTGACGATGAGGGTTATACCTCATACTCTCCATACATGTGATTTCCTTCCAATATCTTGGCCCCCCTAAAGCTTCATTATAATTCTCAAAAACCAAAATTGTTACAAAAATTCAAAAACACTCAAAACTAGAAATGGAGGCCATAACTCCTTTTTGCTAAATGGCGTAGGATGTCATAGAGGAGAGCGTCATCTTCTCTTGCTACTTCTCCTTGCCTTGATGATCATCATGCATCTCCCACATCAAATAGATAATGGGCCTCTAATCTCTAGCAAATAGGGAAAGAAACTCCCCTTCTTCTCCTCTCCGAGATGAAAATCAAAAAGCTGAATCTTTGTTGGCTGCATTGAGCAAAATCGCTTTATGTATGTGCATCATCTATGTATGATAGGATAAAAGTGGCATTCCTTCTCTATCCCTTCGTCGGCTTCTATTCCAAGTACTATATAATGCTTCAGAATGTAGGTAGTTTATCACAAAAGCATGGCGCCTTGGATAGGCTGCCCGCCTGCCATCAATGTGACGAGGGTTCAAACCCCAAGGAGATCATTTTGCAAACTGATGTTGTAGCTATCTTTAGCTCCTTAAGATGTCGCACGCAAGCCCATGAACCACACACACAGAGATGTAGTAATTCATATCTACATCTCTGTGTGTGTGGTTCATTCATATCTCCCAGCCGCCGAGCTTCTCATACCCTTTCTTGAAAAAAAAATCTTTTGCTCTTAAATCTTCTACCTTATGACATAAGTCCCTATTTCTGCCATGTGGCATCACATAACCTCCATGATGTGACATCCATAATGTGACAACATGCTTCACCTTTTATTCATTCCTCTTCATAAGGGCTTCTTTAGCTTGGTGGAGCTTTGACTTCCATTCACTTATGAAAACTCTACACTTACGATTCACACTCAAGAAGAGACCGTCTCACATAAGCACCATCAGAGTGATGACCTCTTTTCCGTAGCCACTTCAAAAGAGTCTATCTAGTGTTGGCATGAATTGAGCTATTTATATGAAATTCTAATATTTCATGGTGTTTTACCCAATTTCATTGATGGGCCTTCACCTAGCTTTGAATATAGTCATCTACTGTGTGGTTGATCCATTTGGTTTGTTCATCCATTTTAGGGTGGTAGACAGACAAGAACTATAAATTGAGTGCCTATGATTGCCAAGAACTCTTTTGATAGATCGCTAACAAATCATTGGTCTCTCTTTGATATTATGGCTAGTGGTATTTAAACATGTGGTGGAAGAAGCTTTGTGCCAACACTTTGGGTGTCATAGGTGGTCTCATTGCACAGAAGTGTGCCTTGTTTTTGAGAACTAGACCATAACCACAAATATAGTTGTGAACCCTTCTGATGATGGCAAATTTGTGATGAGATCCATACTTATCATGTCCCATGGCTAATTCCAAATGGGTATAGGTTGAAGTAAACCTACAGTTTGATGCGACGTTGTCTTCCTAGTTGACAAGTGGTGCAAGTTTTCACATATTATACTACATCCTATTTCATCTTGGGTCAAAACACATGTTGTTTTAGGTGTTTGTAACTTCATCTTTGTCTACCATGACCTGCAAGGTCGCAATCGTGTTCCTCTGATAGTAGTGCATGTTGACTGCCTACATCATTTGGAATGTATACTCTCCCTTTTCTATAAAGCATGTCGTTGATTACATAATAATTCTCTTTGTTATCTATGCCTTTAAATACTTCCTTTAAAATCCATTGAACTCTAGGATCAACGTTTTAGAGGATTCCTATTTCATCCTTCAGTTTGCTCTCGGCTATCAACAAGGTTGCTTGTGCAGTTCATCGACACAAAGCCTTGGGCATCACGTTCTTCTTATGCCACGTATGAATGATTTCCATATTGAACTCGCTATTTCATCCTTCAGTTTGCTCTCGGCTATCAACAAGGTTGCTTGTGCAGTTCATCGACACAAAGCCTTGGGCATCACGTTCTTCTTATGCCACGTATGAATGATTTCCATATTGAACTCGGCTAGAAAATCTTTCCAACATGCTTCATTTCAAAAGATCTTCGCTTGACTACGTAAGAAATACTTCAAGAAAATGTTATGTCTATAAATTTTGGTGTGTCTATCTTGAACATAGTGTCGCCACGTTCCACATTGATTGGATCATGGCGATCATCTCTTTCCCATGAGTGCGCCATTAGAGTTTTACTCTAGAAGACTTGTGTGATTCATAGGCCAGAGGGTGCCCGCCTTGTAGAAGGATTCCTTTAATTGCTAGGCTAGAAGCATCAATATGAATCTCAAACGCTTCATGAAACTCTAGAAGATTTAACATGCAAGCTTCACACATCATTTATTTCAGCTATTCAAATGCATCTTGTTCACTGGTGCTCCATACAAGCACCCCTGGCTTTGATGAAATTTCACAAAACTTGGAAAAATCCTTGAATTCTCTTACTTCGCAAATTGTGAGACGAGCCCATTGTGATACAACTGTGATCTTGTGGGTATCTATCTGGACCCCTTTGTCTAAGTCCCAAAGAGTCCAATGATGTCATAGAAAACTCACACTTCTCACACGTTATGTCACGTTGTCTATCTGTGAGAGGCTGCAACACAACCCTCACACGTTCAATATGTTCCTCGAGAGACTAGCTATAAATTGATAGATCATGAATGTCTATTATTAGGAATTTATCAAGGATGTCTCACAAGCCATCATTCATCTCGCTATAGAAAGTGCTTGGTGGACCGGTGAGATTGTAATTCCATCATGAGCCATTCATAATTGCCATAACGAGTGCGAAAGGTGTTCTTTTCAATATCTTCCTTTGCTATCCTAATTTGATGATAGCTTGATCTTAAGTCCATCATGATGAAATATTTATCATGCCCCAACTAGACCATCAACTCTTGCATGTCTAGCACTGGGTACTTTGTTTTGATCATAAGTTGGTTAAGCGCACAACAATCCACATGTAGATGCTTGCTTTCATCCTTCTTCTTCACAAATAATACTAGAGCACCATATGGTGAATTTCTCGGTCAGATGAAGCCCTTTTGTTCCAATTTGACAAGTTGTATTTTGAGTTCCTTAAATGGGTTTCATTCATTCTATATGGTGCCTTTGTAGGAGGCACCTATTGTAGTAATAGTTTTATGTGATGCTAGACATGTTGTTGTGGTCGTAGCCCACTAGGATGTCGACTTGGTAGAGCATCTTCATATTCCTTGAGGAGTTTGCGGATATGGTGATCTCCCACTTTAATCTTATCATTTTCTTCTTCCTATACACACACACACTCACACTTGATTGCAATTGGTGTCTATTTGGTCATCAATGGCAATTGTGTGAGTTTGACTTGCTCTACATGTGATACCATTGCCATCTACTTGATCTATCATTCTAGTGGGCCTAATTACTTTCCTTCTTTCAATTGTCTCTCATAGTGATTCCTTTCTGTTGCATTCTCCTATTTTGTTGGTATTTTACATTATTGTCCATCACGTTTCCCCTTTGATAGTGGGGTCTCTTTATTAGTGTGAGACTCTACTTGTTGTTTTCTGTCACCCTAGATTGGCTTCCTTTTATCTTCCTTTGTATCTCTCTTTTTGTCCTGCATTCCTTCGCTTCTTTGTTTCGGAGACTTCAGCCTCTAATGGTCTATTATCATAATATTTCCTTGCATATCTAATAACATCTTATCTATTTCGTTGAACACCATGCTAACTATGTACTTATCCATAAATGATAGCCCCATGATCACCTTGAACGAATCCAATGGAACCAGCAAGAGATCTAACTTTGTTAACCATTCACCCACCATATTCATGCAGAGATTGGAAGAAACCTTTGAACTCTTGTCCTTTCCTTGTGTGAATGAGATAGACAAATTGGAAGGTCTCCTTAGAGGGAGTTGCAAGCTCGAAGCACATTTTGGTGACATAAAATTATGTGTGGCTCTCAAATCCACTAGCACCACCATTTGGGAGCTTCCAAAGGTTCCGAATCATGTGTAACATCATTGGCAGGCATCTTGAGGCCGCTATCACAATCCCTACAAGCGGACCATCATTGTTTGAGTTTGGTGCATTTTCTATATCTTCCATCTCCGTGATAGTGACATTTGAACTACATCGTTGTGGGTCCTCTTCCACTTGGGCTCCTTGCACCCACATGTTTGTTTTTTTGCAAATACACTGATGCATCTAGTGATTTCCTCTCCATATACTATGAAAGGGGCTTTCATCATTCCCTATCCTATAAGGGTGCTCGAAGTGCACATTGTTGGTTGCTCACATATGTGGTGTTACTTCTTTTAGCTTGTACATTTCCTATGTTCTCGTTGATTCCTGGCTGAATATTAGTACTAGGGTTACATGTTCCCTGTTGATTCCCCTTTGGGGATACATTCTCTAGTTTCCTTGTGTTTTGCATGTGTTAGTTTTTCTTGGTATCTTGGTAATGTTCACCCATCATGATGGCCTCTTTCAAGGTGCTTGATGTTTGCTTTCTTATTTCTCATCAAGTCCACAAACTGCATCCATACATGAACCCATCCAACTAATGGAGATCATGCATATCTGTTATTCATAACATGAGCCATTGATATTTTTTAAAGTATTCTGATAGAGATCCTTTTTGGCTTAGATCTCTCCATTCATACCTTAGATTGAATGACTCAATCTATGGAATGAAATAGTCTTTGAAAGCTACTTTGAAGTCTTACCATGATGTGAACTCTTCGTGCATCATCTCTGCAAGGTACCATGCAGAGGTACCATGATGTGAACTCTTCGTGCATCATCTCTGCAAGGTACCATGCATCTGCATCGTCGGCCTTAAATGATGCAGCGATCTTCACCGAGTGTCTCTTGCCAACATTTTGCTCACAACCATTTTGATACTCGAAGGGAGTCGCACCATATGTGAAAGAGTTTGGGTGGACAAGGATTAAATCACCCGTAGGAATTTTCATCAGTATCATCATTAGAAGATAATACTGACTAATGTTTTTTATTTTTAGATAAAAGGAAGTTCGGCAATAGCCTACTCTCCCGGACTTGAATTAAATTAAGAAGCAAAGATACAAATGAAGGGGACTAGTGCCCACGGGACCCCCCAGATCCCACAAAGCAGGGGAAGCTAGAATGAAACCTAGGTCGCGTTACAGAGAAGGTTAATCACCCTCTCATCGCCCTCATGCGGGGCCCATTTGGGTTTGAGCTTGTTGTTGACCAAGAGGAGGACTTGATGGTGCCTGAAGGGGGGGGGATTTCTTACTGTTAACGATCCTTTTGCCGAGGAGGAATAGTGATTTCTCAATCGACCACTCCCTGGGGGGGTCGCCGAAGTTGAGGGCACACCTCTCCCGCCAAATTTTCCACAGGACTTCCCCTCTGATGGCGTTCCAGAGTGACGCAGAGCAGCCGATCGCTTCTCCCAGAAGGATTTGCTTCCAGCAAAGCTGTTTTTGCAGTCTGAGTTTCATCTCGACCGTCTGCCAGATTCTGTAGGAGTTGGGGCAGGTGAGGAAGATGTGTGGGACATCTTCGATAGCACGGTGGCAGCGTTTGCACCAAGGAGGGATCCCACAAAGTTTGCTAGCCTTATGGTTTGTCCAAATTCCTCGATGAAGAATTTGCCATAAAAGAACAGACTTCTTAATCTCTATAAGGGGGTGCCAGATGCCCATGAATTTCATGTCCCATCGAAGCCGCGTCCAAGACAAGCACCACTTCTTGTTGAGGCTGGTCTGGAGGTTAGCCGTATCTGTGATGTTCGGGATTTTGAGTAGGCTATTTCCATTGTGCCATTTGAGACCAAGCGGGTTCGGTGTGTCGTGCCCCATGAGAAGGCGAGTCTTGTGACGATCCCATGCGAGGCATCTGCTTTGCAAAGTGTTCCATTCTTCGTAGGAGATGTTGATGCGCGGGTCAATATCCTCGAAGTTAATCCAGCTGTTGGTGTGCTGTTTCCAGAGGTGTTTCCATTTTTTGAATCCTTTGTTCCATAGCTTCTTGGCGTTTTGAATGTTCCACGACTCCACACTCCGGATGCCATGAATCGGAAACCAGATAGAGTCGTTTTGTCTAATTCCGGCCGCCCACTTCCAGTCCTCGCTGATTCTTGTGTAGCTTTTGACTTTGTTCCAGCCCTTCCAAAGGGAGCACACGAGATTGGAGCCTTTCGGGAAGACGGGGATCGGGGAGAAGAGCAGGGTCATGATGTCATGATTCTTCCAGTTCGGGATCCCCATGAGGGCTAACTCATTCTTGTTTCTGAAGATCAGCTTGGCCCAAGAGGCCTCCCTATTGCACCAGGCCTTAATCATCCATTTGGCCGCCAGTTTGTTAGCCATACACCCAATGTCTAGGATACCAAGCCCCCCGCTATCTCTAGGCGTAGTGCAGATGGCCCATTTGATTTTAGGCACCCCCCTTCTGTTATGATCGCCCGTCCAAAGAAAATTTCTGCAAACACTATTCAGTTTGGACAGGCCTTGCTCATTTGGTCTCCAACAAGAAAGGAAATAGATGGTAGAGGAGAGGAGGAACGTGTTGATAACCATAGCACGTCCAGCAAGATTAATTTGCATGCCTCTCCAGTAGTTGAGCTTGTTTTCGAGTTTGGCCAGCACCCAACTCCATCGCTGCTCCATTGAGACGCCAAACCCCAAGGGGATTCCAAGAAGCCGGAAGATTTGGCCCTGCGGGATGATTTGACAGCCTTGATCAATGAGAAGGCCAGGGTGATGTCCCGTAATAGCCCTAAAGGCGGTCTTAGAGTGGTTGATTTTGGATCCAGAGGCATCACAAAAGGTAGCAAGACACGTCCAGAAAGTCTCCAGGCTGGTATTATCATTGTGAACGAACGCGTTCATGTCATCGGCAAAAAGTCTCATGATGATTTGACTGTGGTCGTGAGGCAGTCGGAGGCCTTTGATATTGCCAGCCTCTACTTGATGTGCCACGAGTCTGCTCAGTCCCTCAGTGGCAATGGCAAAAAGCAGGGGGGCCAGAGGGTCGATGCGTATGCGTATGGTCGATGGCCTTGATGAGATCTTCTTTTGGAGTTTTCAGCTTGTTTCTTCCCGAGTTTTTTTTTTGTTTTCTTGGTCTCAAACTTTTCTCGTAGTAAGAGTGTTAGATCAGCAATGGACATCTCCAATCAGTCCATTCCATCTTCTTGAGACACCATCCAATCAGAGTGAGGCATGTCCGTCTGCCTCTTTGGAATGTTTGAGCCAGTTTTCCTTAAGCCTATCATTTTTCTTTTCCAACCTCTTTGTTGTTGCTCGTGTGATGCTCCGCATCGCTAAAGAATTAATCGTTTGCTTTGCCCTACATTGTGGTGTGAGAGATGAGGATGCTTAGACGAGGCTCTTAGCACTGGTGTGAAAACCTCTCCATCCTCTCGCATAACCACTTGTTTGAGTGAGGCTTTAATACCAAATGCAATAAACCAACAAGCCACCTCGGGCTCAAATAAGTGCATTAAGCTAGCTCGTCCCCACTGACACAAGCTTGGAGGAAAACTAATTATATTAAAAAACAACCCAATGGGGATTACAATGGTGAAGCTGGCTCCCGTTAGATGTCATAGGTGAACATAGAAGATAGCTAACACGCATTAAGCATTGTGGGCAAATGGGGGGCAAGCACTAAATGCAGAGCTTTCGTGATGGTTAGAGTGCGTCTCTAGGAAGGGGTGTGCTCGAGCAACAAGAAAGCGTCCAAGAGCACATCAAATGCAAGGTTGCAAGTTTGGTTGCCAGATGATTAAGGAGATCTCCCTCCTAGTTGTGGACAATTTGGAGTCTCATGGAAGACCACCCACCCACCAAGCTTCCTAGATAGAAATAGTGGGGGAAGGGGGGATGCAAGGTGGTTGCCCAAACGGTGTTACATCTACAGCTTCTGCACAAGATGTATATTTCTCCTTGCATAGTCTGTTTCATAAGATATCGGCTTTTCTTTGTTCACAAATTATGAACCATAATTCATTCTCTACTTTGAATTTATTTCAAATTCATTTAATAATAATGATCATCAATGCTCTTTGATTTTCCATGTTAAATGCAACTTTTTCCTATTTGTATATGTGTGGCATTGTTATGTCACGTTTTTGCTTTGTTATCCACGGAGCGACTCATATCTTTGAGAAATTTTAGTATGCTTTTAGTTTTGTTGGTGGATTATATAGGGCATTCATATACGGCGTAGTAATAGATGACTCAATAATTGGAGTCTTTTAAGTCAAAGATGAAGAAACTGCATGTCATACTATAGCCTGCAGAACCACTAATGAACCGTCAATAATTGCATGCGATGTACTTTTGGACAACCATATAGTATGATTTTATGTAACATACTTTTGAACAACCATATACACCATAATTTAAACGCAACCACACAAAATACGAAAGTCGATAAGAAAAATCCAAATTAATAATATAGATGTAATTAAATCTTCAAGACATCGTTAAAATGTAGAACTCACATTTGGGCTCCTTCAAAACGTGGGCAAGGTCTAATGAGAAAAGTAAAGCTAACTTGGGAGAATTTCGAATATTTATATCAATTCAAAAAAATGTATTAAGATAATACGTTTTGAGATGCAGCGGATTTATAAAATACTATTTCTTTGAAGGTACACACGAAAACTATATTATTTACATTATTAAACGAATAAATAAAAGCAGTATTGTATTTTTCATGAAATAGCAAATAACGGTTCCGGTTATGGATCGCAATCGATTACACATATACGGAATGTAGTGGTTAAATATTCAAAAACTTTTAACAGTCTTGTAATTGCACCAATGTACATGAGCATTACCTCACTGTCTCATGAGATCTACCTCATCATACCAAGATATTAATAAAACAAGATCATGAAATATACAAATAAATATCCATCGTAACAACCGTATTTTATTTTCTAAAATAGAAAGTAAATACATATTGGATAAAATAAGTAGGAGATAGGGGGGGGGGGGGGGGGGGGGGGGGGATAAAGAGTGTATGCATAGATTTCATAATTATATGAGCGTATGCATAAATGTGCACACGTTGTGGTTACACAAACACCTGCAAACTAAGTTTAACTCCAACGTGGGAAATCTAAGCTGTGTAAGAGATGTCTAAGAGGTAAAGACCACCTCTTCTTGGTGGTGTATCAAGCTATCACACTAGTATCAAATCTGAGCTGTCGTGTTTCTTGGGTTTGTGGATATGGAGATGAGAAAATATACAAATCCTTGCATTGAATTACAGAACATTAGGGAATTTTAGAGTTTTGCTTTAGGACAACACATGCATATAAGTTTTTTCTCCTGAACCAATATTACTTTAATGGTCTTCTCACCACGAGACACAACTAGAAATATTATGATAGGGCACGAGTGGCCCATCCACATCTCCACGTCATTTTCATTTTGAATGATTTATTTTTGAATGATTTCTTTTTTCCCAAGAAAAATGGGGTTTAAGACATGAACATCATTTATGCTTTTGCTTCGGCTATTGTCCACGCAATACGTATCTTTGATGAGAATATGGTGAGCATTAGAGACACATGAGGATCCTACGTCATCTCCACATTGATTTTGACAAATATCATGCACCAATCAGAAAAAAAGAAGAAAACTCATGTTAATACAAAGTATATGGAGTTCATGAGGGAACAGGGTCTTGGACATATTTATTTTCGGTGCAATGTGCATATATCTCCACCTTGCCCAATGCAAAGATCAGCACCTAGCATACTAAAACCTACATAGTTTCTCCTATATGTCAGAGATGGTCATAATAGGATAGTTTGATATATCATGCTCATGTTAGGCAACGTCAAGATTTTTCTATTCTTTTTGAACAGCAACATCATGAAAACATACAACAAGCCAAAGGATATTATTTTATGATGAAAGAATTAAGGAAAAAATTGTAACTATGATTGAAGGCATAGAAAATGTTGCACATTCTACAAATGAAGAAGATAATCTCTCACAATACACAAAGGGAAACGCCACTAAAGAATATTTCAAAGCTAATTCTTAGAATCAATGGACAAAGAAGAAGAATTATAAGTGCTAAGGTTTTCAAAAGTATACTGGATAGTATGAGATAGAAATGTCTTTGAAAATGCACTATGATGTTCTGAAATACTGAAGATAAGTTCATATCGCAATTCAAACCTTGTTATGAGAGTATGCAGTTTAAGATGGGAAGTGCGAAATCTTGGCTAAAGCTAAAAAATTCCTCGTTATTTAAAGCACAAATTTTAAATTTCTTTCACTTTAACTTGTGATGGTCTATATGGGGAAGCAGTTCCAACATATTTCCTAGAACGGGTCTTTCTCCATCATGTTCTATGCGTTTTCTCAAAAATTCATCTATGGATGAATTACTAAAGCTTGAAAAATTCAAGGGGCCCCGATGCAGAGAAAATGAATCCACTTCTCAAAAATTCATCCATGGATGACTTACTTAAGCTTGAGAGATTCAAGGGACTCAGATGACATAGTGTGCAAGATTGTCTCAAGAATTGTGAGGTCGATGTAGGTGAGAGTCAAGATGTAATGGATACTCTAGCATTGCATAGAAGATGATGTAGTTGAATTTATAGGCTAGTTGTTTTTGTATCTAAAAGCTCACGGATTCAAATGAGTGCTTCTACCAAGTCCAAATGAACTTTGGAGGCTTAGAGAATCTCTCAATAATGAAGTTGCTGAGTATGTAGGTAGCTATTTTCACATTAACAAACAATACCAAAGCCAAAATGGTAATTTAACTTATTACAAACATCATAACATTTTTGTGTATCTTAAGCTTCTCCAAGAACGAGTGGTGAAGTTCGATGATGTTTGAAAACATAAATGCAATGGTATTAGGAATTTGTAATCAAGCTTCATAAGTGTGAATTGTTAAATGATAGAAAGTAGAATAGAATTACTATTACCTAATGAGTACAACAATTGATGGATCCATTTTGGGCAGACGCATAAAATATTTAGGTACAATTTCAGCAACATATATGTTGGATCAGAATATTGGAGGCAAGATCTTATATAGCTTAGTATGACTTTCACAAAGTCAAATCTAAATGAATGTTTCTTGACACCGAGGAACCTAAGAGTTTTTTTTTTTTTTTTTTTGAGAGTACAATGAATTGGTAAGACACACGCCTGACCTCTTAAGGTAGAGGCACCCATCTTGGGAACTTCATGGACACCCATCTTTGGGAACTCATGGATATGTCCAGTCAAGATTTGAACTCAGGAATTCCTCCTTGAGATTCAAAGCATCAACCACTAAACTATGCGGGGACACTAAAATGAATGGCATTCTTAAAGAGGCGATTTTTCAGTTGAATGAAATATGTTACCAGACGAAGAGGGGTGGCAACCACCAACTTGAAGGATTTAAAGAACTCATTAGTGAGCCCGTCGGGTCCCGGGCTTTTACCTGAGGGGAGGGCATCAATGACCTCAATGATTTCGGCTTCAGAGATAGAGGCATGAAGCAGAGAGTGAAGGTTGGGTGGTATCCTGTGGGGGGAAACCCTAGATATGGCTGCCATACAGTCCCTTCTATGGTGGGAGAGGGGGTTTGAGGTCCCCAGGAGTCTCGTGAAGTGCCCTTCAATGATCCCAAAATTATCTTCTTCCGTATTGCATACATTGCCATTTGCATCTAGCAATAAGGGGATCGATTCTCTGTTGTGTTTCCTTTTGAGGATACGGCACATCTCTTTGGTGGGTTTGTCGGCTTTGCCAGCCCACCACTCCTTGAAGAAAATTTGCAAATTTTTCCTTTGTATCTCTTCCTCGTATCTCAGCAGCGCTCTGATTTTTCGAAGTCCTTTCTGGGCTTGAGATTTTCCTTCGTTCACTTCCTCCTCGAGCCGCCAGAGTCTATGATATAGAACTTCTCTACGAGCCCGCCGCACAGTCTCTAGCATCTTCCTGGATCTAATCATGATCTGTCGTGACTTATCGACCGCACTTCTCCAACACTTGGCAGGGGACAAGCCAGAGGCGAATGCCTCCTTCCACACATCAGAAATTTCTTGATGGACAGAGGGGAGAGAGAAGGAGGGCACACTGGCATGGAACCACGGAGCCTTACGGATCTTGGTGGGGGGTTGAAAAGTGATGACGATCGGGTAGTGATCAGAGATGGTGAGGTCGGTGCGTTGCGAGAGGGAAGGGTGGCCCCACTGATGAGTAAAACTCTGAGAAATGTAGCATCTATCAAGTCTAGCTTTCCTCAGGTCCTCGCCTGCTTGGAGATTTGACCAAGAGAAGCCCTTCGAGTCTTTGAATTCGACCAAATCCAAGTGTAGTTTAGTTTTGTCCCACGTTTCTTTCTCCCGACTATCGATGACCCTACCCTTGCCCATCCATCTGTCCATAGGGTCCTCTACCATGTTGAAGTCACCACAGATAAGCACGTTGTGGGGGAGCGAGTCTAAGGAGGCCCAAGTGTTAAGTCTCTCTAACTCCCCATTAGGGGCATACAAAGAAACTAAAGTAAAACAAAAGGGAGCACCGAAAGAAACATCAATCCATCGATGGCATTCATCTTCAATGGAGTTCTCAAGCTTTTCAAACCAGAGTTGATTAATACCGATTACCGTTCCACCAGACCCCCGCTGATGCGCCGTTGAAATCCAAACATGGGTCGAGGAGACATGTCTGAGCCGTTTCTGGAGGTCTTCTCCGTCAATTTTAATCTCTTGAATACATATAAAATCTGGGTTTAGGCTAATGTCGCGAAGCCATTGACCAATGATGATCACTCTTGAGGGGTCGGTTAGCCCTCTAGCATTTAACAAGATGATGATCATTGTCGTAGTGAGCCCTCTTTGCGGGAGGGAGCTTTGTCCTTTCTTTTCTTGGATTCATCTTTCTTTTTCGCTCGGATCGGATCCCGAGTTAGCATTAGGTTCTTGTGGGGGCTTTTCCTCGGTAACTCCATAGGTTGTTTTCCTTTGCGGGATGCCTCCTGCTGGGAAGAACTGGGCACCGTTTTCAGCTCCGTTTCCCGAATAGTCGATCCGATGATGGAGCTTTCACTATCCATGTTATCTTCGTTGCTAGTAGTAAAGCCGTCTTCTTTGCTTGTAGTGTAACCCTCCTGCAAGGTTTCTTTACTGTCAGGGATCTCTAGGCCTTTGACGTCGGTGTCCACCTCAAGTTGGTTCCCACCTGGGTAGTCAAACTCATTGATTTCCTTTTCCAGATTGCAATACAAGTTGCTGGAGGGGGTAACTGACATGTTGTTTCGCTCAGAGGTTGCCCTAGGGCTTCTTTTCCTTCTTCTTCTGACTTCGATGAACCCGTCTGCATTAGCTTCTGGATTAAGGGGACCCTTGAATTCCTCTACTTTCGTCGAGTGGTTCAATGCTCCATTGCTATCTTGAGCATTTTTGGGGGCTTCTTGATTTCGCTTGCTTTTTCGTCTCAAAGGGCAATCTTTGATCCTGTGACCTTGTTGGCCACAACGAAAGCACGCGTTGGGAAGGTTTTTGTAACTGATGTCTTGCTCCCATACATCCCCTTCGCCCAAGTCCAGTTTGATCTTCGATAGAAGTGGCATACTGAGGTCAGCCTCGACACAGATTTGAGGGTGCCACCGAGTGTTGAACGAGTGTCTTGCACCTTCATAAATGAGACCACCAATGTCCTCGCGTGAGGCCAACGGCTTGCCGATAGGAGAAACGATGTCCCACACGAAGTTGTACAAGAAGTATGGCAGGTTAGGGAGCTCAACCCAGAGAGGGTATCGAAGCGATTTCGATTTGTCGGGAGTAAAATCAGGGGACCATCTAAATAGGCACAGGGTCGCCCGGCCGAGTTGCCAAGTTCCGACACTAAGGGCTCGAAATGCCATATCTTCATTTTCAAAGACTAGCAGCAAGTGGCTTGCCAGTAAGAACTGACACTTACAAACAACTAGCCCGCGGGGGAACCACTCGTTGCGAAGCCACTGTCGCATAGTTTCGAGCGGGGGCTTAGGGCCGAACATTTGGCCGACGAGGCAAACTTTCTTGAGCTCCTCCTGAGTTGACAAAATTGCGGATCTATTGAGGGAGACCAAGGGGGGTTCAGCACTCTCGAAGGCCCCTAGGGCGGCACAAGAACCCCCCTCCAACAAAGAGGCCAGGTTATCGGTCTCCCCGGGAGGAGGGGCCAGGTTACTTCTCACAAGAGAGGGGGTCGCCAAATCCATGACAAAAGAGGGACACTCCGATTGATAACTTAAATCTCAACGAGTGAAAACCCCGCGCGCGAGAAGCATGGGTCCGCCTGACATAAGGGAAAACTTTTTTCTATTACTTCGAATCTTCTGTCCCTTTTCTTTTTAATTTTTGTATGGAATCGAAATCCCACAGGCGCAAGCTCAAAAACTCGGAACAAAAGTTTTAAGTTATATTTTTTTCAGACCTATGAAAAATGCTTATGACTTTCAATAGCAAAAAAAAACTAAAAAGTGGATGTCGACTCGAGCGTGAGACAGCTGTAGGCGCAATTTTCAATCTTCCCGATGGAGGCTCCACCCTGTCAATCGCCACATCTTGCGTGTCGGTCGCCACAGCTGTCAGTCGCCACGCACTACTCCTCTCAATCACCAGAGCAGTCGATCGCGACTGATGCGCTTTCTCACGATGGATACACCTGTCGGTCGCCACAGCAGTCGGTCGCGACGGATGCGCCTCCCCACGATTGACACAGTCTTCCTCTATCTATCGTGACGTTCAGAACAGAAGGCACGTGCTGACACTGTCGCGATGGAGGCTCCACCCTGTCAATCGCCACATCTTACGTGTCGATCGCCACAGCTGTCAGTCGCCATGCACTACTCCTCTCGATCACCAGAGCAGTCGATCGCGATTGATGCGTTTTCTCACGAAGGATACACCTGTCGGTCGCCACAGCAGTCGATCGCGATGGATGCGCCTCCCCACGATTGACACAGTCTTCCTCTATCTATCGCGACTGATGCGCTTTCTCACGATGGATACACCTGTCGGTCGCCACAGCAGTCGATCGCCCATAGCATTCGCCTTGAAGCTTTTCGCCACAGCAGTCGATCGCCCTTCGCAATCCAAGCTCTTCCTTCCTTTCCGTTTCTCGATCCCTTTAGAGCTATTGGTGGGTCACAGACCTTCTCATTGATCATGGCTGTCAAATCATTCTGCAGGGCCAAATTTTTCGGCTTCTTGGGATTCCCTTGGGGTTTGGCGTCTCTATGGAACAGCGGTGGAACTGGGTGCTTGCCAAACTCGAAAACAAGC
This sequence comes from Ceratopteris richardii, assembly GCA_020310875.1. Classification (NCBI taxonomy): domain Eukaryota; kingdom Viridiplantae; phylum Streptophyta; class Polypodiopsida; order Polypodiales; family Pteridaceae; genus Ceratopteris; species Ceratopteris richardii. The sequence goes on from CM035406.1 coordinate 191,431,415, forward strand.
TTAACTATTGGAGAGGTATGCAAATCAATCTTGCTGGTCGTGCTATGGTTATCAACACGTTCCTCTTATCATCTACCATTTATTTCCTTTCTTGTTGGAGACCGAAAGAGCATGATCTGTCCAAACTGGATAGTATTTGTAGAAACTTCCTTTGGACGGGCGACCACAATAGGAGGGGGGTGCCTAAAATCAAATGGTCCATCTGCACCAGCCATAGAGATAGTGGGGGACTTGGTATCTTGGACATTGGGTGCATGGCTAACAAACTGTCGGCCAAATGGATGATTAAGGCTTGGTGCAACGGGCAGGCCTCGTGGGCCAAGCTGATCTTCAGAAACAAGAATGAGTTGGCGCTCATGGGTTTCCCAAATTGGAAGAATCTTGACATCCTGACCTTGCTGTTTTCCCCGATCCCCGTCTTCCCGAAAGGCTCTAATCTGGTGTGCTCCCTTTGAAAGAGTTGGAATAAAGTCAAAAGCTTCATAAGAATAAGTGAAGACTGGAAGTGGGCTGCCGGTATCAGACAAAACGACTCTATCTGGTTTCCGATCCATGGCATCCGGAGTGTGGAATCTTGGAACATTCAAAATGCCAAGAAGCTATGGAACAAAGGCTTCAAAAAATGGAAACATCTCTGGAAACAAGACACCAACCGCTGGATCAACTTTGAGGATATTGACCCTAGCATCAACATTTCGCATGAAGAATGGAACACTTTGCAAAGCAGATGCCTCGCTTGGGACCGACACAAAGTTCGCCTTCTCATGGGACAAGACATGTCGAGCTCGCTTGGTCTCAAATGGCACAATGGGAATAGCCTATCAAAAATCCCGAACATCAAAGAAACGATCGACTATCAGGTTAACCTAAACAAAAAGTGGTGCCTGTCATGGACGCGGCTTCGGTGGGACATGAAGTTCATGGCTATCTGGCACCCCCTCATAGAAATCAAAAAGTTTGTCCTCTTATGGCAAATTCTTCATCATGGAATCTGGACCAACCTTAAGGCTAGCAAAATTTGTGGGATCCCTCCCTGGTGCAAACGCTGCCACCGGTCTTTCGAAGATGTTTCACACATCTTCTTTACCTGCCCCAACTCCAACAGACTCTGGCAGGTGGTTGGAAAGAGAATTAGACTTCAAAAACGTCTCAGTTGGCAGCAAGCCCTGCTGGGAGAAGCGATCGGCTGCTCCGCGACTCTCTGGAACGCCATCAGAGGGGAGGTCCTATGGAAAATCTGGCGGGAAAGATGTGCTTTCAACTTCGGTGACTCCCCCAAGGAGTGGTCAATTGAGAAATCGTTGTTCCTCCTTGGCAAAAGGATTGTCAACTGTAAAAAATCCCCCCCCTTTAGGCATCATCAAGTACTCCTTTTGATCGATAACAAGCTTAAACCCAAGTGGGCCCCACATGAGGGTGATGAGAGGGTAATTAACCTTCTTTGTAATGTCATCTAAGCTCTGTAAAAGCTTCCCCTGCTTTGTGGGATTTGGGGGGTCTCGTGGGCACTAGTCCCCTTCTCTTGTACTTTTCTTTATTTAATTCAAGTCCGGGAGAGTAGGCTATTGCCGAATTTCCTTTATATTAAAAATATGTTACCAGAACTTAAGAACTCGAAGTGTACTAAGTCCCGTTGTTACACTTTTCCTTTTATGTTTCAATTTCTTCGCCATCATATATTATAAATGTGTTCATATATGTTTTAAAATTTGAATTTTCAGTAATTCTACATACTCACTTGCCATTCTTCATCAAAACTTAGAGTTGTCGATCTATATGGCCCAGCTAGGTTCTTGAAAAGTCACACTAGCTTATGTGCTACCAAAGAATCTTACAGAGTTTACAATCCAAGAAGAATAGAAAAGCATCAAATATATGAAACGGCTTAAATCTTCTACGATGAGAGAGATATAGAACAATGTGCATTAAATGGCACATCATAAATGAATGGAGCACGGATAATCGTGACCTACTTCTGCGAAGAGTGAAGGCGTCACCCGATGGAGACGCTGATGGAGATGCGCTTCAGCACGTCAGCTTCGTCGATAAGAGACTTCTCCACCTTGGACGCTTCGGGGTGGTCTAAACTGAGCCGATAGCTATGACAGTGAAGGCATCGGCCGATGGAGTTTCTGACAGAGAGTTTTGATTAGTCGGTGTTTGTTATTGACGGAGCTGTTGACGGAGGCTCAACTGCAGTCGTAGTTGGAATCTTTCCGTCACCTTGTCTTGGGTCCGTCTATCGCGGGAGATTCAAGCCTGTCTATCATAGGTGATCCAGTTCCGTCGGTCGTGGGAGCTTCAAGCCCATTTATCCAGGTGATTCAAACCGGCCTATTGTGCGAAAAACATCAAAACCGTCTATCGTGCTTCAAATCCAAAACCGTCTATCGTGTGAGCTTCAAAACCAGATTTCGCAAGCATAACTCAGTCCTGATCCGCTTTTCGCAGCGCCTCAAATCCGTCTATCACGGTTACTTCAAACCATCTGTCGTGCTCCTACATTCCTCTTTTCGCGGAAAACCTAGGATTGGCATTGCCAACTCACCGATTGGTCGTGTTGCTCTCTCCTCGTGGTTTTTCGGTGTTTTTTCTTTGTCCTTGCGGAAGATTGTTGGGCAGCGCTCTTCCTTTAGGTTGCTTGGCGTTCCCACCTCGTGGGCTCTTGTTTGATTTCCTTTTGAAGAGTCTTAGTACCTTTAGTGGCCCCACTCCTCTCAAGAGTCTTTTGAAATAGAAATCTTAAGTGGAGTGTCTTTACCATTGAAGACTTTGCAACACGCTTTTGGGGAGGATCGATGGCCTTTTATTTTATCTGAGCGCTGGAGGTTAAATGGTCATCGCCCTCCCTTCGTAAATCTGTTGGTTTGCACAAATGTTGTGTACAAAGGGCAGCCCTTAATGGATCCCTTTTATCTCCGAGAATCGAGTCATTGTTTTCTCCATTAGATTTAAGAAGGATTTGCTCTATGGATGTGGGGGTCCCTTCCCTCGTTATCAGTAGTTTACCCGAGTTTTCTCTAGTGAGTCATATGTTGCCCCCCCTCAGAGACCGGGTGACCCCTATGGTTTCACTTAATCGCGAGGCGATCCTTTCAGCGCAAGAAGAACTCAAGAGAACATGCTCATTTGTCAGCTGTTTGGTCCCAGGCCCCCGCTGGATTCTATGCGCCAATGGTTTCACAAAGAGTGGTTCCCTCGTGGCATTGTGGTGTGTAAGTGCCAATTCCTTCCAGCCAGACACCTCTTGTTAGTTTTTGAGAACGAAGAAATGGCACACCAGGCCCTCAGTATTGGGTTTTGGCAAGTCGGGCACGCCACTCTGTGCCTCTTCAAGTGGGCCCTTGATTTTGTGCCCGACAACTCTAATCCCCTTCGGTACCCTCTCTGGGTCGAGCTCCCCAATCTCCCTTACTTCCTGTATGGTTTTTTGTGGGATATTGTCTCTCCTATTGGCAAGCCGCTAGCCTCGTGCAGAGATGTTGGGGGTTTCATATATGAGGGCACAAAACACACATTTAATGCTCGTTGGCTTCCTCAAATGTGTGTGGAAGCAGACCTCAGTAGGCCTCTTGGGAGACAAACCTTCATATATGGGGGTTCAGGAGATCACTTTTAAAAATCTACCCAATGGCTGCTTTCAATGTGGTCAACAAGGCCATACAATTAGAGATTGCCCCCAGAAGCAGAAGTATAAGCTAGAAACAGCCAGCAAAGCCCAAACACTCAAAGGGAAGCAAGTGCGTCCAACCATTGGAGAGAGAGACAAGGATGACCAAATCCTAGAAACCGACGTGGAAGGGTTTACAGAGGTTAGAAGAAGAAGGAAAGCTAGTCCTAGGAGAAACTCAAGCCCAAGGAGACTTTTAGAGAAGATCTACGCTCCAAATAAGTCACTCAACAACTTATAGTGCAACCTCGAGAAGGAGGTTAATGAGCTTGATTATCCGGGAGGGATCCGGGGCTTTGCGGGCACAAGTAACTTACCCTTGGAGTGGCCCCCCTCTAATGAGGTCAATCAAGAGGACTACACAACTAGCAAAGAAGACGGTTTCACCACAAGTAATGAGGACAATATGGACAGTGAAAGTTCCATCATTGGAACAACAATACCAGAATCGGCCCCTCCATCTCCCCCATAGGAAGCTACTCGCAAGGAGAAACATATGGAAGGTATGCCTTGGAAAATCCCCCTTAAATTGAAGGTGCATGGTCGAGAACATCCCTCCTCAAGAAAGAAAGAAGACTCGAAAAGGAAAAAAGAGAAGTCCCACCCTCGGAATGAGGGAAGTGCAAGAAAATGATCATCGCTTCACTAAACACTAGGGGGCTAACTCACCCCACAAGAGCCACCATTATTGCTCAATGGCTCCGTGACATAAGCTTGAACCCGGATTTCATTTGTCTTGAGGAGATTAAAATTGAAGGAGAAGACCTTCAAAAAAGACTTAAGGGCATCTCTCAATCCCATGTGTGGTTTTCCACAACCCATAAGTGTGGTTCTAGTGGAACTGCAATTGGTATCAACGAACTTTGGGCTAATAAGCTTGAGCACACCTGTGAAGACAAAAACCATAGGTGGATGGTAGTTACATTCAGCACCCCCTTTCAATTCTCATACTTGTTTTCTCATAATGTCATGATTTGCGGTTAGTTCAATATAGTGGAAGACCCCTCTAATAGGTGGAACAACAAGGGCCGCATCATTGATGGCCAAGAGAAAGATACACGGGACCAAACCAAACTGTACTTGCATCTAGTCGAAGTCAAGGACCCGAACGGTTTTTCTTGGTCCAATCTCGAATTGGGTGAGGACTTGAGGAAAGCAAGACTCGACAAAAGATACATTTCACAAAATCTCATCCATCAATGGGATCCTCCCATCCTAACGCAACGTATAGACCTCACCATCTCAGATCATTACCCAATGGTGCTCACCTTCCCCCCTCTATCCAAAAGTCGCAAGGCATCTTGGTTTCATGCTAGTCCATTTGTCTTCTCACTCCCCGTTATCCATCAAGAAATCACTAATGCTTTGCTAGAGGCCTTTGTCGTCTGCACCTCTCTAGCCAAGTGTTGGACAAACGCAATGGAAAAGTCCCATCAGATCTTGATAAGGACCATGAAAGCTCTCAAAACCATCCATCGAAGATGTAGAGAAAACCTATGCTGGCGGCTCCAAAGACTTGAAGAAGAAGTTAATAAAGAAACACAAACTCCCTTCTTTTAATCATAAAAGCCCAAACCCAACAGGTAAGCTGAGAAGGCAACATTTTACTTGAATCCAACTCTCAAAAAACTTGTTCCTTGAGAAATAAAAGACTGGACTACTAGAGGGTCTTGAGATTAGCTTTTGAGTGATTAGTTTTTAAGTTGGAAATAATGAAGAAAACTTCAATGTCTTTTTAATATCAAAAAAAGAGTATATGTTCATATTTATAAAGAACTTAACCAAGATGCATGATGGACATATCCTAACAATGTAGCATGGGGAGCCAAAATTTTCAAAATTATTCCTCAATTTAGACATTTTTATATAAAATCCCACATTTGATAATATTTGAAGAAAAATTTTCTTGTAATTCCTTTATATTTGTGCAAGAAAATTATTCTTCAAGATTGAGTACTTATTTCTTAGCACTCCATAATATTGGAGGATTTCTCTGAACTCAAAGCTCACTCCAAACGAGGGTTTAGGACCTAATCTTAAAAGGGTGGATACTAGAGTGTGAAGAAGGTTACTGTTGCCCGGATCTTTCTCACGCGCATACATAGATTACGAACACAAAAAAACACACAGAGAGAACAGAGACAACAAGAGACGAGATTGAATGTAGTATTGGGTGCAATCTCCCCCCATGCACTCTGTTTCTATAGTTCACAGAGTGCATGTATTTATAGGAACTTTTGATTAGGTCGAAAAGAGTGGTTACATGAGAGCAGCTTCAAAAAGCAAACGTGAAACTAAAAGTTGGTAACTTTTATAGAAAGCCATTGCTTTCAATAACAAAAACTGCGGTCTACAACGACCCTTATTCTAACCATTACTTTTCTAACAGTTTCTAAAAATAGAACCTTCTACGCATAATACTTATTTGGATTATTGATATCCGCCCTTTCACGCTTAGCACGCTCCTCACGAACCTTCAACTGCTATATCAAAAACATCAAAAACACATTAATACATCAATAATTTAACACTCTAACAATGCATTGTTCAATAATAATTTAACACTCCAACAATGCATTGTTCAACATATTCCATGTTACAATCCAACAATGCATTGTGCAACATATTCATGTTACACTCCAACAATGCATTGTTCAACATATTCCTTAAGTTATAACATGCCCCTCAGTTGAAAAAGCAACTGAACTGAGTTGATAAAAGAATAAACATGGATGGCTAGTCACATGTTTCATCACTAAATAAAAAATAAGCATGTTCCATGTAAAAACACATGCATGGAAATGTTCATGGAGCTGTTACATTAATGTGTTTGCCTATGATAGGTAGAAATTAAGTGGTCATAATGAGGTGTTAATTGTGTTTTATGTATCCATTGACATTCTTCAATAGAGTGATTTTTGTACTTAACCAAATATCGATGATATGGAGTACTTGTGCATGTAGTAGTGACATCATGATCAATGATTTTTTCAGGAACTAAGATTTTAGATTGTTCTTCAATTAAAGGAGGGGCATCAAGAAGTGGTGCAAGTGATAAATTTCCTTTAAATGGTTTAAGTAAACTAATATGATAAGAGTTATGTATAGTCCAATGAGATGTAATATCTAATCTAAATTAATTATCATTAATTTTTTCTATAATGCGAAACGGTCCATAATAGCGTGGTGCAAGTTTAATTTCAAGATGCTGCAAAATATTTTTGAGACGTCTTTTAATAATACGCAACCATACAAAATCATTTTCCTTGAATTCTTTGGCTAATCGTTTAGTATTGATATTACGTGTATATCGCTTTTGACATTTCCTAATGTGCTTGTGAACATCATGAAGCATAGAAACGTGATCATGAGCAATAGAATCAGCCATCGGAATGTTGGTTTGGGTGAGGAACATGGGAGTGGGAAGCTTTTTACCAAAAACAATTTCAAAAGGTGCACGACTTGTAGTGGTGTGTGCAGTGTTATTGTAAGCAAATTGAAGCAATGACAACTTTTCATCCCAATTATTAGGATTATCTAATGAATAATAACACAATAAATCAAAAATAGTACTGTTTGTACCCTCACTCTGTCCATTACTTTCACGATGAAATGCAGAGCGAAAATCTATTTTAGAACCAAAATATTGAAATAAGGCAACCCAAAAAATGATTACAAAATCTAACATCACGATCAGATAACATTACTTTAGGAAATCCATGATGTGGAAAAATGCATTTAATGAATAATTTTGTAGCTTGAGATGTAGCCAAAGTTTTTCTACATGGAATGAAATATGCATAGTTACCAAACCTATCAACTATTGTCCAAATCATATCATTATGTGATGAAGTGATGGGAAGACCTGTGATACAATCCATAGAGATTTGTTCCCATGGTTCATTTGGAATGGGAAGTGGCATTAATAATCCAAATGGTTTACCATGATGACGTTTGACACGCTGACATACAATGCATTGAGAAACATAATGTGCAATATCTTTTTCCATGTGTGGCCAAAAGAAGAAATCTTTGCAAGAAGAATGGTGCTTTGTATGCCTCTATGACCCATGTAAGATGGTTCATGCATTTCTTTACTGACAAAATCTTTAAAAGCTTGGGTTATGCACAATCTATGTTGAAAATAAAGAAAACCATTATGAAATGTATAATGTTCATCAGATAAAGATGCACCATTATTGAAGTCATGCCATGCACGTGAAAAATACAAATCAGATGCATAAGTGGAAACCATTTCTTGAAAAGAATGTATTTGGATGGCAAAAATATTATGCAAAACAACAGAATGCGAAGGAAAACGGCTAAGAGCATCAGCTACAATATTAGCTTTACTAGGCTGATATTCTATCATGGGTTGGAAATTGTGAATGAATGATGCCCATTTAAGATGCCTATCAGAGATTAAGGGCTGATTTAATAAATTCTTAATAGCCTATTGATCGGTTTTGATTAAGACCTCAGAGCCCATAAGATAGTGTTTCCAAATTCGCAAAGCATGCACAACTGCTAACAATTCTTTATCATACGTACTATAATTCTATTCTGAGGGCTTAAGCTTCCTACTCTCAAATGCAATGGGATGGTCATTTTGCATTAAAACAACACCTATTCCTGAACCACTAGCATCAGTAATGACATGAAAGGGTTGTGAAAAATCAAGTAATTGTAAAACAGGTGCATGTGAAAGTGCTTGTTTCAGTTTTTCAAAGGACTGTTGTTGGGTAAGTCCCCATGCAAATTTTATTTTCTTTTTCAACAACAAGGTAAGAGGCAATGCTAAATAAGAAAAATTTCGAACAAACTTCCTATAGAAACTAGCCAACCCAAGAAAAAAACGAACATCGTTGACTAATTTTGGTGTAGGCCATTCTAGTATAACTCTAATCTTTTTCCGATCCACATGCACACCTTCACTTGAAATAATATGTCCTAAATATTCTAGCTTACATTAAAAGAAGTAACTCTTTTCAAGATTAGCATAAAGTGTGTTCTCTCGTAACAAATGAAAAACTATTTCAAGATGCTTTTCATGTTCACTATCATTCTTACTGTAAATAAGTATATCATCAAAGAATACAAGAACAAAAGCTTGATAATCAAGAAAAATATTGTTCATCATTCGTGCAAATGTAGTAGGGGCATTAGTAAGTTCAAAGGGCATTACCATAAATTCATAATGGTCAGTTTTAGTTCTAAATGCAGTCTTTAAAAATATCACTTTGTGTCATACGAATCTGATGGTATCCCGATTTAAGATCAATTTTACTAAAGACACGAGCTCCTCGTAACTTATCTAAGAGATCATCTATTCGCGGAATAGGGTATCTATTCTTTATTGTGATCCTGTTAAGGGCTCTATAATCAATGCACATTTGATAAGTTTTATTCTTCTTCTCTACTAAGAGAATTGGTGCTCCAAATGGGGAAGAACTAGGCCTTATAAGTCCTTTCTGCAGTAGGTCTTTTACTTGGTTATGGTGTTGTGGGCCATGTCTATAAGGTGCTTTATGAGGAGGAGAACTAATAGGGACTAAGTCTATGCTATCGTCAAAGCATCCTCGAGATGGTGGTAGTTCAGAGGGATACTCACACATAAAACAATCCTTATAAGTAGTCATGAAAGGTTTATATGCATCAGGAAGTGTATGAGTATAATCATTGATGACATTGACAAAAACAATGCATGAATTGAATCCTTTCCTAAATGCACGCTTTACTTGAGTGTGACTAATCAATGGAAATGGCTGAAAATCATGCCGTGTAGACAAACAAATGACTTGACCTTTAAATTCAATGTTAAAGGTATGTGTATGGTAGCCAATATGTGGGTTATAATGGTGAAGAAAAAAAACATACCTAGTATGACATCGTAAGATTGCAAAGATGCAATTAAAAATGTTCGTGAATCAACATATGGTCCTATGCTAATCGTAATATCTTGCACGTCTCATGTTACATTATAACCGCGACTACCTTGAAATGCAGCTTTCACTTTATACAAGGAAGGAAACGTTTGTAATTTAAGTTCTTGTACTGATGAATGTGAAACGAAGTCATGTGAACTACCATCGTCATGTAGAATTTTAACTAGTTTGTTATTTATTGTACCCTACATGCAAAGTAGAGAGTGAAGAGAGATATCGTTACCCAAGGTACTTAAGTCCTTCTCCAATGATTCCTCTGTCCAAACACGAGGAATTTCTTCATTATGGACCTCCATGCTATGCAATTGAGCTGTAGCCAGTTTCATGTGAAGAGGTCGCAATCTACACCTTATTTCTCTATGTCCAGGTTTACCACAATTCCAACAAGTGATTCATGGTCGCTTCTGTTGGGCATCCACCGCTGAAGTTTGAAGGATAGGTGGTTTGGTTGGTTGGAGAGATGAAGCAATAGGTGGAGTTGAGTGATTGGATTGTGGAGGAGGAGAAAAACTAAGGTAAGATGGGGCATTAAAAGTACGCTTCATAGGAAATGTAGGTTTAATATAAAGTGGTCGTTGGCGCGGTTGTTATTCGAGTGTTGCCTTAGGTAAAGGTGAATTACTGTAATCCTCCATGGTGCTCTTGGACCCTTGAGCTAGTGCTTTCCTCTCGGGATGTACCCTCAGGGAATGTACCCTAGCAGAAAAGTACCTTGTCTGGATGTACCCTAGTGTACCCTGAGAAGTGTACCCTAAGAAGTGTACCCTAAGAAGTGTATCCTAACAGGATGTACCCTAAGACGCGCCGCGTCGCGTCGCACCGTGCCACCTTGAAAAGTGAGAAAAACTGCAAGTTATGTTAAATATAAGAGGAAAGAACTTGAGTGACAACTCCAAGAAAGAGTGTAGTGGTAAGAGTACTTCCCTTGAAAGTAGGAGGTTGTGGGTTCAAATCCTCCTACCTTAGGGAATCTAAACCTCTCTATTGCCACTCAAAATTAAAATTGCCTCGCGTGTAGCCAACCGCTGCCAATGGTCACCAAGGGAGCCTTGGGTGCCAATGTTGCCAATGTATTGCCTAAGTTATTGCCTAAGTTCTTTGCCTTAGTCGATGCCTTAGTCAATGCCTTGGAGTAAACGTAGGTGTAAACATAAGTTCTGGTTCTGGAATTGGAACAGAAACAGGAACCAAAACCAGAACCGAAGACAAAGGCGCAAACGGAGATGGAATCGGAATCGTCAACAGAGAATAGAACCCTCTGTATTGACGCGTGCAGAGCTCTGATACCACTGTTGTCAGGATCTTGCTCACGCGCATACAGAGATTACGAACACAGAAAACACATAGGAAAAACAGAGACAACAAGAGACGAGACTGAACGCAATATTGGGTGCAATCTCCCCCCATGCACTCTGTTTCGATAGTTCACAGAGTGCATGTATTTATAGGAACTTTTGATTACATCGAAAAGAGTGGTTACATGAGAGCGGCTTCGAAAAGCAAGCGTGAAACTAAAAGTTGGTAACTTTTACAGAAAGCCATTGCTTTCAATAACAGAAATTGCGGTCTACAACGACCCTTATTCTAACCATTACTTTTCTAACTATTTCTAACAATAGAACCTTCTACGCATAATTATTATTCGGATTATTGATATCTGCCCTTTCACGCTTTGCACGCTCCTCACGAACCTTCAGCTGCTATATCAAAAACATCAAAAACACATTAATACATCAATAATTTAACACTCTAATAATGCATTGTTCAATAATAATTTAACACTCCAACAATGCATTGTTCAACATATTACATGTTACAATCCAACAATGCATTGTTCAACATATTCATGCTACACTCCAACAATGCACTGTTCAACATATTCCATAAGTTATAACAGTTACCTTTTATAACATGAATGTAGAAAGGAAAAAACCTTCACTTGTATTTTCTCATATTAAATGTCTAGTAAAATCAAGTTTGAGTTTCTTGGAAAATCATTTGACTTTTCCTTGAGTGAGGCTAGTTTGCTTATGTCTATCTTTATGCATGACTCTGTGTGTGTGTGAGCATGACTCATAGGATAGGTGGAGATCATCATATCACTAACCCCTCTCTCTCAATGACATTTTGTGAGCCATGATCAATTGATTAACTCAAGATGGTAAATGTTCCATGTGAGTTGTTCTCATCAAACATAGAACCAAAAAAATTGCATACATTCATTGATGGATTTACTAACCAATTCTTAATGAGCAATGAAATCATAGCTCTAAACAATCTTGATTATGACATAAAGTCAAATTGTACAACCCATAATAATGGGCACAATTCATCTTCATAATTATCTAGGTACATGATTTGGGAGATATAATTACTAGATGTTACACTTCCATTGTTTCTATATTATAAAGGGAATGCTTTTACACTTCCACTATCAATGAAGATGAGCTCTCTCTTTTTGGTAGATGCTTTGAAAAAACCTATCAATAGACTTTTAAATTTGTTGTTTTTAGTGGGTCCTTTCATGAATGATGTCCATGGCTTAGAATGTACCAAGGAATCTTTGTTCTCAATTCAGTCATTTAAGTTAGATTTTCAATGTAACAATGATCAATCTGATCCATCTATTGAACTCGATCCATCTATTGATCTCTCTTCATATTAAAGTGCATGTGGATTAAAGAATGTCATCAAAGAGAGAGAGAGAGAGAGAGAGAGAGAGAGATTAATACAAAGCATGCGGCATTTTAAGTGAAGGCCTCTTGAAGTTAGTAAAAAAAAGATTTCAATTCCTTACTTCATATGGACAAATTGCATTGGACATTGTGAAGCATTGTTGTGGTTTGAAATGTTTGTGTAAATTAGGAATAATGAAACTAAAACAGCTAACAGAGAAATTCTTCCATTTAGATAGTGGAAGGTAAGATTCATACCTTGTTTCTCACATGTAAATGATTGAGTATAACATGTCAATAACACATGTTGCTTTTGAATATTACTTTAGTCAAGGGATCCCATGTTGTAGGGCTCCATTTAAAATTGTGATGGGCGACTGGGATTACAAAATCTATAAGATTCACCAAGTGCTTACATGTTGAGATCTCTTTTTTTATACATATCAGTGAGTTGGGACCAAAGGCTCTATTGGTTGTCATGTAATGAGTTGCATGATGAACTATTTTAGTTTGCATTGTGAAGTTATGCCTACAACTGGAAGGTTAAATTTGTCAGATAACTTTACTCGTGGATAAGTATTTTAGGTTTCTAAAGAAGAACTGGAAAATAAAAATGAGAATTATGTCCTATATCAACATTTTACTAGATTATAGAAAGTAGAGTTTACCAATGTGAGTATTCCTTGTAAATTTATAATGGGTGAATGCTGAGTTTGTGCCACTTTGAAGAACATGGTAAAGGGGGCCACAACACCACAAGAAAAATATAATTTTAAAAGCCTTCTAAAGAATCATTGTGAGAGTCAAGATTTAGAAAGAAAGAACGCAGTTCACCATCGACGTAAAGCACTCAAAAATCCAAAACGTTATATGTGTTTGTTTATTGATGGTATGGAACAAAAGAAAACATGTCTGCCCCATTTTGCTCGCATTTTTAAGGCATTGGAGACGAAATGCTTGTGCAAATGCATTTGGTTGGTGCTTTGTTATACAGTGGAACCATAAAGTTGAAGGTTTTCTTCACATATCCCAATGTGCATAATGATCCAAACCTTACGGTTACTATGATTCATAAAGTTTTGCAATGATGGGAGGGTATTTTGCCACCAAATCTCTATTTGCAACTTGATAACACTACAAGAGAGAATACAAATTCTATAGACTTGGATATTTATGCATGCTTGTTAAGTGTTTCACAAGGTTAAGGTAAATTTCCTTTTGGTTAGGCACACTCATGATCACATTGATTAAATGTTGAGTACCTTCTCTAAGACGTTGGCATGCCATAATTCTTTTACTCTTCCAATATTATCTCTGTTTATTTCTAAAGCATATACTCCAAAGCCTGAAGCTCAACACCTTACACAGATTTATGACTTTAAAAAATTTTTCTTAGTAGGTATAGATAATAGTACTAAGGTTTTGGCTCGATTGCACAACATTAGTTTGATGAGGAGGCTTAATGACATTACTCTTTTATTGACAAAGCAATATTCATGTTCCTAGGGTGGGGGCAACATTAGTACTAAGGTTTCAACCACGTATTCTTGAGGAGGAGGCTTAGTGAAATTAATTTTTTTATTCACAAAGCAATATTCATGTTCACTAGGGTGGGAGTCGAAAGATGGATGCAGATTTTAATTGCATGTGCCTAATTTGTTTGTGGATGGTGTAGAAACACACCATGTGAAGATAAAAGCAATAGGGAAAGATGTGGAAAGGTGGTTGAGAAAAGTAAAAGGTGGCTGCATGTACTTATGGAGAAGAAGAGACAGATTGAGCGTGCAAAAAAATATGCTCGAGATGAAGATGTAACTTGGTGGGATGAGTTTTTAACCATCAAGAAGAGATCATAAAGAATACCATTGCACGACATTGGCTGATTGATATTCCATTCACATGGGATTTTAGCACACAAAGATCCATGAATGTGGACCAAGCATGTAATGGAGATACACTTGAAAGGTTTATGCATCCACTAGAAAGGAATATTTATGTAGGCCCAAGGATGACAAAACAGGGTGAAGCATGATGGCAAGAAAATTTGAAAGAAATAAATTGCAATACTTGCGGATGGTGATGAGGCTACTAGACCATTTTGGGTAGCAAAAGTTTTAGAGATCATTAATGATATTAATCAAAAAAGAATAGAGGCTTTGATAGTCCATTGATATTATACAAAAAGTAGTCATGCATTCACTCGTAAGCATAACTTAGAAATGCTATGTGATGCTAGCAAAGGAATAGGCTCACAAAAGAAAAAGAATATCAAAGTACATCCATCCTTGAAAAGTATGATGTGGATATTAATGATTATGATTTTTCCTTCAAAAAAACAGCACACTTAAGGAAGGCAACGATCAATATGATAAAGCAAAAGCTTCTAGATGTATGTGGAACATCTAATCATAGCCAAACAAGAAGATCTATGCATGATCTTGTAGAGTTTGGTATATACTTGGATGAAGATAGATCTCTTGTTAATATAGAAGAAGAAAAAGAGAGCTCTTAACAATCTCACACTGAATCAGATGCATCTAATGATGGGGGTGTAGACACAGATCAAGAAAGTTGTGAATTAATTTGAAAATCTATGACATTTTTTTATTCTTTTACAATTGCTCGAAAGCACTTCGCTTAAAGACACCATGTTCTATTGCATTTTTGAATCACTGTCAAAGATCCTCTATCAGGACATGTTTAATCTTTATTTTTTATATAATATTTTTTTTCACTTTTCTATTTTCGCATATAGATTGAGAAGATATTAATGTTAAATAGATCCAAATTTTAGGTTCATTTTTACCTCCTACCTACAGGTTGTCCATGCAAATATTGTGACGATTGGAATCGATTTTTGAAGTATGGAAGAGTTGAACGTGGCTACCACTATGAAGAAGCTCATTTTTTTCTAATTGAGTTGTTTCAATATACTATTCTTGGAGAACTATGCTCATCGGATCAGCATAATGGTGAAAGATATGTACACGATGAAGGAGCTTCAGCACAAATACGATAGTCCAAAGGAGCCAAGTAAGTGGCTAGACATTAAAATGTGCAACACCTCTATGTGTTATTAGCCCACAAAGCCAAGGATGTTAGTATTTTCATCCAAGAGGTGATGCATATGGTTAATGACAAAGCTCATGAATGAACAGAACAGAACAAGAGAAAACAAAATCATGGACAAGATAAATATTTCCACAAGCGAACTCATCGATTTCATTTACGAATTGGGTGGTTATGTGAAATAATCGAAATGTGAGCTAATTGCTTATTTCTTAGGTAAGTGAAAAACATCACTTGTTAAAATAAAACGTTTTAGTTTGTTTCATGAATAACTTTTCTTGCAGTATGCAGGAAATTGAAATCAATTTTTTTTTAAGGACAAGGATGGTGCATTTTGTATTGTTGATCCTGCAATTTCTAGTTTTCATCATATTTTTTAGCTTCCTCCTAAGAGATGTAGAGTTTGCTAAGGGAAATTGCACCCAGAAGAGCTTCAATTATTGATGCTTCTTATTGCTTTAAGTATGACGTAAGATTATTCTATGTGCTATACACCTATTTCTCCATGCACATGATGAAAGTTTAGTTTTTCCTTTTGACCATAGCGATCATTGGATCTTGGTTGTGATGGACCTTAAGGGAGTGAATTGTTCAGTCCAGAACTCAGTATAAGGGTCCCATGTGAATTTGTAATTGTAAGTAATCTTCATATATGATTTTGAGTTCTTGTAGTTGTGTTGTTTTCTACAAGCCCGTGTGGTACATACTTTAATTACGAATATTGCTCGTCCCATTTCAAAACACCTATGTACATATGTTACTTTTATGCCTATTGATAGATAGGTGCAAAGAGATAGACAAAAGGTCAAATTGAGAGAAAGGGAGAGAAAGAGAGAGAGAAAGGGATATAGCGAGAGAGAGAGAGAGATAGAGCCTTGAAAATGCAATCTGCAAGTTCATGTGACTAGGATTCTAGCTACTCGCATTCAAAAAACCCACCCCCATTGAGGAACATCAATAATGCACATATCGACTTGAAATTAGATACCACTATAACGGGCAGAAACATATTTGGAGAAGGACGTAAAATTCTTTGGTTCTGGTTCGCAAAAAAAAAAACCAATAAACTCTAAAGAGAACGAGGAAATCCACATCCACCATCCATACCTGTTGGAAATCAAGCTCCAACCTTAGATCTTATGAACCAAAAAATTGTTTACTCTTCGAGCATCATGAACCAATGAGCCGATTATGAGAACGCATATTTCAAATTGTCGTAACAAGGACTTCTTTTGAAATATGGAGGTCCCATCAAATAAAGGGATGTGGAAATAGGTGATCATACTACCCATGATATGACACATAGATGGTGTCATTGTAGATTTTTCTCATAGAGCTAAATGTTTGGAAGATGTTTTTCATGTTCCGAGGATTACAAAGAATCTTATTTCTATGCGACAAGTGGTTGAGAAGGGATTGTAGCTGAAGTTCAATAAAAAGGAATGCTTTTTTGGAGAACGCTAAAGAGGGTTATAGGTTGGTGGCCAAATATAGAAAGGAAAGAAAATTATTCACATTGGATATGAAGCCCAACGTAAATCACACAGCCTACTTTACTTATCAAAATAAGAAGATTCTTTACTAGATCACTTTCAAGATCATCATTAAATCTAGTTGTCGATAACATATCAGCAAGTGAATTCAACCTACTTGAAATATGAGTTAACTGAGGATTTACAAATTTCATATATGAGATCCATCTAAATGTGACTATATCAAGAAATGAACGATTGGCAATCATTCCAATGAGAGGCAAATAATCAGTCTCAACTTTGACATTTGCACCTACAAAATATTTTTTATCAATTTGCAAAGATGTTACCATACCCCACAATTCTTTTTTGATTTGTGGATACTTCCATTGTGTTTCAAGTTAAATTTTAGCCCCATAACATAACCGCATATCTATTCCCTTCGCTATCATCTAGACTTATGATCCAACCTATACCAATGGGACAAGTATCAATAGTCCATATAATAGGTTTTTTAATAGAATACTTTAGATGCCTAAGGATGGGAGCTTCAAGCAACACTTTCTTCATTTTATACCTAGCTTATGTGTCTTTCAATCCAAATAAATTTCTGTCTCTTCCTCAACATGTTGTAGAGACAATCAGCAACATGAGAAAAGTGTGGGATCCAAATAACATAAAAGATGCAAGCACAAAGAAATCTATGTACCTCACTCACATTGTTACACATTTCAAATTTTTTTTAATGGCGTCAACTTTTTGTGAGTATGGCTTTTGACCATAGTGGCACATATATGTCCAACAATAAGAACCTCATTGCGACCAAAAGCAATTTTTTCTCAAATTCATCTCTCTCTGCTTGTAAAACAAATTCATCATCACTATCAATTTTCACCTCTTTGATTGTATCATCCATGAATGTATGTCTTATGTTTTTCCTATCCCAAAGAAGTGGATCATTTTTCACATCAATAATTTTTTTATTACTTCCTTGGGGTAATGGTTGAACTATACATTTGAATTTCTTGTCTATAATTTTTGTACTTTCTTTCAACTAAGGCATCCTGTGTTTGTTTCAATTTTGAGCACTTGTCAACATTGAGAGCATACTCTTGGATTAGAGCAGATTCATCAAGGAAAGAAAGAAGAATAATGTAAGAATTATAATTTTGTTGAAGACATAACTCTAGCTCCTTGAGAGTAGACAAACAATGAGATGTTTCAGTCACATGCTCAATGTTCTCATCATGTTCCATGATTTTTTTGGTTTTATAATTTTTTGGGTTTTTGGATAAATGAAATGGAAGCTTATCATAGATTGAAATCACATTGATATCAGACTCAGAATCTATTAATGCATTTACAATGATGTCATTCTTATCATTTCTTATCTTAACAATCATCTCTGATCTATCCCGAGACTTAAATTTGCTTTTAACTGACTTTTAGGATTCTTTTCATGATTTTCATGGTCAGGTTGAATAGTTCCCAAGAAATTTTTATTAACATTTACTTCATCATCATTAAGGTTCTCTTCATAAACTTCATCAAAGTTTAATGCTTCATTCATAGCTTGATCTTCATCTAGAGAATGTTGCGTCTCAACATCTAGATTAAGTAGAAACATGTACCTTTTGATTATGCCAATCCAAAATCTCCATAGGATCTATTTTTCTCTCAATTTTAGAAATCAAGATGGCTTTGGGTTTCCTCTTTGGTTTCTTTTGTTTTTGCTTAGGATCTTTGTTTTTTTCATGTTCTTCTGTTTGGTTTTCAGTTTGTTTTGATTGTTCTTGTTTCTCTAAAGGTTTTGGTTTTGTTTGTTTGGGATTTGTCTTCTTACCTTTTTGTTTCTCCTCTTGTTTTCGTTCACTTGGTTGTGTTTCTTGATTTTTATCTTTGATTTGTGATGTTTCCCCTTGCTTTATGATATGTTATATTCCCTCTAAGGTTTGTTTTTGTGTCACTTTTCTTTTACTAGACCATGTTTCATATATTTTTTGTTTTTCCTCTACATTGGTTCTTTAAGAAATAAGAGATTGATCTTCTATTGGTGATTGCCAAGTGGTTTAGCTGATCTCATCTCCTGCTCTTACTAAAGCCTCTATGGAAAGATCACTTTCCTTTGTGGGTTTACTTGAGTCTTCTTCTTGTTCCTCAAGAGCTTCTAGTATTTCACTCCTCTAGTTTCTATGTTTATCATCGTTATGTTTTCCTAGTGATTTTTTACTCCTCTCTTACTGTAATTTCCTTGCAAAGGTAGCCTAGATTGATAGTCATAGATTTTATTGTGTATGTCTATTACTAGTTGTTGGTCTTAATGACCTTCAATAGTGCACAATCTCTCAAAAAGTACTATAACAAATCACACCAAGGACATCCACGATGACCATGCACAAAACCATTCCGACTTTGAGGATTTTGATTAGCTTGTGGTTGAAATTGAGGATTTTGTTGGTAAAGTATTTCTTGAACAACATAATTAGGATTTTGATATCGTAATTGATGCATTTGAGGAGCTTTAGAAGCAAGAAGTGGCACTTGAGGTGCAAGACGAGCTTCCATAGTATATGGTTGATCATTTTGAAAATTTTGATTTGAGGATTTTGAAAAGTTGTTTGAGAAGCTTGAGGATACATGCTTTGGTACATTTGACAATTTTACACATGAGGATGAGGATTTTGCATTGA
Source organism: Ceratopteris richardii (assembly GCA_020310875.1). Lineage (NCBI taxonomy): Eukaryota > Viridiplantae > Streptophyta > Polypodiopsida > Polypodiales > Pteridaceae > Ceratopteris > Ceratopteris richardii. The sequence continues at coordinate 191,450,936 of CM035406.1, forward strand.
AGGATTATGCTTTAGAGGAACTTGAAATTCTTGAGTGGGAGCTACTTGTGGATTTTTATTGGGAGCTAGAACATTTTGATTAAGCTCTTGAAAAGACATCGGGTTCATTTGATTTTGGAAAGTTTTGATGTAATAAGATCGTAAGGCATCTATAAATTTGGCTAAATTGGACTGTGCCACAATAAGACGTTCCATTTTCTTGGTCAGAATCTCCACTTGAGAATGTTCAACTACACTTTTATTTGGCTCTACTTTTAAACCTTGAATAGGCTCCATCATTTTTGGAATAGGAGTAGAGTGAAAAAGGATAGCTTGGATTTGATCTCCTTAACTTGTGGAAGACTAGCTTATGGAAAAATAGTTTGCTCATAAAGCATGGATTGTCTTTGATGTCTATGGTTTATAGCCTCTACTACTCTATGTACTTTTTCCCAATCCTCAGTAAGACCATAGCATTTACCTAGCTCTTGTAGTCACTGTTTGATTTCCCTATGAGTTTTATGATCAAGAAGCTTAAGGGAATTGATTACAAGATAAAGTTCCAAAGTTATATTATCCTCATTAGGAAGTTTTTCATAGCATCTAATATACTCATTGTGTAAGAGCATGATAGGGCTACTAGGCTTTGGGGAATTTGTTGGAGGAGATGGTGGATAATCATAAGAGATGAGTTGGTGTAGCTAAAACCTGCTTCACACCTACTATAAATGATGGATGAAGAGTATTGTGGGACTCCTTAGCTAGTTGATAAGCATAAATGATCATATATGTTGCTTGGAGGATGATGCACAAATGATAGGATCAAAATAGATAGGTGTGTATATGATCTATTGCAAAAAACTTGCTATTCTGGTTGAGACACCTACTCAATGTTTCACTTAATTCTCTCTGTACATCAAAAATTAGAGAAATTACTTTTGGGGATCTTTAATTAGCTAAGAAAACTACCATTGATGAGTGGAATCATTTTAGCATAAATGATCATATATGTTGCTTGGAATATGATGCACAAATGAGTGGATCAAAATAGATAGGTGTGTATATGATCTAATGCATAAAACTTGCTACTTTGGTTGAGACACTTGCCCACTGTTTCACTTCATTCTCTGTGTACAACAGAAATTAGAGAAATTACTTTTGGGGGTCTTTAATTAGCTAAAAAAACTACCATTCATGAGTGGAATCCTCTAAATTGATGAACCATGTACAAAGAATTATGTTTAGCAAGTGGATCAATACTCCTGACTTTTATGGGCTTACATACCCACCGATCCGTGAGTAAACTTTGATTAATATCTAACAATTGAGTGAACCAAAGTAGATGAAACTTTGGGAGGCTGAATATGTCATGCTTTGAATCATGCAAAATGATGCACTACATAGTGAGAACGAGCTCAGACAAGATCACTATCATGATAGAGTATGATAGAGATATGAGAGTAGGAAGTAATGAGTATGTATTAACTAAATCATGTAAAATTACAAAGTCATTGGCAATAAGGCATTGTTCAATGATAGTAGAATGAGAGAGCTATGAGGTGAGCTCCTCTTCTCAATGAAGATACTTGAAAATGGTCTATGAACTTCGAGATTACATGCGGGATTTTCTTTCCAAGTTTTATAGCTTTGTATTGGAGCCAACCATTTGAATTCAAATTCAAATCCTCACCTAAAAGTGATCCTAAAGTATAGGATAGATTCTTTCTTGACTTTAATTACCAAATGATATGAGATTCCAAGCTTCCTAACTCCTCGTGGGTCTATATTACTTTTATAATGAGTAATTACACTCAAAGTTACAAGAGGTTGTACATATGAAGCTTCTCAAGTGATATGCAAATACATCAAGCTAATGTGTATTCATAAAGTATGTAGGCTTGGGTCTTGATTGCATTAAAGAAATCAACCCACCATATAAATTATGTTGGCTATAGTCCTCAAGATAGAATTCTTTGAGCATTGCCTTTTGGAAATCACTATTGAGTGGCATGGTTTATGATAGATCTATCAACAATTCATTCAAAGAATCTTATCAGAAGATCTTTGGGAAGATAAAAAATCATAGCTCGCTCTTCAAACAAATCTAAGTAGCTTTTAATGTTGATGCCATTGAAATTTCCCTTCTCTTTCAACATATATGACACTATTCTTTGGCCTTGTTTCTCAAGAATGATGGATTTGAATCCTTCATCTTAAGTGAATATGGACATGATGCACGATACTATAGTTCCCTCACAAATGTGTTTACTTCACAACAAGGATGTGCATGATATTGTGAGAAATTCACTACAATACTCAATAATTATGATGATAGTATGATGATGAAGAGAAATATGCAATAAAGGAAATGGATGAAAACCTCCCAATAGGATCAAAAGCAAAAGCCGCAAAGCATTTCATGTGGAGTTCAAATGTGGAGGGGATCGCAATGCGGGTGGATCAAGTTTGATTGCAGCACACACAAGGTGTATGAAACTAATGAGTGTTGGAAGTTTTATGGATGTGAAAGTGAAGGTGAACTTGGGGATGGAGAGGAGGGATGTGATTATTTAGTTGTGGGAGCGGAAATGTATGACTTCAAGGTGAACACATGCACATGAATGATTATGAAAGTGAAAAACCATACACATGTATCAATCTTTGAAAGAAGAATGGTCCATAAGGATCTTCTTAAACACTTCCAAGATTAAACAATGTGGATAGATGATGATAACAATAAAGAACATACACATAAATCAATCTTACAAGGAAGAATGGTCCTTATAGAGCTTCTTAAAATTTTCGAAGATTAAATCAAAAGCAAATGCCACGAAGCATTTCATGTCGAGTTCAAATGTGGAGGTGATTGCAATACCCGTGGATCAGGTCCCATTGTAGCACACACATGGTGTATGAAACTAATGAGTGCTAGAAGGCTTATGGATGTGAAAGTGAAGGTGAACTTGAGGATGGAGAGGAGGGATTTGATTATTTAGTTGTGGGAGTGGAAATGTATGACTTCAAGATGAGCACATGCACATGAGTGATGATGGAAGTTAAAAACCATACACATGTATCAATCTTAGAAGGAAGAATGGTTCATAGGGATCTTCTTAAACACTTCCAAAATTAAACCATGTGAATAGATGAGGATAAAAATAAAAATCATACTAATAAATCAATCTTACAAGGAAGAATTATGGAGCTTCTTAAAAATTTCCAAGATTAAATCATATGCATGGGTGCTTGTGGATGGTATGTATGCATGTGGAATAGAAAATATGCGCTCATTCAATGCAAAGATGTGGATCCTTATCACACATAGAAAGATTTGAAAGGAGACATGTAAAAACACTTAGGAGACAAGAGACATGGAGACAAGGTCACTTGATTTAAAATAGATTATTATGCAGTGCATGTTCATGAGCATCATGATAAGTCAAGCTAGGCATCTAATGGTCAAAGGGAGTCCACACAACCCTCTCACCGTGATAGTTCAATTGAATGTCACACGTGAGAGGATAGGAACCACTTCAGCCCCATGTCTATCTAAGAATGAAGCATCTATCTAAAGAATACTAAGGCCAATAAACCCGACTCTAACTCACTTACACGCTCCATTTAGGGTAAGGAAAGAGAGAAAAACCATTGGCTTTATGAGCCTATCCTATTTTGGAAGTCTAAATTAAATTTGATTCTAGGCTCTATGCTTTAGTAGCCCACCTTGGATCCTCACATGTCCAACTATTGGTGATCGTCACAAGGAAACCATGTCCTAGCAAGGCCCTATGCATGCCTAACAATGATTCTTCATGAATTTGGAGAAGGGTTTCTAGTGTTTTGGATGAATTTGGCCCTTGGATCTAGACAAATCAACACTCAATCCTAGCATCAACTACTTTTGATTACAACCATTGGATTCATCAAAAGTATGGCTAGGATTTATTCTTCTTATCAAATCTAGGGAAAGGGAGGGAAAAATAGGCGCCTTCATTCTCCATCCTTAGCTGTGGGAGTCTCCCATTTTGAACAATGAGATTATTCAAGTTATTGCTTCACTTCCTAATAACAAAAGCTCAGGGTTGGATGGCTTCACCAATAAATGTTTCAAGACCTTCAAGCACATGGTGGTTACTATGCTTTGTCAGGTGTGGCAAGAAGTAGTTTCTTTTGGTGTGCTACGTGAATGTCTCAATGAAGGATTTATCAAGCTCATCCACGAGAAAGGTAACAAAAAAAGGATTCAAAATTCCAACACGATGCTAAAGCATCTACAAGATCCTTGCTAAGGTTATTGCTAATCGAATTTCATGTCACTTACAAAACTAGATTAGTGAGGATAAAAAGAAATCATCAAGGCAAGGTCCTTCCTCAAGGTGATCATTGACATTTGAGACGGGTAGGTTTTTCTAAAAGAGTTTTCTAGAGATGTCCTCTTCCTAAACGTTGATTTCGACAAAGATTATGACAGAATCGAGTAAGATTTCATTCTCTAATGTTTGAAATATCTAGGCTATAGACATAAATTATTAAGATGATCTCAATTTTGTTGGGGAATTTGGTAGCGCAAATTAACATCAATGGCCAACTTTCTCAAGATATTTTATTAAAATGTTCTATCACGCAAGGTTGTCTCTTGGCCCCTCTTCTCTTCCCGATCACTATGGATAGTGTGAGCTGTATTGTTAAGTATCACACATGCTTAGGTCATATTCAAGGCATCTCGCTATATATATATATATATATATATATATATATATATATATATATATATATATATATATATATATATATATATATATATATATATATATATATATATATATATTTACGTCAATACCATATTATTTTGAGACTCTTTTTCGATGAAATGAATGCCTTTGTACATAATGATCCGATCAACATTGACTCCTTCTAGAGTTGCCTAGATACTTTTTGTGTGGTGTTGGGCTCCAAAATAATCCACGCTAAAATCACTTTCAAGGCCATTATTGGGTTTCCACCTCAAATCTTAATTGACCATGGATGCCTATTGATCCCTAGATGACGAATCTTCTGCCTATTCGGCATTCCAATGGGATTCAACCTTTTGATGAGACAACAATGGAAATCCGCTCTTTTTAAGCTTGATAACAAGTTGGCATATTGGAAAGGTATGTAGATCAACTTGGCAAGGTGCACTACGATGGTTACCCCATTCCTTCTTTCTTCCATTATTTACTTTCTCTCTTGTTGCAGACGAAAGGATCAACAGATTGTCAAAATCAAAAGAATTTATAGACACTTTTTGTGGATGGGACACCATAATAGAAGAAGTGTCCCCAAAATTAAATGGGCCACTTGTGTTGGAAGAGGGTGGATAATCACAAGGATGAGTTGGTGTACCTAAAACGTGCTTCACATCTACTATAAATGATGGTTGAAGAGTGTTGTGGGCCTCATGAGCTAGTTAATAAGCATAAATGATCATATATGTTGCTTGGCAGATGATGTTGGGAAAGATGGATGGATGCTCCAAGAGATTGAGTAGGTACTGCTAAGCCTGCTTTGTACCAGCCCTCTTTTGCTTCAGAGTTGATAACTAGACCTCCTTAGCTTTCAAATGACACCATATAATGTCCTATGTACTTTGGAGATGATGTGTATAATGATTGAATCAAAACAGATAACTTTGGAAGCCAGAAACTCAAGAAAACCTTCTATTTATGTCTTGACACCTGCTCGATATTTTGCTCAATATGACCAGCACACTAGGAATTGGAAAAATTCCTTTTAGATATATCTAACTAGCTTAGTAAGCTACCTATTCCAAGTGGAATGATGTAAAATCATAAACTATGCTAAGAGAAATCAATTTAGCAAGTTAAGCTATACCCCCGACTTTTTAGGACTGTAGCAGAAAATAACCAGAGATCATCTCGATGCGGATTTCTCCAAAATGGCCAAATATAATGCCTTTAAACTTTGACAACATGTAGATTACTTCAAGCTGAATCCAACAAGCTTTGAATCGCTGAATTTGGTGAAGAATTGACCAAGATATGCCCTTGACAAGTTGACAGTTTTTTGAGTAGACCAACAGAGAACTCAGAGATGGACAATATAAATGTATGTATTAATGAACATTTGTATACAACTCCATTGGCATGAATATCATTGCCAAATGGTATAGAGAGGTGTGGGCTTGAGTGTAGACCTCACACACACGCAAAAATTAGTAATGCTAAGCTCGGGAGTGCACCCTCTTACCCGTGACTTTTCATGTCCATTTTTATAAGAGATGAATAAAAATTTGAATTCAAATTCAAAATTTTGGCTCCCTATGATCAATCTCCTAAATTCTTGGAGATATTCTTTCAATCAAACAACTAATTTTTCCACGAATCCTTTTGGTAGGTGGTTACAAGAGATTCCAAGTCATTTTGACTTTTACAATGAAGTAAAGTGGTAATTAACCACTAGCATATGTTCCTATGCTTCTTCATGTATGTAGAGACTTCAATGATATCTTTCAAGCCAAATGTGTAGGCTTGTGATTTACACCAACAGCTCCCCCTCAAGCCAAACATTTTGTCTTAAGTCTTCATCTTCAATCTTCAAGCACATCCTGCAATCCAATCATGGATTTGAATCTGCAAAGTTTGGCTCCATCCAAAGCTTTAGTCAACAAATCTGCACATTGCATGTTGATTGATACATAGATAAGTTGAATGTCCTTGCTTATCAACTTCTCTCTCACATAATGGTAATGGACCTCTATGTGTTTGGTCCTAGCATGATAGATAGGATTAGCTGCAAGGTGAAGAGAACTTGTATTATCTCCAAAGATAATTGGTGACCTAGTATATAATCCCAATTCTGTATACACAAGCTTAATCCATATTGCTTCTTGTGTGGCATTAGCTAGTCCTCTATACTCTGCCTCTGTGGAAGACAAAGCAACAATAGGTTGCTTCTTTGAAGACCATGAAATTGGTTTGTCACCTGTAAGAGAAATATATCCAGAAGTGATCCTCCTGTCATCCTTGCATCCTGTCCAATCTGCATCTGAATAAATTTTGATATCAATATCTGAAGTGTAAGGGAAATACAAACCATGGTTCTGTGTACCCTTGAGATACTTCAGGATTCTCTTGGCAGCCTCTAAGTGAGGTATCCTTGGCTTGTGCATAAATTGACTTAGCACACTAACTCCATATGCAATATCTATCCTTGTTAAGGTAGCATAGTTCAAACTACCCACCATACTTTGATAACCTGTAATGTCATTGACTTCATCACCTTCATGGGCACTTAGTTTTAGGTTTACCTCCATCGGAGTGCTTGCTACTTTGGCATCGTGCAAGTGAAACTTCTTCAACATATCCTGTATGTATTTTTTTCTGAGTGATGTATATCCCTGAATTAGTGTAGACTAATTCAAGTCCCAAAAAATACTTCAATAGGCCAAGATCATTGATCTTGAACTCCTTCATCATTTGACTTTTGATATATCTGATTCCATTGATATCATTACCTGTAATGATGATGTCATCAACATAAAAACAAATGTATATTACCTCTGAATTACTTCTCTTAATGAACAGAGAAGTATCTCCCTTGCTCATAACAAATCCTTGGTCTTGGAGGTATGTAGTTAACCTGTAATTCCATGCCCTAGGTGCCTGCTTCAATCCATATAAAGCCTTTTTCAATTTGCAAACATATGTGACCTTCTTAGGGTCCTCATAGCCAGGAGGTTGTGACATGTATACCTCCTCTGAAATCCATCCATTCAAAGCATTCTTGACATCCAATTGGTACATATTCCAATTTTTTGATGCAGCCACACTTACCAACACTCTGATGGTTGGCATCTTGGCCACAGGTGAGAATGTCTCCTCATAGTCAATGCCTTGGGTTTGTGCAAAACCCTTGGCTACCAATCTTGCTTTGTACCTATTGATTGTGCCATCAGAATTTCTTTTAAGCTTATAGATCCATATGGATCCTATTACCTTCATTGAGTCCTTCTTAGGTACTAACTCCCATGTGTCACTCTCCTTGAGTGCTTCAATCTCCTCATCCATAGCTTCTTTCCATTCTGATTTGGTTATTGCTTCTTCATATGACCCTGGTTCTTCATTTGACAAATCTTTGGCAAGATAAACAAATTGTTTAGTAACAAGAGATGTATCATACCCATATCTGATAGGTTTCTTGCTTTCTCTTTGTGATCTTCTAAATGGTTGAATTGAAGATTCAGGTATGTCTTCAAGCTTCTTCATGTTCATTTTGTGATCTTCTAAATGGTTGAATTGAAGATTCAGGTATGTCTTCAAGCTTCTTCATGTTCATTTTGCCTTTGGACTTCCATGCTTTGAATTCTTCAAGGTTGATAGTTTCTTCATCATCTGAACTTGAGGCTTCATTCTGAGTAGGTTCCTCCTTTGTAAGACTTGGAAATTCCTCTTCCAAATCATAGGATAATTTGACCTTCCTGCATTCATTCTCATACCAAGAATCATTTTCATCAAAGACAACATATCTGCTTACCATGAATCCCTTATTGATAGGATTATAAAACCTGTAACCTTTTTTATTTAAATCATACCCAATAAAGATGCATTTTTCAGCCTTTGGGTCTAGCTTACCTCTTATCTGTGAAGGAATGTGTACATATGCTACACATCCAAATATTTTGCAATTGTCAAGTGAGGGTCTCTTACCATGCCATGCTTCATAGGGTGTCATGCCATCAAGAGACTTAGATGGTAACCTATTTATGAGGTAAGTGGCAGTGGAAACACTCTCTGCCCATAGATAGTTAGGTAATCTTTTCTCATTAAGGATAGATCTAGTTGTCTCAACAATTAATCTATTTCTTCTCTCAGCTACCCCATTTTGTTCAGGAGAATACCTTCTTGTTATTTCTCTTTTAATGCCTCTGTCCTGCAAGAAGTCTTCAAATTCATTGGAGAAGTACTCACCTCCTCCATCTGACCTTAGCCTCTTCAAATTCCTTCCTGTCTGGTTTTCAACTAATGCAAGATATTTTTTAAAGCAATTAAATACCTCATCCTTGTGCTTCATGAAGTACAATACAGTCCATCTGCTATAATCATCCATGAAAGACACATAGTACCTTGATCCTGAGACAGAGGGGTCTTTGCTTGGTCCCCATACATCTGTGTGTACAAGCTCTAAGTAGTCTTCATGCATGTATCCTTTCTTGGAGAAGGGTAACCTGTGAGACTTCCCAAATTGACAAGCACCACACTTATAAATCATATGTTGCTTGGATACATTAGGTATCCGAAGCACACATTGGTTCCTGCACATTTGTTTCAAGGTTCTTTCTCCTATGTGCCCTAACCTTTTGTGCCAAATCTCAAGCTCTGAAAGTGTCTGATCTCTATAACTGTATAGTGCAATGTTCTTTGTATCTTCTAACTCAAAAGTGAAAAGTCTACCTGATTTTTCTCCTTTAGCAATCCTCTTGAACCCATGTCTTGGATCCTCCACATATGCTCCATACTGGTTGAATCTAACCTGCAAACCTTTCTTCACAATCTGACCAACACTCATCAAGTTTTTGGTAATAGTTGGTACATAGAGTACCCTGCTCAACAAATTCTAATTTCCATCACAAGTCTTAACATTTCCAACTTTAACTACAAAATGCTTTGTGTCATCACCTGTTTGGACTTGATGCTTACCTTTTGGTTCCTCAAGATCAAAGAGTAATGCTACATTGCCAGCCACATGATTTGAACATCCTGAGTCAATGTAGAATAGGTGGTCATCATTTGTACCTGATTTTGAAGTCATGTTCATGATTAGAAGAGACTCATCCTGCTCCTCTGTGTAGTTGTTGTAATCCTTCCTAGATTTGAATCCTCCTTGGTAGTTGCCATTGTAATTATTGTTGTAGTTGTTATTGTAGTTATTGTTGTAGCCTTGGTGATGGTTGAATCTACCTCTTGACTGTGAGTAGCCACCTCTTTGATATCCTCTTCCTCTCTGATTCTTGTAATTCCTGAAACACTCATCTCTAGTATGATTTGATATACCACAAATGTTGCATGGTGAGGAGTTATAAGATCTCCCCCTACTTTGCTTACCTCCTCTGCCCCTTCCTCTTGAAGATCTACCTCTCCCTGCATAGTTGGCTTGGGAAGTAGAGCCTTCATCTTCCACCTTCTTGCTTTTGCCTTTATCTTTAGACTTCTTATCAGTGTATAGGGCAGAAGAGTTATTACGTTTGGATGTGTCTCCATTTTTGTTGAGCTTTTCTTAATGAGTAAATAATTGTCCCATGAGAGTTGTAAGATCTGGAGTGTGCATGTCCATGTAAAGATCCATAGCTCTGGTGAATCTTTCCCATTTGTCATCAGCCTTGATCCCATTGATCACTTGCCTTACAATCTGTTCTTCTTCAATCTCTTCTCCTATGCTTGCTAACTGATCTGCTACATCTTTAATCTTGGTCACAAATTCTGAAATAGCTTGCTTAGGTTGCTTCCTTAATGTTGTGGAATTCAATCCACAACTGATTTTTCATAGCCCTTGTGTTGGAGGAAAAATATGGTGACAAGGTTTCCCAAGTCTCTTGGGATGTCTTACAATTTCTAATATGTGGCAAAAGAAAATCAGATATAGAGTTTAGTAAATAAGACCTTGCCAATGCATCCTTAGCACACCATGTGTTGAGCCTTTCATGTTCTTCCTTGGTTGGTAATCCTCTTGTTTTGAATGAGGGCAATTCCTCATCTCCTGAGATGTATCCATAGAGACTTCTTCCTTGTAGGTAAGTCTTCATCCTTAGAGACCATGCTTGATAGTTGTTCCTGTCCAATTTATCAATGAATGAAGGAAAACCATCTCCCATTTTACCTTTGTTTGCTCTGATACCACTGTTGGGAAAGATGGATGGATGCTCCAAGAGATTGAGTAGGTACTGCTAAGCCTGCTTTGTACCAGCCCTCTTTTGCTTCAGAGTTGATAACTAGAACTCCTTAGCTTTCAAATGACACCATAAAATGTCCTGTGTACTTTGGAGATGATGTGTGTAATGATTGAATCAAAATAGATAACTTTGGAAGTCACAAACTCAAGAAAACCTTCTATTTATGTCTTGACACCTGCTAGATATTTTGCTCAGTATGACCAACATAGTAGGAATTGGAAAACTTCCTTTTAGATATATCTAACTAGCTTAGTAAGCTACCTATTCCAAGTGGAAAGATGTAAAATGATAAACTATGCTAAGAGAAATCAATATAGCGAGTTAAGCTATACCCCTGACTTTTTAGGATTGTAGTAGAAAATGACCAGAGATCACATGGACGCGGATTTCTCCAACATAGCTGAATATAATGCCTTCAAACTTTAACAGCATGTAGAGTACGTCAAGCTGAATCCAACAAGCTTTGGATCACTGAATTTGGTGAAGAATTGACCGAGATATGCCCTTGACAATTTGACAGACTTTTGAGTAAACCAACAGAGAACTCAGAGATGGACAATATGAATGTATGTATTAATGAACATTTTTATACAACTTCATTGGCATGCATATCATTTCAAATGGTATAGAGAGGTGTGGGCTTGAGTGTAGACCTCACACACACTCAAAAATCAGTAATGCTAGGCTCGGGAGTGCACCCTCTTACCCGCGACTTTTCATGTCCATTTTTATAAGAGATGAATAAAAATTTGAATTCAAATTCAAACTTTTGGCTCCCTATGATCAAGCTCCTAAATTCTTGGAGATATTCTTTCAATCAAACAACTAATTTTTCCACAAATCCTTTTGGTAGGTGGTTACAAGAGACTCCAAGTCATTTTGACTTTTACAATGAATTAAAGTGGTAATTAACCACTAGCATATGCTCCTATGCTTCTTCATGTATGTATAGACTTCAATGATATCTTTCAAGAGAAATTTGTAGGCTTGTGATTTACACCAACAGATGATGCACAAATGATAGGATCAAAATAGATAGGTGTGTATATGATATAATGCATAAAACTTGCTATTTTGGTTGAGACACCTACTGAGTGTTTCACTTAATTCGCTGTGTAGAGCAGCAATTAGTGAAATTCCTTTTGGGAATCTTTAACTAGCTAAACAAACTACCATTCATGAGTGGAATCATCTAAAATGATGAACCATGTACAAAGACTTATGTTTAGCAAGTGCATCAATACTCCCGACTTTTATGGGTTTACAAAGTCAAAAACCCATGAGTAAACTCTAATTAATATCTGAGGATTTACTAAACCAAAGTAAATGAAACTTTGCAATATCAAAAAGGAGAGTATGCTAAATATGTCATGCTTTGAATCATGCAAAATGATGCACTACACATTGAGAACCAGCTCAGACAAGATCACTATTGTGATAGAGTATGACAGAGATATGAGAGTAAGAAGTAATGAATATATATTGAAAAAATCATGTAAAATTACAAAGTGATTCGCAATAAGGCATTGCTCAATAATAGTAGAATGAGAGAGCTATGAGATGAGCTCCTCTTCTCAATGAAGGTACTTGAAAATGATCTTTGAACCTTGAAATTACACGTGGGATTTTCTTTTCAAGTTTTATCTTTGTGTTGGAGCCAACCATTTGAATTCAAATTTGAATCCTCACCTAAAAGTGATCCTAAAGTATAGGACTGATTCTCTCTTGACTTTAACTACCAAATGATACAAGATTCGAAGCTTTCTCAATCCTCGTGGGTCTATATTAATTTTTCCATGAGTGATTAGATGCAAAGTTACGAGAGGTTGTACATATGAAGCTTCTCAAGTGATATGCTAATACATCAAGCTTATGTGTATTCATCAAGTATGTAGGATTGGGTTTTAATTGCACCAACAGCTCCTCCTCAAGCCTAACATGTTTGATCTTCATTTTTCCTTAATCTCTTGAAGCCCAATCATTAATTTGAACATGTTCAACTTTGTTCAATCCAAAGCTTTAGCGAATAAATCTCCACATTGTAGATGAGTTGATACATATGCTAACTAAATATCTTTGCTTAGCAATTTTTCTCTAACATAATGATAATGCACTTCAATGTGGTTAGTCCTCGCATGGTACACAAGATTAGCAGCCAAATGAAGTGAGCTGGAATTATCTCCAAATATAGTTGGAGTATAGGAATATATCTCCAAATTTGCATACCATTGCTCAAGACACATAACTTCCTGAGTTGCATTAGCCAAGCCCCTCTATTGTGCTTCTGTGGAAGATAAGGCCACAATTGGTTGCTTCTTGGATGACCATGAAATGAGCTTTGAACCTACAAAAGATAGGTACCCTTAAGTGCTCCTCTTGTCATGCTTTGAGCTAGCCCAATCGGCATCAAAATATAACTTTATATCTATGTCACAAGTGAAGGGATAGAATAACCCCTCATTCATTGTACCCCTAGGTACTTACCCACCCTCTTTGTAGCTTCCATGTGTGGATTTTTTGGCACATTCATGAATTGAGTTAGTGTACTCAGAGCATATGCAATATCCACTCTTGGTAAGGTGGCATAATTAAGACTACCCATAGTTTGTTGATACCCTATAATATCATTAAGTGGTTCATCTTCATGAGAACTTAACTTATGATTGATCTCCATAGGAATACCTCCAATTTTAGTGTTCTCCATCTTAAACTTTACTAGCGTATCATTTATGTACTTCCTCTGTGTGATGAATATACCTGGATCTGTACAGACAAGTAGGTTAACAACCCTAGATAAGTGATTTTGAATCCCTTCATCAATTGAGCCTTGACCTACTTGATACCATCAGAATCATTACCTGTAATAATGACATCATCTACATAAGCACACAAGTAGATGATCTCTGATTTATTCTTCTTCATAAACAAAGAAGAATCTACCATTCTTGCTATAAAACCTTGATCTTGTAAATAGGTAACAAGTCTATGGTTCCAAGCTCTAGGATCTTGCTTGAGACCATAGAGTGCTTTACTAAGCTTGCATACATGTCCTACCTTTTCTTCATCATCAAAACCTGGTGGTTGTAGCATATACACTTCCTCTGATATCGAACCATTTAAAAAAGCATTCTTCACATCTAATTGATATAAGTTCCAATTTTTGGATGTAGCAAGATTTATGAACCTTGGTTGTTGGCATCTTTGTCAAAGGTGAAAATGATTCTTTATAATCTACTCCATGTGTTTGGGCAGATCCTTTTGCCACTAGTCTTGCCTTGTACTTGTTTATAGAACCATCACAGTTCTTTTTAACTTTATATATCCACCTTGAACCAATTACCTTCATATCTCATTTCTTGGGAACTAGGTCCCAAGTGTGATTCTCCTGCAATGCTTCCATTTCCTCCTTCATGGCTTCTACCCATTCTCTCTTCTTCTCAGCCTCTTCAAATGAAGAATGCTCCTCTGCCATTGAATCTTTAGTGATGTATATAGAGTGCTTCATGACTAAAGATGTATCATATCCATACCTTGTGGGCTTCTCACGTTCTCTTTGTGACCTTCTTAACGCTTTATTGGAAGATTCGGGTAGATCCTCTAATTATTTGTATTTGAACTTGCCTCTTGACTTCCAAGCTTTGAAATCAATCTACTCCTCATCTTCTGAGTTCATGTCCTCTGCTTGGTGTTGGTCTTCTTGAGCTAGGGTTGGAAAGTCTTTTCAAAAGTTATAAGGTAGTTTAACCTTCCTACAATCATCTTTAAACCAAGAGTAATTCTCATCAAAGACTACATCCCAACTAACTATGAATGCCATGTAAGTGGGATTATAAAGTATATATCCTTTTTTATTCTGATCATATCCAATGAAGATGCACTTCTCAACCTTAGGGTCAAGTTTCCCTCTTATCTGTGATGGGATGTGTGCATAGGCAATGCACCCAAATATTTTGCAATGATCCAATGAAGGTCTCCTACCAATCCAAGCTTCATATGGTGTCATCCCATCCAATGACTTGTATGGACACATGTTAACCAAATAAGTAGCTGTAGAAACAGCCTTTGCCCATAAATAATTAGGTAATTTTTTTCTCACTTAAGATAGATCTAGCTGCCTCTACAACTAACCTGTTCCTTGTCTCTTCCACTCCATTCAATTCCGGAGTGTATCTGGTTGTTACTTCCCTATTTATGCCTATGTCATGTAGAAATAGATCAAACGCATGTGAAAAATACTCCCACCTCCATCAGACCTGATTCTCTTCAAGCTCCTTCGTGTTTGGTTTTCCACTAATGCCAAGTATGTCTTAAAGCATGTAAACACCTCATCCTTATGCTTCATAAAATAGAGAAGTGTCCACCTATTGTAATCATCAATGGAAGAGACATAGTACCTTGAATGTGAGATGGATGGATCTTTGCAAGGACCCCACACATCAGTGTGTACAAGCTCCAAATAATCTTCATGGATGTATCCTTTCCTGTTGACTGGTTGTCTATGAGCTTTGCCAAATTGGCAAGCTCCACATTTGTAAATCAAATGTTGCTTCGTCACATTAGGAATACAAGCACACTTTGATCCCTCCAAATTTTCTTTAGGGTTCTGTCTCTTATGTGTGCTAGCCTCTTGTGCCATATTTCCAACTCAGATAGGGTTTGCTCTCTATAATTGGATAGTTCTATGTTCCTTGTGTCTTCAATTTCAAAAGTAAACAATCTACCTATCTTCTCACCTTTGGCTATTCTCTTGAATCCTTGTTGGGGCTCTTCCACATTTGCTCCATGTTTGGTGAACCTAACTTGTAGACCTTTCTCTACTATCTTCCCAACACTAATTAAGTTTTTGGTTATGGTAGGCACATAGAGAACTTTGCTCAAAAGATTCATACTACCATCTGATGTCTTAACATTTCCAATTCGCTTGAGTGAATGCTTAGTGTCATCACCTATTTGTACCTCATGCTTTTGCTTTAGTTCTTAAGCATCTAATATAAGTGCTACATTCCCTGACACATGATTTGAACAACCTAAATCAATGTAAAAGAGATGCTCATCGTTTTTACCTTGCTTGGATGTCATGTTCATAATGAGCAGACAATCCTCTTGATCTTCACTGTAGTTATTGAAGTCCCTTCTTCCTGTAAATCCTCCTTGATAGTTGTTGTTGCTGTTGTTGTTGTAGCGTTGATTGTAATTATGGTTGTAGTTGCCTCCATTATTGTTTTACCTACCTCTAGTTTGTCCATAGCTTCCTCTATGGAAGCCTCTTCCCTTTTGGTTACTTATATTCTTGTAGCATTGTTCAGTAGTGTGGTTGTTTACACCTTATATTCTTCCTCTTCTTGCATAATTGGCTTGAGAGGTACTAGCTTCTTCATCTTGTTTCTTACTTTCACCTTTATTCTTAGCTTTGTTCTTATTTGTATAAAGGGCAGAAGATTGGTTACCTCTTAGGTTCTCACCTTTTCTATTGAGCTTTTCTTCATGGGTGAAGATTTGTCCCATCAAAGTGTTGAGATTAGGTATCTGCATATCCATGTAGAGATCTATTGCAGTGGTGAAGGATTCCCAGTTTTCATCAACTTTAATCCCATTGATGATCTGCCTCACAATGTGCTCTTCCTCTATCTCTTCTCGACTACTTGCAAGTTGATCTGCAACATCTTTCATTTTGGTTACATAGTGGGCCACTCGTTGCTTTGATTCCTTCTTGAGAGTTGTGAATTCGATCCACAACTGATTCTTCCTAGATTTTCTCTTGGAGGAGAAATATGATGAAACCACTTCCCAAGTCTCTTGGGAGGTTACAATTTCTAACATGAGGTAGCAAGAAATTACAGATTGAGTTTAGTGAGTATGACCATGCAAGAGCATCCTTTGCACACCATGTGGTTATCCTCTCTTGCTCTTCCCTACAACCACTTACAATGTTTGCAAACTTTTGCTTGAAGATGGCATAAGTCACTTTGGGTACATAGAGAAAGTAGCTAGTCATCATGGAGAGTTAGATGCGATAGAAGCTAAAGAATTCTTTAAACATCACAATATTCGTTTGTCTCTCATTGCTACATATAATCAAGAGGCCAATGGTAAAATAGAGAGAGAACATCCACCTATTGTGAAAACCATCTCTAAAACATGTAACAATGAAATTAAACAATGGACTAGATACTTACCTTTTCCTCTTTGGGCAGATAGAAAGACATTCACATGTACCATAGGGTATGTGCCTGGTAAACTCATGTACTCTCAAAAAAGGTTGTTTCCAACTCAATCTAATATTTCTATATGGTCAATTTTCCTTGGTATGAAAACATGTCTAATGATGATTTTTTGAGTTTGCGCATCAAAAAGTTAGAACAAGATAAATTAATACTTGATGATTTCATTGAAAAATTAAGAGAATCTAGAATGAAGAACAAGCCTTTTTTTGATAAAACGCATTGATTGCATCCTAAGCCGATTCAAACAAGAGATTGGGTGCTCAGCCCCTCAGTGGCGACGGCAAAAAGGAGGGGGGCCAGAGGGCACCCTTGTCTAATAGACCTTTTAAGATGGATCACCTTCGAAAGTTAATTTGGGTCGTTGCGTTTCCAAGAAGGGTCGCGATCATCTTGGTGAATTTCTGACTACATCCGAGATCTTGAAGCGACTGCAGAATATAGTCCCATTCTAGCCTGTCGTAGGCTTTGTCAAAATTGAACATCATGTTGAGGCTGGCAATATCAAAGGCCTCCGGCTGCCTCAAGACCACGGTCAAATCATCATGAGACTGTTTGCTGATGATATGAACGCGTTCGTTCACAATGATAATACTAGCCTGGAGACTTTCTGGAGGTGTCTTGCTACCTTCTGTGATGCCTCTGGATCCAAAATCAACCACTCTAAGACCGCCTTCAGGGCTATTGTGGGACATCATCCTGGCCTTCTCATTGACCATGGCTGTCAAATCATTCCGCAGGGCCAAATCTTTCGACTTCTTGGAATCCCCTTGGGGTTTGGCGTCTCTATGGAGCAGCGATGGAACTGGGTGCTTGCCAAACTTGAAAACAAGCTCAACTATTGGAAAGGTATGCAATCAATCTCGCTGGACGTGCGATGGTTATCAACACGTTCCTCCTCTCTTCTACCATCTATTTCCTTTCTTGCTGGAGACCGAACGAGCAAGGTCTGTCCAAACTGAATAGTATTTGTAGAAACTTTCTTTGGACGGGCGATCATAACAGAAGGGGGGTGCCTAAAATCAAATGGGCCATCTGCACTAGCCCTAGAGATAGCGGGGGGCTGGGTATCCTGGACATTGGGTGTATGGCCAACAAACTGGCAGCCAAATGGATGATTAAGGCTTGGTGCAATAGGGAGGCCTCGTGGGCCAAGCTGATCTTCAGAAACAAGCATGAGTTGGCCCTCATGGGGTGCCCGAACTGGAAGAATCTCGACATCATGACCCTGCTATTCTCCCCGATCCCCGTCTTCCCGAAAGGCTCCAATCTCGTGTGCTCCCTTTGGAAGGGCTGGAATAAAGTCAAAAGCTTCACAAGAATTAGTGAAGACTGGAAGTGGGCGGCCGGAATCAGACAAAACGACTCTATCTGGTTTCCGATTCATGGCATCCGGAGTGTGGAGTCGTGGAACATTCAAAACGCCAAGAAATTATGGAACAAAGGATTCAAAAAATGGAAACACCTCTGGAAACATGACACCAACAGCTGGATCAACTTCGAGGATATTGACCCTCGCATAAACATCTCCTACGAAGAATGGAACACTCTGCAAAGCAGATGCCTCGCTTGGGATCGTCACAAGACTCGCCTTCTCATGGGACACGACACACCGAACGCGCGTGGTCTCAAATGGCACAATGGAAATAGCCTACTCAAAATCCCGAACATCAAAGAAACGACTGACCTCCAGATAAGCCTCAACAAGAAGTGGTGCCTGTCTTGGACGCGGCTTCGGTGGGACATGAAATTCATGGGTATCTGGCACCCACTTATAGAGATTAAGAAGTCTGTCCTCTTATGGCAAATTCTTCATCGAGGAATTTGGACCAACCATAAGGCAAGCAAACTTTGTGGGTTCCCTCCTTGGTGCAAACGCTGCCACCGTGCTATCGAAGATGTCCCACACATCTTCCTTACTTGCCCCAACTCCTACAAAATCTGGCAGATGGTTGGAATGAAAATAAGACTTCAGAAACAGCTTAGTTGGAAACAAGTCCTTTTGGGAGAAGCGATTGGCTGCTCTGCGGCACTCTGGAACGCAATCAGAGGGGAAGTCCTGTGGAAAATTTGGCGGGAGCGGTGTGCTCTCAACTTCGGCGATCCCCCCAGGGAGTGGTCGATTGAGAAATCACTATTCCTCCTTGGCAAAAGGATTTTCAACAGTAAGAAATCCCCCCCCTTCAGGCACCATCAGGTCCTCCTGTTGATCAACAACAAGCTCAAACCCAAGTGGGCCCCGCATGAGGGCGACGAGAGGGTGATCAACCTTCTTTGTAATGCAACCTAGGATTCAATCAAGCTTCCCCTGCTTTGTGGGATTTGGGGGGTCCCGTGGGCACTAGTCCCCTTCTATTGTACCTTTGTTTCTTAATTTAATTCAAGTCCGGGAGAGTAGGCTATTGCCGAACTTCCTTTATATAAAAAAAAAGAGATTGGGTGCTCATTTATGATAGTACATTTGACTCTGAATATGATGCACACAAAAAACGCACTCAACAATCGTTTGAGCCATACATTGTATTAAAAGTCAACAACAATGGTATGCATGCTCTTTGTGAATTAAATGGAGTTGCATTAAAAACTTTGATCGCAAGTAAAAGGTTAAAGTTGTTTAAGAAGTATGATAATGATAAGTACATTTTAGATATGGACATTGAAGAAGATGACAAAGACAAGGCCAAATCATAAACATGTGTATCCATTAAATTAAAGGAAAGAATCATTCTTTAGTTCATGTTGCTTTGTTTTTTCAAGTTCATTTCATTTTTTTTCCGATTCTTGCTTGTTGCAAATTTCAATTCATCATGTTCTTTTTCAATCTTCACATTGAATTCCATATCCATATCACATGAGTCAAAAGGGAAAATGATGATTTCTTTACTTGTTGTGTAAAATTGTATCTTAAATAATAATGTAACTACTAAGAAATAGGTTATAAGCTAGGATTATGGAAAGATAGGACATGTAGATTTGGAGGTTAATTTTGTAACACGACTTTCATATATAAACATGCATATATATCTCGTATCGAAAGCATACTTTTTGAAGTCCTAGCTCCTGCTATTCCATGTTTCCAAAACCCAAATTCATCCAAAAAACTATAGAATTCCCCCTCCAAATTCATTGAGAATTGTTGTTCTACATCCATAGGGCCTTGTTAGCACATGGTTTCCTTGTGATGATCAGCCTAAGTTGAGCGTGTGAGGACCCAAGATGGGTGATTAAGAGCATACAACCTAGAATCAAATTAAAGTTAGACTTCCAAACTAGGATAGGCTCATAAACCCAATGGTTTCTCTCTCTTTGCTCACCCTCAATGGAGCATGTGGATGAGTTAGAGTTGCGTTTATTGGTCTTAGAGTGCTTTAGATAGATGCTACATTCCTAGATAGATATAGGGTCACTGAAGTGGTTTCTATTGTCTCGTGTGTGGCATTCAATCGAACTATCATGGTGGGAGGGTCATGCCGACTACCTTAGACCATTAGATTGCCTAGCTTGACGCATTATGATGCTCATGAACATGTATTGCATTAGAATCTCTTTTAATTCAATTCATCTTGTCTCCATGTCTCTTGTTTTTTTTACATATCTCCTTTCAAATCTTTCTAAGTGTAAGAAGGCTCCGCATCTTTGTTTTGAACCACTGAAGATTTTCTATTGAGATAGTAAGGATTATTCTCTTTAAATTCATAATTTGTGACCCACATGCATACATACCATCCACAAGGACCCATGCATATGAATTAATCATTGAAGTGTTGATGGCTTCAGCTATCAATCACTCTTCCTTTAATGGCCAAGATATCCCACTTGTTGGTGGTGACTAATGTGGATCCGTCATTGGAGGACAAAACCTCTGATGCTTCTCTAGAACATTTTGGTGTTAAGCCCCTAATCATCTCCCTTCAAAGAGAGGATATTCTACGAAAGCAATATAAAGAGAACATGTATTAGCAGTCAATTGTTTGATCCTAAGCCCTTGCTTGAGTCCTTGTATCAATGGTTTCATAAGGAATAGTTTCCTCATGGCTTAACTGTCACCAAGTTTCAATTCTTGCCAGCTAATCATGTAATATTGATTTTCAAAAATGATGAAATGGCCTTCCAAGATTTGCAAATTAGCACTTGGCAAGTATGGAGAATGACCTTGTGAAATTTTAAATGTTTTTTTGAATTGGTTCCAAATAGGTCAAAGCTGCTTTTGCTATCTGCTCTAGATTGAGCTCCCAAACTTGCCCTGTTTTCTATATGGATTTATATGGGTAATTGTATCGCCCATTGGTCAGTCTCTAGTCTTGAGAGAGTACATCAAGGGTTTCATCTATGAAGGAGCAAAACAGGCATTCAATGCAAGATGGCACCCACAGATTTGTGTCGAAGTAGATCTAAACAAAGATCTCCCGTCCATAATTTCCATAGACATTGGAGAATAGAAAACCTTGGAGCAGGAGATTATGTGTTGGAACAAGTCCATGCCAAGTCGAAGTGATGGCTTGAGTCATTAAAAGTCTTATAAATTTAAAGGGAATTTCATAGAGTTCACTTGTGAACTCCCTCTTGTAATTTTTGAGTACTTACTTGATGTAAAAGTAAGGAATCTAAGCGGTTGAGTCCACTTGATGAGTAGGAAGGAGAAAAGCCACGAATGTGTGATTGAGTGAGTAGGAGAATCAATCAATAAAATATTGGAAAGTGATTTTAGGAGAGATTCAACTTCAAAATTAGGCTCCAAAGATGACTATATATACATGGCATTCTAGTCATAGTTTTTGTACCTCCATGATCTGAGCTTTATGCCATATCAGAGTGTGGTTTCAAGGCACACATATGTGCTAGTATGTCCATTGTAGTTTACAATCAATGTAAATTCTTTTTCATGATCATTTGTTTCCATAACTTCAAGCTTTTGTAAGTGTATTGTTCACTGCCATATGTCTCAGTTTTTTGAGCCAGATTGCAGAGATAATTTTTCTAAGCTTGGTGCATAATTTTCAATTATTTAAGTTGTTAAAGTTTTCTCCTTACATCTAATATATACTCACAAAGTTTTATTGCAATTGATGTTTTGAATCGTGAGCTATGTTCATTTGAAAGTGCCTATATCTCTTCATATTCTACTTCTCTATCAACACTCCATGAGAGTAGTGTTTTTCTTAGAGGTGCTTCTCAGTGTGTAGTTGATCATTTTACATGATTCAAAGCTTGATATAATCAAAATACTTTCTAGTATAATGCTACAAAATTTGGTAAGCATTAAATCTTAAAATCTTGAGATATCAACATTTCTCTACTCATGGGTCTCAAAATTGCTACAACTCGTGAAAATCGGGGTGATGCTACACCTTGTTAAATAATTTTCTCTTTATGTGGTCCATAATTTTTTATGACATAAATCTTTATTGTTAGATTACTAAGTTAATAAGAGTTTCCCAAAAGGAATCAAGTTAATTACTGCTTTGGCCAGAGAATTTTTCAAAACACAGAGCAAGTGTATGAACCAAAACAGCAAGTTTTTTACACTTGATTCAACTTCTACCTATCTATTTTGATTTATCTATTTGAGAGTGATCTTCCAAGGTATATAGGGTGTCTAATACATCCTTTGGCAAGCTAAAAGGGACCACTACATATCTCTGGACCTCATTTGGCTGGTGTAGTGCAAAGTTTTTGCAGCATCACTTCATCTTCAATAAGTACAAATCCATCTCTTCATAGTGGTATCAGAGCAAGGTTGGACAACATGGTAGATGGATTTCCTTCATCAATTGAGAAATTGGATACAGGTAACTACTCAACCTGGTCATTAAGGATGGAAGCTTATCTTGAAGGCAGGAATTTATATGGTTATATAGCTAAGGATGAAGTTATGCCAAGTTTCAGGAACAAAGGTCCACCAACACAAGAAGAGCAAGAAAGATTCACATGGTTCTCCAAGGATGCACTTGCAAGGTCTTATCTCCTCAATTCTATCTCAGATTTTTGGTTGCCTCATATGAGAAGCTTTAAAACATCTCAGGAAGCGTGGAATGCACTTGAAGCCTTCTTCTCTTCAAGTACAAAGGCCAGGAAGCATCAACTATGGCTGGACTTCACGAATCTTAACGTCTCCAGGCTGGTACTATTGTTAAGGACAAATGCGTTCATATCATCGGCGAAAAGTCTCATGGTGATCTGGCCATAGTCACGAGGCAATCAGAGGTGTTTGATATTACCTGCTTCCACCTATTGAGCCACCAGTGGACTAAGCCCTTCCGTGGCAATGGCAAAGAGAAGGGAAGGCAACGTTCTGAATTGATCCAATAATTTCTAGCAGATGTTATGGATCCATCTTCATGAATGCGTTGTTCCGATCACGGCTTCAAGTAGAATAAGGAATCTAAACATTATTAGAGAATTCAACATAGGAAGGAGCTTCAGCATTTTTATCAAAACCAATTGCTAACCCAATTGCATTAGAAAATGTTTGCCTGAGACTTGTACTCGAAGAATAGGAGGATCAGGTGCAGTCTCCCGGGGGACTTATCTAGGATGTGTTGCCTTTATAGCAATCAAGCTACTCTACATGAGCGACAACAAGAAAAATACATAAATATATATCTACTTTTCAAGGGAAACGTAAAGATTCTTTGGAGTATATAATCAAGTACACATTTGATTTGGTTTTCTTTTTTATTGCATGTGGTAGGTCATATCATGTATACACTTGCGGGTTTTTGAATGGACATTACCCACACATTTTGAGATGTTTGTTTGGAATTGTGGGTCTTTAATTTGGACATCTCACATTTACCCTCTAAAAAACTTGACTTATACAAAAAAATGAATGATGTGGTGAGATTTTTAACTGGGCTATACTTGTCTTGGAGATAACTTGATGATGTAAGTGGAAGACCAAAGTCAAGACAATCCAAAGGCTTCATGTAGCAATCAAGGGATAAATGTATGAAATTGTGGCCTCCATAAGAGAGATTTTGCATATGTTACATGCTGTTTTTGATGCGTTCACCCAATGTTTGGCTTTTAGAGAGGATTTCTTGTGGTTTATTTGGCTCATATTCACATTGGACAAAGGATACTTTGCCAAATTTCTTTTGGAGACATCATAAGTGAGCATACTAGTGCATAGGAGACACAGGAAGCACATACAAGAAGAGAATACATTCAGTTTATTTGCAAATCTTGAATTTCTTGGCGCTTATATCAAGAATAATAGTCGAAATGTTGGTGAATTGTTTTTAGATCTCGCCATAAAATTTCCCTCGTAAAGAGTGTTCAAGCTACAAGAATGGTTGATAATATTTCATAAATAATGGGGGGAAAGTCTAACAAGGATAATTACCATATATGGTCTTATAGGATGGAGAAATTCCTAATGAGTAAAGGACCTTAAGGACTAGTAAATGGAGAAGATAAATGTCCCGAATTGCTAAAAAAACCTAAATGTAGATTAGCAAAAGAATATAAGACGTGGATAGAGGAAATCTAGAAATGTTCTCCATTGGATATCTATGTGGATTTTTGGGAGCTATATCCCACTCATCATGAAAGCTAGTACACCAAAGAAATCTTTGGATATTGTTTGCAAAATCTATGGATATTGAGAGAGGCTAGGACAATTCATTTGACGAAGAAATTTCATATTCTATAGCACGAGAATAAATCTATCAGTGATTATGTGGCGGAGATAAGAAAGATAAGTGATGACCTAGCATCCATAAATTACAAAGTGGAAGATCACGACATGGTATCTCTTATGTTGAATGGAACACAATATAAGAGCTTAGACACTTCCATTTTGGTAAGAGGCAGTATACTTGATTTCGATGAGCTAGTCATACTTTGTATGACAAAAGAAGTGAAGCTTGCTTGAATGCATTAGGAACTTGAAACTCCTCCATAAGTGGAAACTCAAAATATCATGCATTCTTTCAACATAGAGGAGACAATTCTAGTCATGGTCGATCAAGCTCTAGAAATTCAAACACTTTGGATTTGCCAAGATGAAGAGGTAGACTGAATTCAAGGGATAGAGCTAGATCAAAACCACTTGGAAATTGTTAGCATTGCAATAAATATGGAAATTTTGAAAAGGATTACTATAATAGGTAGAATAGAAAAAGAGGAAGAAGTACAAGCTGATATGCATTGCATGGAAACTTCTCTATAGGAAGTTCATCAAGAGATTATGGCAAAGATAGTAGTGTGTTTGCGATGGAGCATGTGGTAGATAGCATATCTAGACCTAGAAATGATATGAATTGGTACATAGATTCCAGTTTCACAATTTCTATGACAAGAATTGGAGATTGCTTTGAGTCTAAAGAGCCCTTGAAGACTAAAGAATGTGTCAATTGGTAATGATACTTTACATCTAATTCACAATCTCAAAAACATACCATTAGTACAAAAGAATGGTGTTTCATAAGTGATGTTTTACATGTTCCTAGTATTCCAAAACATGTATTTTTGGTTGGTGAGCTTGCATATCAAGATACGGAACTGATCTTTAATAAGCATAGTTGTTTCATACATGATGTCAAGTAAGGCAAAAGAGTGAAATTTATGTTCATGGAAAGAAAATGTGTAGAGTATTCACGTTTGATATGGGGACGCCTATTTATGAGAATATGTATGCAAAAGAACAATGTGAATAGTGATATAGTTGAGTTTTGGCACAAGAGAATTAGCCATATAAATTTGATGAAATTGAATTCTATAAAGAAGCAAGAATTAGTGTGTGATGTACCAAGAATTTGTCATTTGTATTTTGAGAGAATATGTGAAGCATGTACATTTGGAATACATCAACACATAAAATTTCCAAGAAGAGAAATTCATAGCAAGAGACCTCTAAAGCTAATTCATAGTGATGTATAAGTTGGTCTTGGTATAACCAAATCAGCTGGTGGCTCACTTTATTTTTTTATATTTATTGACGAATAAAGCCCATACACATGGATATATTCCTTGAAGCATAAAAATGAAGTTTTTGAATGATTTTTGTAATTCAAGAATATGGTTGAGAAGCATTTGACATTTACAATCAATGTTTATAATCAGATTCAGGGGAAGAGTATATTCTAAAGGAATTTGAACAATACTTTAGCGATAATGGAATCAAAAGGAAGGTGTACTCTAGATACACATCACAACAAAATGGTGTTGCAGGACACAAGAATCTTGTAATTGAGAAGTTGTAAGAGCCATGTTCAATGAAAGGAATATGCAAGATTCATTTTGGGTAGAAGCTTGGCATAGAACTATACATTTCATAAATAGATCTCTAATAGGAGTGGTTCATGATTTCACTCCTTATGAGAGACTATGGAAACACAAACCAAATGCGAGCTATGGATGGGTGTTTGGGTGTATTTATTATGCACATGTGCCTTGTCAATTGAGACACAAGTTTGAGCCTAAATTAAAAAAGTGCATATTTTTTTTGGATACTTAGAGGATAAGAAAGGATATAGATGCTATAATCCTATAACAACACGATGTATACTAAGTAGATTTCTTATATTCGATGAGAAACCCTCATGATATGCATCCAAAGACATGGATGTGATAGATAATAATTCGAGAGATTCTATGCATAATTCTCGTGATGAGCCATAAACAAGTCATAGATGTTCCAATCATTAAGAAAGCCAACATTATCATTCATATGAGTTTCCTAGGCGTGAAACATCATAGAGTCAAAATGGAAAAAAGACTATGCAAGGGGAAAGGAGAAATGGAAAGAGAAGATGAGAGAGTACATATCTTAATAAAATATTGGCGATGACATAGCTACACCTAAGATGTTGAAAAATAAGAAGGGGAAAATATGTTCATCCACACAAAAGAAGAGAAACACGTCCAAGATCAGATGAAAATTCTCTTGTAAGATGATCTACGAGAGTGGGGCATGATTTTTGGGAAAGATGGATGGACACTCCAAGGAATGAGTAGGTACTGCCAATCACTACTTTGTACGAGCCCCTTTTTGCTTCGGAGTTGCGTTTTAGGCCCTCTAACTTTTCTAATGACACTAAATAAGTTTGTATGTACTTTGGAAATGATATGAGAAATGATTGATTCGAAATAGACTACTTCCAAATTGAAGGATCAATGAAGACCTTCTAAATTTGTTCACACACCTGCTGCTTGTTAAGCTTAGTGCTTCTAGTACAGTAGGAATTAGAAAAATGACTTTTGGCGATATCAAATTATCTAAATAAGATAATGATTCCAAGTGGATTCACTTAAAATGATGCACTATACACAGAGCAATCAATTTAGCAATCAAATCATTACGCCCGATTTTTTAGGACCTCTACACAGTTTGACTAGTAGGTACTTCGATGCACTTTTCTCCAAATTTGCTAAATGGATTATCTTCACAATTTGTGAGCATGTAGAGGACTTAGAGCGGATTTTAAAAAGCTATAGAACATTGAAAATGGTGAAGAAATGATTGGGATATGAGCAGTACAAAATGACTATTCCGAGTAACTATGATAGAGAGACCATAGATGAAAGTATTGATCTATTGTATTAGAAAACAATGTTGTACAAGATCATTGACATGATAATCAATGTCAAATGATAATGAGTACTATAGGCTATGAAGTGAGCCTCACTCTCTTACAAGCTAATCAGCAATAGCTCAGAATTGAAGTGATCTCACTCGCACATTTTTTCAAACATATTTTATAGATGAGTCATTTGAATTTTGAATTTGAATTCTTCATTGGCTGTCATTAAAAGTGGTCCTCCAATCTAGGAGATATTCTCTCGAATGAAGTCGTGTCTTTTCAACTAACAAACTCCACAAGTTTAGTGGTGGTTACAATTATTCCTCCAAGTCAAATAGACTTTTACAAGTGGTAAAAAAAAAGTAAAGTCTTCATAGCAATGGTTCCCATGAAACCACAATTTTACATAAACTCTAGCCAAATGTGTAGGCTTGATATTTGCACCAATAGCTCCCCATCAAACCAAACATCTTTGCTTGGTCTTCTTCTTCAATCCTCATGAATATCCTGCAATCCAATCATAGACTTAAACCTGCAAAGTTTTGTACCATCTAATGCTTTAGTCCATAAGTATGCACATTGCATGTTAGTTGATACATATGGCAACTGAATTTCCTTGCTCACTAGTTTCTCTCTCACATAATGATAGTTGACCTCTATATGCTTGGTCCTAGCATGATAAATAGGATTTGCTACAAGATGTAATGAGCTTGTATTATCTCCAAAAATCATTGAAGATGTAGTATGCAAACCTAAATCTATATATAACAATCTGATCAATATGGCCTCTTGAGTAGCATTGGCCAATCCTCTATACTCTGCCTCTCTAGATGATAAAACAACAGTAGGTTGCTTCTTTGAAGACCATGATATATGTTTGTCACCCACAAATGATAGGTAACTTGAGGTACTCCTTCTATCATCTTTGCAACCTACCCAATCTGCATCCGAATATATCTTCATGTCCAAATCTAAGGTATAAGAAAAGTATAATCCTTGATTTTGAGTGCCCTTTAGCTTCCAAATGAGCTACCCTAGGTTTGTGCATGAATTGGCTTAATACACTTACTCCATAGGCAATATCAATCCTTGTCAATGTAGCATAGTTCAAGCTTCCCACTATGCTGATACCCATATCTGATTGGCTTCTTGCACTCTCTTTGTGATCTTCTGATTGCTTGGTTGGATGATTCATGTATATCCTCCAACTTCTTGATCTTCACTTTGCCTTTGGACTTCCATGCCTTGAACTCTTCTAGGTTGATGATGTGGTCATCATTTGAGTTGATGTCTCCATTCAAAGTAGGCTCCTCCTTAGTGAGTCTTGGAAACTCCTCTTCCAAGTCATAAGGTAGCTTTACTTTCCTGCATTCACTATCAAACCAAGAGTCATTCTCATCAAAGACAACATCTCTACTAACCATGAATCCTTTGTTTGAAGGATTGTAGATCATGTATCCTTTCTCATTCAAGTCATACCCTATGAAGATGCACTTTTCTACCTTAGGGAATACCTTACCTCTTATTTGAGAGGGGATATGCACATAAGCTACACATCCAAAGATCGTGGAATGATCAAATGAGGGTCTTCTACCATGCCATGCTTCATATGGGGTCATCCCATCAAGAGATTTAGATGGAAACCTATTTACAAGATAACTCGCAGTAGGTACACTCTCAACCCACAAGTAATTAGGTAGTTTTTTCTCATTTAACATTGACCTAGTTGTTTCAACAATTAATCTATTTCTCCTTTCTGCCACCCCATTTCGCTCAAGGGTATATCTTGTTGTAATTTCTCTCTTGATTCCTCTGTACTGCAAGAATACATCAAACTCATTTGAGAAGTACTCACCTCCTCCATCTGACCTTAGTCTCTTTAGGTTTGTCACTGTTTGGTTCTCAACAAGTGAAAGATACTTTTTAAAGCAACTAAATACTTCATCTTTGTGCTTCATAAAGTGCAATGCAGTCCACCTATTGTAATCATCAATGAAAGATGCATAATACCTTGATCCAGAGATTGAGGGATCCTTACTTGGTCCCCATATATCTGTATGGACAAGCTCTAGGAAGTCCTCATGCATGTAGCCTTTCCGTGACAAGGGTAACCTGTGAGATTTTCCAAATTGACAAGCACCACATCTATAAATCATGTGTTGCTTGGATACATTAGGTATCCCAAGCACACATTGATATCTACATATCTGTTTTAAGGATCTTTCACCAACATGCCCTAATCTCTTATGCCAAATTTCAAGTTCTGATAGTGTTTGATCTTTGTAGCTATAAAGTGCAATGTTCCTTGTATCCTCAAGTTCAAAAGTAAATAATCTACCTATCTTTTCTCCCTTGCCAATTCTCTTGAATCCATGTTGGGGATCCTCCACAAATGCTCCATATTGGTTGAACCTGCATGCAAACCCTTTTCAACAAACTGTCCAACACTCATTAAATTCTTGGTAATTGTAGGTATAGCTAGAATCATACTCAACAGATTATTGTTTCCATTAGATGTCTTAACATTTCCTAGTTTAATCACCAAATGCTTGGTTTCATCACATGTTTGTACCTGATGCTTACCCTTTGGTTCTTCAAGGTCACAGAGAAGAGCTACATTGCGTGCCACATGGTTTGAGCATCCTGAATCAATGTAGAAGAGATGATCATCATTTATATATGGTTTTTAAGTCATATTCATAATCAGAAGAGAATCTTCTTGCTCCTTTGTGTAGTTTTTGTAATCTTTCCTTGATTTGTATCCTCCTTGGTAATTTCTATTGTAGTTTTTGTTGTATCCTTGATGGTGATTGAACCTTCCTCTTGATTGTGTATATCCACCCCTTTGGTATCCTCTACCTCTTTCATTCTTGAAATTCTTGTAACACTCATCTGTAGTATGATTTGATAGTCCACAAATATTACATGGTGAGGAGTCATAGGGTCTTCCCCTACCTTGCTTACCTCGTCTGCCCCTTCCTCTTGAGGTTCTACCTCTCCCTCCATTGTTGTCTTGGGAAGTAGTTCCTTCATCTTCAACCTTCTTGTTCTTCCCTTTCTCTTTAGACTTACTTTTATCAGTGTATAGGGCACAAGAGCTATTACCTCTTGATAAATCTCCATTTTTGTTGAGCTTGGATTCATGGGTAAATAGTTGCCCCATGAGAGTGGTAAGGTCTGGAATCTGCATGTCCATGTACAAGTCCATGGCAGTTGTGAAGCTTTGCCATTTGTGATCAGCTTTAATACCATTGAATACTTGTCTTACAATCTGCTCCTCTCCAATTTCTTCTCCTCTGCTTGCCAATGGATGTGCTACATCTTTGACTTTGGTCACATACTCTAAGATGCCTTGCTTAGGTTGCTTTCTTTGAGTGGTAAACTCAATCCACAATTGGTTCTTCGTAGCCCTTGTGCTGGAAGAGAAATAAGAAGACAATGTTTCCCAAGTCTCTTGGGATGTCTTACAGTTCCTACTATGTGCAAGAAGAAAATTAGAGATTGGGCTAAGTAAGTAGGACCTTGCTAATGCATCCTTGGCACACTATGTGTTGAGTCTTTCATGCTCCTCTCTTTGTAGGTTTTCCCTTGGTTCTGAATATGGGCATCTCCACGTCTCCTTAGATGTATCCATAGAGGCTCTTTCCTTACAAGTTTGTTTTCATCCTCAAGGACCATGCTTGATAGTTGTTCATGTCTACTTTAACAATAAAACCATCTCCCATTTTACCTTAGCTTTGCTCTCATACCACTGTTGGGAAAGATGGATGGACAATCCAAGAAATGAGTAGGTACTGCCAGATCTTGCTTTGTACCAGCCCCTTATAGCTTCCAATTTGCATTGTGGGCCCTCTTAGATCTCCAATGTAACTATACATGTGCCTATGTACTTTGGAAATAATTTAAGAAATGATTTAACCAAAATAGACTACTTCCAAGTTCACACACCTGCAGCTTGTTATAATCGATGCTTCGAGTAGAGTAGGAATTAAAAAAATTTCTTTTAGAGGTATCTAATTACCTTAGTAAGCTAATGATTCAAAGTGAAATAACTTAAAATGATCCACTATACACAGAGCAATCAATTTAGCAATTGAATCATTACCCCCGATTTTTTAGGACCTCTGCAAAGTTTGACTACTAAGTGCTTTGATGTGATTTTCTCCAAATCGGCTGAATAGATTGTCTTCAAACGTTGTCAACATGTAGATAACTTGGAGTTGAATCCAAAAAGCTATGGAACATTGAAAATGGTGGGGAACTGACTCAGATGTGAGTAGTACAAGTTACAGCTATGAATGACTATAATAGAGAGACCATAGATGAGTAATGTAGATCTATTGTATTCAAGAACAATGTTGTACAAGATCATAGGCCTGATAAACAATGCCTAATGATGGTGAGAAGTGTAGGTTACAATGTCGACCTCACTCTCTTACAATGTGGTAATGGAGAGCTCGGGAATAGAGAGTCTATAGTTGTGAATTTTCTTTACATATTTTATAGTTGACTAATTTCAAATTTGAACCTGAATTGTTCATTGGCTCTCACTAAAAGTAGTCCCCCAATCTAGGAGATATTCCCTCAATTGAAGTCCTGACTTTTCAACTAATAAACTCCACGAGTTTATTAGTGGAAAAGTTAGGAGACCTCTAGAGCTAATTCATAGTGATGTAGTTGGTCTTGCTAGAACCAAATCAATTAGTGCCTCACTTTATTTTTTTATATTTATTGATGAATATAGCCGATACACATGGATATATTTCTTGAAGCATATACATAAAGTTTTTGAATGATTAATGAAATTCAAGAACATGGTTGAGAAGAAATTGACATGTACAATCAATGTTTATAATCAGATTCAGGGGAAGAGTATATTCTAAAGGAATTTGACCAATACTTTAGCAATAATGGAATCAAAAGGAAAGTGTACTCTAGATACACACCACAACAAAATGGTGTTGCAGGCCACAAGAATCTTGTAATTGAGAAGTTGCAAGAGCCATGTTCAATGAAAGGAATATGCAAGATTCATTTTGGGTAGAAGCTTGCCATAAAACTGTACATTTCATAAATAGATCTCTAATAGGAATGGTTCATGATTTCACTCCTTATGAGAGACTATGGAAGCATAAACCAAATGCGAGCTATGTATGGGTGTGTGGGTGTGTTTATTATGCACACGTGCCTTGTCAACTGAGACACAA
Source organism: Ceratopteris richardii (assembly GCA_020310875.1). NCBI lineage: Eukaryota > Viridiplantae > Streptophyta > Polypodiopsida > Polypodiales > Pteridaceae > Ceratopteris > Ceratopteris richardii. The sequence continues at coordinate 191,483,817 of CM035406.1, forward strand.
GTTTGAGCCTAAATTAAAAAAGTGCATATTTTTTGGATACTTAGAGTAGAAGAAAGGATATAGATGCTATAATCCTATAACAAAAGGATGCATAATAAGTAGATTTCTTATATTTGATGAGAACCCCTCATGATATGCATCAAAAGACATGAATGTGCTAAATAATGATTTGAGAGATTCTAATCATAATTCTTATGATGAGCCGCAAACAATTCATAGATGTTTCAATCATTAAGAAAGCCAAGATTATCGTTCATATGAGTTTTGTAGGCTTGAAACATCTTGGAGTCAAAATGAAAAAAAAGACTATGCAAGGGGAAAGGAGAAAGGGAAAGAGAAGATGAGAGAGTACATATCTTAATAAAATATTGGTGATGAGATAGTTACACCTAAGATGTTGAGAAATAAGAAGGGAAAAATATGTTCATCCACACAAAAGAAGAGAAACACATCCAAGATCAGATGAAAAGACTCTTGTTAGATGATCTACGAGAGTGCGGCATGATTTTTGGGAAATATGGATGGACACTCCAAGAAATGAGTAGGTACTGCCAATTGTTGCTTTGTACAAGCCCCTTTTTTCTTCGAAGTTGCATTTTAGGCCCTCTTAGCTTTCTAATGAAACTAAATAAGTGCCTATGTACTTTGGAAATGATGTGAGAAATGATTGATTCAAAAGAGACTACTTCCAAGTTGAAGGATCAATGAAAACCTTCTAATTTTGTTCACACATCTGCTGCTTGTTAAGCTTAGTGTTTCCAATACAATAGGAATTAGAAAAATTCCTTTTGGAGATATCAAATTAGCTAACTAAGATAATGATTCCAAGTGGAATCACTTAAAATAATGCACTATACACAGAGGAATCAATTTATCAATCAAATCATTACCCCCAATTTTTTAGGACCTTTGTAAAGTTTGACTAGTAGGTACTTCGACACGCTTTTCTCCAAATTTGCTGAATGGATTATCTTCACAATTTGTGAGCATTTAAAGACTTAGAGCTGACTTGAACAAGCTATAGAACATTGAAAATGGTGAAGAAATGACTGAGATATGAGCAGTACAAAATGACTATTCTGACTAACTATTATAGAGAGACCATAGATGAAAGTATTGATCTATTGTATTAGAACACAATGTTGTACAAGATCATTGACATGATAATCAATGTCAAATGATAACGAGTAGTGTAGGCTATGACGTGAGCCTCACTCTCTTACAAGCTAATCAGCAATAGCTTAGAATTGAAGTGATCTGACCCGTGAGTTTTTTCAAACATCTTTTATAGATGAGTCATTTGAATTTTGAATTTGAATTCTTCATTGGCTCTCACTAAAAGTGGTCCTCCAATATAGGAGATATTCTCTCAAATAAAGTCGTGGCTTTTCATCTAGCAGACTCCACGAGTTTAGTGGTGGTTAAAATTATTCCTCCAAGTCAAATAGACTTTTACAAGTGGTGAAAAAGAGTAAAGTCTCTATAGCAATGGTTCCCAAGAAACTTCGATTTTACATAAACTCTAGCCAAATGTGTAGGCTTGATAGTTGCACCAATAGCTCCCCCTCAAAGCAAACATCTTGGCTTGGTCTTCTTCTTCAATCTTCATGAATATCCTGCAATCCAATCATAGAATTAAACCTGCAAAGTTTTGTTTACCATCTAATGCTTTAGTCAATAAGTCTGCACATTGCATGTTAGTTGATACATATGCCAACTAAATTTCCTTGCTCACTAGTTTCTCTCTCACATAATCCTTGATTTTGAGTGCCCTTAAGGTACTTCACAATCCTCTTGGCAGCTTCCAAATGAGGTGCCCTAGGTTTGTGCATAATTTGGCTTAATACACTTACTCCATAAGCAATATCAATCCTTGTCAATGTAGCATAGTTCAAGCTTCCGACTATGATGATACCCATATCTGATTGGCTTCTTGCTCTCTCTTTGTGATCTTCTGATTGCTTGGTTGGATGATTCAGGTATATCCTCCAACTTCTTGATCTTGACTTTGCCTTTGGACTTCCATGCCTTGAATTTTCTAGGTTGATGATGTGCTCATCATCTGAGTTGATGTCTCCATTCAAAGTAGCCTCCTCCTTAGTGAGGCTTGGAAACTCCTCTTCCAAGTCATCACGTAGCTTTACTTTCTTGCATTCACTATCAAACCAAGAGTCATTCTCATCAAAGACAACATTTCTATTGACCATGAATCCTTTATTTGATGGATTGTAGAACCTCTATCCTTTTTTATTCAAGTCATACCCTATGAAGATGCACTTTTCTGCCTTAGGGTCTAGCTTATGTCTTATCTGAGAGGGGATATGCACATAAGCTACACATCGAAAGATCCTGCAATGATCAAGTGAGGGTCTTCTACCATGCCATGCTTCATATGGGGTCATCCCATCAAGAGATTTAGATGGCAACCTGTTAACAAGATACGTGGTAGTAGATACACTCTCAGCCCAGAAGTAATTAGGTAGTTTTTTCCCATTTACCATTGACCTAGTTGTTTCAACAATTAATCTATTTCTCCTTTTTGCCACCCAATTTCGCTCACGGGTATACCTTGTTGTAATTTCTCTCTTGATTCCTTTGTCCTGCAAGAATACATCAAACTTATTTGAGAAGTACTCACCTCCTCCATGTGACCTTAGTCTCTTTAGGTTTCTCCCTGTTTGGTTCTCAACAAGTGCAAGATACTTTTTAAAAGCAACTGAATACTTCATCTTTGTGCTTCATAGAGTACAATACAGTCCACCTTTTGTAATCATCAATGAAAGATACATAATACCTTGATCTAGAGATTGAGGGATCCTTACTTGTTCCCCATATATGTGTATGGACAAGCTCTAGGTAGTCCTCATGCATGTGTTCTTTCCTTGAGAAGGGTAGCTTGTGAGATTTTCCAAATTGACAAGCACCACATCTATAAATTATGTATTGCTTGGATACATTAGGCATCCCAAGCACACATTGATCTCTACATATCTGTTTTAAGGTTCTTTCACCAACATGAACTAATCTCTTATGCCAAATTTCAAGTTCTGATAGTGTTTGATCTTTGTAGCTATAAAGTGCAATGTTCCTTGTATCCTCAAGTTCAAAAGTGAATAATCTACCTATCTTTTCTCCTTTGGTAATTCTCTTTAATCCATGTTGGGGATCCTCCACAAATGCTCTAAATTGGCTGAACCTAACCTACAAACCCTTTTCAACAATCTATCCAACACTCATCAAATTAACCCTACTCAACAGATTCTTGTTTCCATCAGAGGTCTTAACCTTTCCTACTTTAATCATTGAGTGCTTGTTGTCATCACCTATTTGTACCCGATACTTACCCTTTGGTTCTTCAAGGTCAAAGAGAAGAGCTACATTGCCTGCCACATGGTTTGCGCATCCTGAATTAATGTAGAAGAGATGGTCATCATTTATACCAGGTTTTGAAGTCATATTCATAATCAGAAGAGAATCTTCTTGCTCCTCTGTGTAGTTGTTGTAGTCTTTCCTTGATTTGTAGCACCCTTGGTAATTTGTATTTTAGTTTTTGTTGTAGTTGTTGTTGTATCCTTGATGGTGATTGAATCTTCCTCTTGATTGTGTATATCCACCTCTTTGGTATCCTCTACCTCTCTAATTCTTGAAGTTCTTGTACCACTCATCTGTATTATGATTTGACAGTCCACAAATATTACATGGTTAGGAGTTATAGGGTCTCCCCCTACCTTGGTTACCGCCTCTGTCCCTTCCTCTTGAGGTTCTACCTCTCCCTACATAGTTGGCTTGGGAGGTAGTTCCTTCATCTTCAACCTTCTTGTTCTTCCCTTTCTCTTTGGACTTACTTTTATCAATGTATAGGGCAGAAGAGCTATTACCTCTTGATGAATCTCCATTTTTGGTGAGCTTGGCTTCATGGGTAAATAGTTGCCCCATGAGAGTGGTAAGTTCTGTAATCTGCATGTTTGAAGTATTTCGATGGCAATGCACCACAGTGTGCTCTCTTTCTTAAGAGCTCCACAACGATATGCTCGGAGTAGAAAATCAATCTCCTGAGGCCACGCATAGTACTCCGCACAGAGGCTGTAGAATACGCAGAAAAACACAGTACACAGGGGAGCACGATGACAGACTTCTTAGCTCTTACAAATGCGATCGAACTTACAGTCTGTGACTGACCAGGCCACTATATGTTTTATTAAAGAACATATACAAAGAAGTGTCTGGTGGCCATTTGGCCTTTCACATGGACACTAACGGTAACAATCTCCCACTAAAGGCCAATATGGCCAGAGTAACTATGGGAGAAAAAATAAAGAATACCCGTGTGTAAGTATAGAAACTATACCTTCCACCTGATGGGCATGTTACACAGTATAGAAGTGACTGCGTAAGATCAAGAATCAAGTAACCCCCATCAAGTGACAATAGTGTCGAAAGCTATCCTGTGGTAGAGCTTTAGCCAAAGCATCTGTAGCATTATCTCGAGTGTGAACCTTCTCAAGAATAATGCTCTCGATGGCTAAGCAATCTCTAATGAAGTGATACCTCACCTCAATGTGCTTGGTCTTTGCATGATAGACCGGATTCTTAGCCAAAGCAATGGCACTCTGACTATCACTAAGCAAGTGAGGTACATGCTGAGGTAAACCCATATCACAAGCAAGACGAGAAAGCCACAATGCTTCCTTACATGCCTCACTTGCTGCAACATACTCTGCTTCTGTGGTGGAAACAGTTGTACATTCTTGAAGACGAGATCTCCAAGAGATAGCACCTCCAGCAAAATGAAAAATGTACCCTGATGTAGACTTACGATTGTCTACACAACCAGCATAGTCAGAATCTGTGTAACCAATAATGGATGCTTTCCCTCTACCTAAGCATAGACACTTGTCCTTATTGCCACTCATATATCTCAAAATCATTTTGACTGCTTCCCAATGTTTCTTGCTAGGATTCAACATATATCTGCTCACAACTCCCACTGCAAATGCAATGTCTGGTCGTGTAGCTACCATAGCATACATGAGACTACCAACAGAAGACTGATACGGAGTTTTTATCATGAATTCCTTTTCCTCATCTGATTTGGGGCAGTCATCCTTGCTCAATTTCACATATGTGGGTAAAGGTGTACTCAATGCCTTTCCACCTTGCATATTGAATCGGTGAAGTACTTTGGATATGTACTCACTTTGAGACAAGTATATGCATCTTTTACTCCTATCACAAGTAATGCGCATGCCAAGAATATGTTTGGCATCCCCCAAATCCATCATATCAAATGTCTGACTCAACTTCTTTTTGAGAATCGACAAATCATAAGAGGACTTCCCAGCAATCAACATATCATCGACGTAAAGTATCAAGCATATCAAGCTACCATCAGAACATCTCTTTATGTAGAGACAATGATCCTCATTGCTCCGAGAATAGCCTTGGCACTTCATAAAAGCATCAAACTTCTGGTACCATTGTCTACGAGACTATTTAAGCCCATACAAGCTCTTCTTGAGCTTACAAACTAGACTTTCCTTGCCTGGAACTACATAACCCTCTGGTTGTTCCATATAGATCTCATCTGTAAGATCTCCATGCAAGAAAGCTATTTTCACATCCATTTGGACTAGCTCTAAGTCCTCCATTGCAAGGAATCCAAGCAACATGCGCAAAGTAGTCATCTTGACCACTGGAGAGAAGATTTCCTCAAAATCAACACCATGTTGTTGCTTAAAATCCTTTGCAACAAGTCGTGCTTTATATTTTGGAGAAGCACTATCTGATGTGAATTTCAACTTATATACCCATTTACATGGTAAAGCTTTCTTGCCCTTTGGCAAAGGTACTAAGTCCCAAGTATCATCCTTGTGAATAGAATCCAACTCACTCTTCATGGCACGCTCCCACTTGAAATGATCCTCTGTCTGCATAGCCTCTTTGTAGCAAGAAGGCTCACCGGCATCTGTTAGCATAACAAAATCTAAACCTGGAACATATATATCAGGTGGATATGAGACACATGCAGAATGTCTCAATGGTTGCTGAACAAGAACATGTGCAGACTGATCTGAATGGACATTCTCTTGAACATCCCTATGTGCAACATTTTTATGCATGCTAACCGGAGGACTAGTATCCTCAAACACCACTCTTCTCACTTCAATCTCCTTAATGGGATGTTTATGCATCTTAGAATCATTAAAAATGACATCACTACTTCTGATCACTGACCGTGTTTCAGGATTCCATAAGCGATATCCAAATTGTCCTTCTCGACCATATCCAAGAAAAATGCATTTCTTTGACTTATGGTCCAACTTTTGTCTAAGATTCTTGGGTATATGAACATATGCTTCACACCCAAAAACTCAAAGATGATCATAATATGGTGGTTTCCCTCTCCATAACTCTTGTGCCACTTTCAGACCTTTGGCAGTACTAGGTGAAAGGTTAATCACATGAACTCCAGTCAATACTGCTTGTGCCCAAAAACCTTGTGAGAGGTTTGCATGATGCAACATAGAGACTACTCTATCTTGAATAGTTCTATTCATCCTCTTAGCTACACCATTCTGTACTGGGGTATAAGGAGCTGTAAACTCTCTACGAATCCCTCTAGACTGACAAAAAAGGCTGAATTCATGTGAGATATACTCACCCCCATTATCTGAACGTAAAGCCTTAAGCTTAGTTCCTATTTCAGTCTCAACTGAAGCAAGCCATTTTCTGAAAGTAGGGAAGACATCATCCTTTGATTTGACAGGATATACCCAGACTTTTCTAGTAGCATCATCTATGAAAGTGACAAAGTAAAGAGAACCGCCTAAGGACCTAGTGGGCATAGGACCACACACATCTGTATGAACGAGATCTAAAGGCTGAATTGAAGAGTCAATGTGCGTTTTATGCACATTTTTGGTTTGCTTTCCATATTGACAATGCTCACAAAATGAAAAATCAAAGAAAGATAACACAAGTAAGTAGCCAGAACGAGAAAGATTTTCCATTCCACTACGAGATATATGGCCCAAACGACCATGCCAAATACAAGCCATAGGCTGTTCAGTAACAGCTAACAAGTGTTCTTTATGTGATACAAATAAAGGATAAAGTGAGCCAACTTTGCTTCCTTTTGCAATAACCATATTGCCCTTTGATATACGAAAGGACTGATCATAGAAGACCAACTTGTAACCAAGGTCATCAAGTTGACCAACTGACATCAAACTACGTGATAACTGAGGTACATGGCGTACATTATGCATAGTAAATTTTGAACCATCAATGAACTACACAACCACATCTCCAATCCCCACAACATCACACTGGTAAGAGTCACCAAGTCTCATGGTACCAAGAGACTTTGCTGCATAATTAGAGAACCCTTCTCTATGTGGTGTCACATGGAAAGAAGCACCAGAATCTAGCAGCCAGGTGTGGGAAAGAGAATCAGCCGTAAGTGCCTCAGATGGCACAGTACTATCAAGTGTCAACACATCAGCATCATCAGAAATAGCATTAATTTCTTCAATCTTCACAGTCGCAGTAGATGGTGCACGTAAGTGTTTAACATGCCCATCAACATTTTGTCATTTACCTTTAGCATTCTTTAATGCATAACAGTCTTTCTTCATGTGTCCTTTCTTATGACAATAATGGCTTTCGATATTCCTCTTCCATGACTTACTTCTACTCTTATTCCATTGACCATTCTTTTCCTTGTTCTTGCTCCTGCCACGTTGTTGATTCTTTCCTTGGTAAGAATCACGAACAATATATGCATCTCCACTCTGAGTGCCAACCATAGATTTTCTATGAATCTCCTCACTCAAGAGTGCTCTACATATGTCATCATAGATGAGTTTACCACCAGGTGCACTGTTGCTAATAGCTGTGCAAAACGTATCCCATGATGATGGCAGGGTGCATAACAGCAATACTACTTTCATTTCATTATCCATATCCATTTTTTGAGCCTGTAACTGGGAGAATATAGCATCAAACTCATTTAGATGAGCAGCAACACTATCTGTGTCCTTCATACGAAGGTCATATAATTTTCTCATCAGATACACTTTATTTGATGTCATCTCTTTTTCATATGTATTGCATAACTTCTTCCAAATCTCCTCTGCACTATCACAGTCTAATGTTGTAAAGTAAACATTATCTACCAGGTGCAAGCGAATGGTAGACCTGGCCATTTCATCTAACTCATCCTAATCATCTTCATCCATGTCAGCAGGCTTCTTTGAAATCCCATTTACTGGCTTCCATTGCCACCTTTGAGTCAGCACATCTTTAGTCTGATTCTTCCATAGAGCAAAGTTTGTGCCATCAAATTTTTGAATCTCAAAATGGTCTTTGCCCTGCAAGTTATAGCTCCTCCTCGAAACACTAGCACTAGACCGTGATCCACCGGATGTGCCTGAGATCTCTGATGCCATGATCGTAGAGAACTGAATAGAATGATAATGGAGCTAGAACAGTCCAAACACCAACAAATAAGTGTATCAAGGAGTAAATCGACCATTGTATAGTTGAGTAAACAAGAAATCTGGAAAAATTTTGCCAGAGTATCCTCTGCAAAATTAGCATATGACCAGTGTCAAAGTATCATAAAAATGCAAGTACTGACATGTCTACCTGCATAGTGAATCACTGACTCCACTGCATATAATCAGTTACCCAATAGAAGCCAACTAGGCTTATCGAGCACCTACGAACAACTATCATACATCTCCTATGGCGAGGCTGGGTAAGTCTTCCACCTGCATCACCGAAGAGACCCCGACATCTGGGTGTCTCCCAGTTAAGAAAACCTCACCACGACCCTCTTTATCAAACGTAAAAGGCTTTATGCAAAGAATGCAACCGCTATATCAATGACCACATGGACGTACATAAGCGCTATCCATAGAAGTGTACATGGTGTGTATGTGCTCAATATATGCAGTAAAATGACACTAAAAGGCTGAATACAACGCCCAAAAACTAGCCAATAACACTTGCAAGTGTCTGTTAACTTTGATGTTTTAGGCTTTAAAAACCTGCATAAAATTGCAGCGACTGCTCCCACCAAAACTGAAAACCCCTCAAGAAACCTGTAGTTTTACGAGTGTGGCTGAAAATACAACCCCAAAGATTGAAATTTATTCTCTGAGAAGTACAAAGAACACTCTTCTTGATGTTCTTGGACCTGTGTGAAGAGAACTATGTGCGAAAGTACTCCGAAATGGCTCCAGAAACACCCCAAAATTGCTTCAGAAATAGGATTTGAAAGCAAAAAATGAAGCTTTGAGGGACCAAAACTTGTTCAAGGTAATGTCAAACTTAGTCTTTCCCCTTCTTCAAACACCACAAGAGTGTAGCTTAGTGGCAAGAGATTGCCACGGTTAAGCGAGCTCTGGGGGGAACAGTACTGGGATGGGTGACCTCCCGGGAAGTACCGGGAACCTCTATATTCCTTGATCGTTGAGGTCCTCCCTTGTGTGCAACCAACGGTGCCAACGGTGACTTCGTGACTCGGATGACAAGGTATGCCAAGGTCTATGCCTTGGTCGCCGCCTTGGTCGTAAGCCTTGGGGGAGGGGGGGGTGCTCGCTTTGCTCGCACAAAAGGAACAAAGCTTTTGCCTCGAAGTGCTCTGATACTAGTGAAGTATTTCGCTGGTCTTTCTTAAGAGCTTCACAACGATATGCTCGGAGTAGAAAACCGAGCTCCTGAGGCCGCACACAGTACTCCGCACAGAGGTTGTAGAATACGCAGAAAAACACAGTACACAGGGGAGCACGATGACAGACTTCTTAGGTGTTACAAATGCGGTCAAACTTATAGTCTGTGACTGACCATGCCACTATATGTTTTATTAAAGAACATATACAAAGAAGTGTCCGGTAGCCATTTGGCCTTTCACATGGACACTAACGGTAACAATGTCCATGTACAAGTCCATGGTAGTTGTCAAGCTTTCCCATTTGTCATCAGCTTTAATACCATTGAATACTTGTCTTACAATCTGCTCCTCTTCAATTTGTTCTCCTATGCTTGCCAACTGATGTGCTACATCTTTGACTTTGGTCACATACTCTGAGATGCCTTGCTTAGGTTGCTTTATTTGAGTGGTAAACTCAATCCACAATTGGTTCTTCCTAGCCCTTGTGTTGGAAGAGAAATAAGAAGACAATGTTTCCCAAGTCTCTTGGGATGTCTTACAATTCCTACTGTGTGGAAGAAGAAAATCAGAGATTGAATTATGTAAGTAGGACCTTGCTAATGCATCCTTGGCACACTATGTGTTGAGCCTTTCATGCTCCTCTCTTGTAGGTTTTTCTTTGCTTCTAAATATGGGCATCTCCTCATCTCTTGAAATGTATCCATAGAGGCTCCTTCCTTGCAAGTATGTCTTCATCCTCAAGGACCATGCTTGATAATTGTTCCTGTCCACTTTATCAATGAAAGAAGGAAAACCGTCTCCCATTTTACCTTAGCTTTGCTCTCATACCACTGTTGGGAAAGATGGATGGACACTCCAAGAAATGAGTAGGTACTACCAGATCCTGCTTTGTACCAGCCCCTTGTAGCTTTAGTGTTGCCTTGTGGGCCCTCGCAGCTCTCGAATTTCACTATACAAGTGCCTATGTATTTTGGAAATGATATGAGAAATGATTGAACCAAAAGAGACTACTTCCAAGTTGAAGGATTAATGAAAACCTTCTATTTTTGTTCACACACCTCCTGCTTGTTATACTCAGGGCTTTGAGTATAGTATGAATTAAAAAGCTTCCTTTTAGAGGTATCTAACTAACTTAGTAAGCTAATGATTCCAAGTGAAATCACTTAAAAAAACCTATTTTTTTAGAAATAAGTCAAATAAAAAGAAAGAGAGACTAGTCAATATCAATGAAATTCAATTCCGAAACGATGAAAATAAAAGAAACCGAGAAATCGGAACATAGAGCAATCAATTTAGCAATTGAATCATTACCCTCAAGATGTTTCAATCATTAAGAAAGCCAAGATTATTGTTCATATGAGTTTCCTAGGCCTGAAACATCATGGAGTCAAAATGAAAAAAAAAACTATGCAATGGGAAAGGAGAAAGGGAAAGAGAAGATGAGAGAGTACATACCATAATAAAATATTGGTGATGAGATAGTTACACCTAAGATGTTGAAAAATAAGAAGGGAAAAATATGTTCATCCACACAAAAGAAGAGATACACGTGCAAGGTCAGATGAAAAGACTCTTGTGATATGATCTATGAGAGTGCAGCATGATTGTTGGGAAAGATGGATGGACACTTAGAAAAATGAGTAGGTACTACCAGTTGCTGCTTTGTACCAGTCCCTTTTTGCTTCGGAGTTGAGTTCTAGGCCCTCTTAGCTTTCTAATGATAGTAAATAAGTGCTTAGGTACTTTGGAAATGATGTGAGAACAGTAGGAGTTCGAAAAATTTCTTTTGGAGATATCAAATTATCTAATTGAGATAATGATTCCAAGTGGAATCACTTAAAATAATGAAATATACATAGAACAATCAATTTTGCAATCACATCATTACCCTCGATTTTTTAGGACCTGTGGAGAGTTTGACTAGTAGGTACTTCGATGCCCTTTTCTCCAAATCTGCAGAATGGAATATCTTCACAATTTGTGACCATGTAGAGGAGTTAGAGCTGATTCCAACAAGCTATAGAAAATTGAAAATGGTGAAGAAATGGTTGAGATGTGAGCAATACAAAATGACTATTCTAAGTAACTATGATCGAGAGACCATAGATGAAAGTATTGATCTATTGTATTAGAACACAATGTTTTACAAGATCATTGACATGATAATCAATGTCAAATGATCGTGAGTAGTGTAGGCTATGAAGTGAGCCTCACTCTCTTACAAGCTAATCTGCAATAGCTCAAAATTGAAGTGATCTGACCCACGGGTTTTTTCGAACATCTTTTATAGATGAGTCATTTGAATTTTGAATTTGAATTCTTCATTGACTCTCACTAAAAGTGGTCCTCAAATCTAGGAGATATTATCTCAAATAAAGTCGTGGCTTTTCATCTAACAAACTCCACGAGTTTAGTGGTGGTTACAATTATTCCTCCAAGTCAAATGGACTTTTACAAGTGGTAAAAAAAAGTAAAGTCTTCATAGCAATGGTTCCCATGAAAGTTCAATTTTACATAAACTTTAGCCAAATGTGTAGGCTTGATATTTGAATCAATAGCTCCCCCTCAAACCAAACATCTTGCCTTGGTCTTCTTCTTCAATCTTCATGAATATCCTGCAGTCCAATAATAGACTTAAACCTGCAAAGTTTTGTACCATCTAATGCTTTAGCCAATAAGTCTGCACATTGCATGTTAGTTGATACATATGCCAACTGAATTTCCTTGCTCAATATTTTCTATATCACATAATGATAATGGACCTCTATATGCTTGGTCCTAGCATGATAAATAGGATTTTCTACAAGATGTAATGAGCTTGTATTATCTCCAAAAATCATTGGAGATGTAGTATGCAAACCTAAATCTGTATATAACAATCTGATCCATATGTTCGCTTGAGTTGCATTGGCCAATCCTCTATATTCTGCCTCTGTAGAAGACAAAGCAATAGTAGGTTGCTTCTTTGAAGACCATGGTAGGTTTCTCACCTGCAAATGATAGGTAACTAGAGGTACTCCTTCTACCATATTTGCAACCTACCCAATCTACATCTGAATGTATCTTCATGTCCAAATCTGAGGTATAAGGAAAGTATAATCCTTAATTTTGAGTGCCCTTAAGGTACTTCAAAATCCTCTTAGAAGCTTCCAAATGAGGTGCCCTAGGTTTGTGCATAAATTGGCTTAATAAACTTACTCCATAAGCAATATCAATCCTTGTCAATGTAGCATAGTTCAAGCTTCCCACTATGTTGATACCTATATGTGATTGGCTTCTTGCTCTCTCTTTGTGATCTTCTGATTGCTTGGTTGGATGATTCACGTATGTCCTCCAACTTCTTCATCTTGACTTTGCCTTTCGACTTCCATGCCAATATCCATTGGAAAGTTCTTTTTCTTATGCTCATTTATTGTATTTTTTGAGAGATTTTTGATGGTTCATTTACTTTTGTAAAAGCCTTCAGCTTTACACATGTAAAGGTAGAAAGATATAGCCCAAATACCACGAATTTGTGGTGGTTGAAGTTGCATTCAATGAAGCAATCAATCACCTAAAAGTAGATCAAACTAGATCTTCACTTTTCTTAGACTGTAGGAAAGTGAATTGATTCCCTCCAAAAACCATTCCCACCTTCATTTGAACTCAAACTTCACTTGTAGAAGTAGTCCTGGAACACTAATAAAGTCTATATAAATACTTGAAATCACTTGTACATTACATGGAAGCAATATACATACACTTGTGACCATCATTGTCCTGCTCCTTCAATTCTTTACATCATCTTCTTCTCCAACAGTAATTTTGCAGAGGCTGCTGCTCTCTCACAAGAGCTCCAAATTGAATGCAAGATAGCTCATTGGAAATATATTAATGTCTAGTTTATGCCTAAAAATGTTCATAGCATTTGGTTTAGGAGATTGGGAGAAATCTGAGTTTTTCTGTCTCGGGGTCAATCTCTATGTATTCTTGAAAAATAGGAAGTACCACCGGTGAATGTCTCATTCATTCCTATAGCATATTTTGCTTATTCCTTACACTTTTGTGCATTATATACACTCAATCCTATGTGTATCAAAAGGATTTTTTCTAATTGTAATCATGGTGGTCGCTATGGGCATTTGAAGTTCATTGTCTCTTCCATAGATAGTAAGTTTTTTGAGCTACTCGACCCACGAACCTATCTCTTTTCTATCAACTCATTCTCCTTGATGCTCCAAAGTATGTAGTGTGTTTCTTTGCACTTAGTGCATGTCTATAAGGTCTATTTGAGTCTCCATAAGCTCAAGGGCTGGTCTTGTGCCAGCTGGCTAGACCAAACTTCGTCGCTTCAAAACGCATTTTTCTACCTTCTACAAGCTTTTCCAAGTACTTTCAGTGGCATCAGAGCTAGATCAGGATGGGTGACGTCTTTCCCTCAATGATCGAGAAGCTTGATCGACACAACTATGCGGTTTGGAAAATCAAGTTGGAGGCCTATTTGCAAGGTAGAAATCTTTATGGAATTGTAGCAGGTGATGAAGCTATGCTTATTCCAAGATCCAAAGGAGGACCTACGCAAGAGGAGACAGATAAGCTCACTTTTTGGTGCACAAGGGATGCTCAAGCAACATTGTACATACTAAACTCTATCTCTGACTTTCTATTACCACATATTAGAGGATGCAAGACATCTCAAGAGACTTGGGATGCCCATGAGACTTTCTTTTCTGCTAGTACCAAAGCAAGAAAGAATCATCTTTGGAACGAGTTCAACCAAATGAAGAAGACACCTAAACAAACCATCATAGAGTTTGTTACCAAGGTCAAGGAGGTTGCGAATCAGTTAGCATCCATTGGAGAGCTGATTGAAGAAGAGGTCATCATGAGGCAAATTCTCAACAACATTCGTAGTGATAAGCAATGGCAATCCTTCACGATGGCTTATGATCTCATCATGGATGTGCAAACTCTAGACTTCAACATCTTTCTTGGACAACTCTTCAAAGAAGCCAAAAATAGCATAAAGGAAGGTAACTCTTATCATGGTAATTCAACTAGTGCTCTATATGCAGATAAGAAGGATAAGAAGTAGAAAGGCAAGAAGAAGGAAGAAGATGAAGAAGAGACCTCCCAAGCCAACTTCGAAAGCAAGAGCAAGTGGAAAGGGAGGAAGAAAGGACTAAAGCAAGACAAAGCCAAAGTTCAGAATGTTCAACCTTGCGCAATATGCGATAAGACTGACCACACCACTCAAAATTTCTGGTTCAATGGGAAGACCCAGAAACGAAGTGGAAGAGGTGGATATGGCAGTAATAGAGGCAGAGATGGACACAAGTTCAACAATAACAATAGAGGCTATAATAGAAGGGATTAAAAAAATTATTAAGAAGAGCAACCACATGAATACTCATTGCTTCTTATGAATCTAAGCCACAAAGAAGGTAAAGAAGATGATCATTTGTTCTACATAGATTCAGGATGTTCGAATCATGTTGCAGACAACATTGCTCTTCTATCTGATTTGGAAAGTCCAAAGCATAGACATGAAGTGCAAACAGGGGATGACATAAAGCACATTGTGGAGAAGATTGGTAATGTCAAAGCTTCCAATGGTAGGAAAAACATTCTAAGTAAGGTTCTCTATGTACCCACTCTCACTAAAAACCTAATAAGTGTAGGCCAAATAGTTGAAAAGGGCTTGCAAGTTAGGTTCACCCAACATGGAGCTTCTGTGGAAGATCCACATCAAGGCTTCAAAAAGATAGCCCGAGGTGAGAAGCATGGTAGGATCTTTACTTTTGAAGTAGGAGAAAACAGGAACATTGCTCTATTCAACTTTGGGTCTCAAACCCTAAGTGAGCTTGAAGTGTGGCATAAGAGACTTGCTCATGTGAATGAAAGAACCTTGAAGGATATATGCAGGGATCAAAGTGTTCTAGGACTACCGAACATATCAAAGCAACACATGATGAAGAGGTGTGATGCATGTCAGATTGGGAAGGCACAAAGACAACCATTCAACCACAAAGGATACATCCACAACAACTTATTGGACTTAGTACATACAGATGTATGGGGACCAAGTCAAGAACCTTCATTGGCAGGATCAAGGTATTATGTCTCATTTAATGATGAGCATAGTAGATGGACTATTCTATACTTTATCAAGAGTAAGAATGAAGTGTTCGATTGCTTCAAGAAGTATCTTACACATGTGGAGAATCATAAAGGTACATCACTAAAGAAGCTCATATCTGATGGAGGGGGAGAATACTTCTCCAACGATTTTGATGAGTTCTTGCACAAAAAAGGTATCAAAAGGGAAGTGATTACTAGGTACTCTCCTCAACTAAATGGAATTGCAAAGAGGAGAAACAAGACATTGGTTGGATGAGCGTGAATAATGCTTAAAAAGAAGAAGTTGCCACATTATCTATGGGAAGAAGTTATTTCAATGGCTTTGTAACTTCATCCAAATCACTTCAGGTATGACTCCTTATGAAGCATGGCATGGAAGAAAACCTAGTCTTGGACATTGCAAGGTTTTTGGTTGTTTAACTTATGTTCATGTACCATCACAAATAAGAGGAAAGATAGATGAAAGGGCAACAAAGGCAGTGTTTATTGGATATGATTCAACTCAGATGGGTTACAGGTTCTTCAATCCTTCAACCAATCAATTCACTACAAGTAGAGATGTTGTGTTTGAAGAACACATGTCTTGTTATGATGAAGACAAACAAAAGGTAACACTACCATATGATCTTGATTCTGACTCTCATCAATTAGGAAGCAAGCATGATAAACAGGTCCAAGATCCAAGAAGCGATATAGACGATGACCAAGATGAAAGGGAAAAGGATTACAAGCTATGGAAGTCAACAGGCAAAGCAAAGATGCAAGAGGTTGGAGAATGCTCAAAACAAGTACCTAGAAAATCAGCAAGAGAGAAGTAACAACTAGAAAGGTATGGATATGATTCCACATTTGTTACGAAGCATTCAATATACTTGGCAAAAGACTCTATTTTGGAGGAACCCTCAACCTATGAAGAGGCAAAGGGAGACCCTAATTGGGAAATGTCCATGAAAGAAGAATTAGATATGTTGAAGGAGATGGACACTTGGGATTTGGTTCCAATGTTGTCGAATCAAAAGGTAGTTGGTTGCAGATAGCTATATAAAGTTAAAAGAAACTCAGATGGATCATTTTGCACGTACAAGGCAAGCTTAGCTGCCAAAGGATGCTCACAAACTCATGGTATAGACTATGAGGAAACATTCTCACCAGTTGCAAAGATGACTACAATCAGGACATTGATAAGTGTATCTGCTGCAAGGAATTGGAGACTCCTCCAACTTGATGTGAAAAATGCATTCTTAAATGGTTGGCATGTCACAACCACCAGGTTTTGAAAACCCTAATCATCCATCTTATGTTTGCAAACTTAAGAAAGCATTATATGGATTGAAACAAGCACCTAGAGCTTGGAATTACAGGTTGGTTACATATCTTCAAGATCAAGGGTTCAAACCTAGTAGCTCAGATCCTTCTTTATTCATCAAAAGGGATCACAATGAGGTTATCTATCTATGTGTATATGTAGATGATATTTTTGTGATAGGTGATGATCTAAATGGCATTCAATGGATCAAGAGACACATGCAAGAGGAGTTCAAAATCAGTGATGTGGGTGAGCTCACATATTTCCTAGGTATGCAGGTGATATACACAGATGAAGGAATATATTTGATTCAAAGAAGATACATTCAAGATCTTCTTCTCAAGTTCAAAATGGAGAACACTAAACCTGTAGGTACACCTTTGGAGATGAATCATAAACTTAGTGTTTATGAAGGCAAGAAAATTGAAGACATTAAAGAATATCAAAGCTTGGTAGGTAGCTTGATATATGCGACTCATACAAGGGTAGACATATCATATAGCGTGGGAGTGCTTAGTCAGTTCATGAACTTATCGAGAAGACCACACATGGATGCAACTAAGAGAGTACTTCAGTATCTCAAAGGTACAATCAGCGAAGGTATATTCTATCCTTACTCTTTAGATTTGGATATCAAAATCTACTCAGATGCAGAAATGATAGAAAAAGTACATCTGGTTACTTAGCATTTGTAGGTTCGAAGCTAGTGTCATGGAGTTCCAAGAAGCAGCCAGCAGATGCTTTATCCTCAATTGAATCAGAGTACAGAGGCTTGACCATAGCAACTCAAGAGGCAATATGGTTAAAAGCATTATATACAGATTTGGGACTTGTGAGTTCCAAACCTCACATATTTGGAGATAATGTACGTTCCATGGATCTAGCGGCGAATCCTATTTTCCATGCGAGAACCAAGCACATAGAAGTCCATTACCACTTCATTAAGGAGAAGCTCATGGCAAAGGAGATTGACATTTTTTTTGTTCCAACTGAAAAGCAAGTAGCAGATATGATGACGAAGGCATGGAATAAAGCTTTGTAGATTCAAAGCTATAGAAGGTATTCAACCTATCAGAGAATGAAGACTCAAGCATACTTTAGCTTGAGGGGGAGCTGTTGGAACATCAAGCTTATACTATCCTTGAGGTGGATTTGATCTACATCAAAGGCTATCGCATCAAAAGAATATCCAGTGGAGAGTTCTCTTTCTTATGCTCATTTATTGTATTTTTTGAGAGATTTTTGATGGTTCATTTACCATTGTAAAAGCCTTGAGCTTTACACATGTAAAGGTAGAACGATAGAGCCCAAAGACCACGAATTTGTGGTGGTTGAAGTAGCATTCAATCAAGTAACCATTCCCAACTTCATTGGAATTCAAAATTCACTTGTAGAAGTCTTGGAACACTCCTAGAGTCTATATAAAGACTTGAAATTACATGTACATTACATGGAAACAATATACATACACTTGTGACCATCATTGTCTTGCTCCTTCAATTCTCTGCATCATCTTCTTCGCCAACAGTAATCTTGTAGAGTCTGCTGATCTCTCATCAGAGCTCCAAATTGAGTGCAAGATGGCTCATTGGAAAGATATTAGTTTCTAGGTTATCCCTAAAAATTGTCATAGAATTTGATTCAGCAATTCGGAGAAAGCTGAGTTTTTCTGGCTCAGGGTCAATCTCTAGGTATTCCTGAAAAATAGGAAGTACCACCGATGAATGTCTCATTGATTCCTATAGCATATTTTTCTTATTCCTTACATTTTTGTGCATTCTATACAAACAACCCTATGTGTATCACTCCCATAAGATGATTTTTTCTAATTGTAATCATGCTGGTCGCTATGGGCATTTTAAGTTCATTGTCTCTTCCATAGATAGTAAGTTTTTTGAGCTAGTCGACCCACGAACCTATCTATTTTGTATCGACTCATTTTGCTTGAAGTTCCAAAGTAGGTAGTGTTTTTCTATATACTTATCGCATGCCTATAAGGTCTATTTGAGTCTCCATAAACTCAAGGGCTGGTCTTGAGCCGGTTGGCTAGACCAAACTTCTTCACTTCGAAACACATTTTCCTACCTTCCACAAGCTTCTCCAAGTTCTTTCACTAGCGTGATAAATAGGATTTGCTACAAGATGTAATGAGCTTGTATTATCTCCAAAACTCATTGGAGATATAGTATGCAAACCTAAATCTATATATAACAATCTAATCCATATGGCCTCTTGAGTAGCATTGGCCAATCCTCTATACTCTACCTCTGTAGAAGACAAAGCAAGAGTAGGTTGCTTCTTCGAAGACCATGATATAGGTTTGTCACTTGCAAATGATAGGTAACCTGAGGTACTTCTTCTATCATCTTTGCAACCTTCTCAATTTGTATCTGAATATATCTTCATGTCCAAATTTGAGGTATAAGGAAACAATATTCCTTGATTTTGAGTGCCCTTAAGGTACTTCAAAATCCTATTGGTAGCTTCCAAATGAGGTTCCCTAGGTTTGTGCATAAATTGGTTTAATACACTTACTCCATAAGCAATATCAATCCTTGTCAATGTAGCATAGTTGAAGCTTCCCACTATGCTAATACCCATATCTTATTGGCTTCTTGCTCTCTCTTTGTGATCTTCTGATTGCTTGGTTGGATGATTCAGGTATATCCTCCAACTTCTTTACCTTGAATTTTCCTTTGAACTTCCATGCCTTGAACTCTTCTAGTTTGATGATCTGCTCATCATTTGAGTTTATGTCTCCATTCAAAGTAGGCTCCTCCTTAGTGAGGCTTGGAACTCCTCTTCCAAGTCGTAAGGTAACTTTACTTTCCTGCATTCACTATCAAACCAAGAGTCATTCTCATCAAAGACAACATCTCTACTGACCATGAATCCTTTGTTTGAAGGATTGTAGAACCTGTATCCTTTCTGATTCAAGTCATACCCTATGAAGATGCACTTTTCTACCTTAGGGTCTAGCTTACATCTTATCTGAGAGGGGATATGCACATAAGCTACACATCCAAAGATCCTACAATGATTAAGTTAGGGTCTTCTACCATGCCATGCTTCATATGGGGTCATCTCATTAAGAGATTTAGATGGCAACGTGTTTACAAGATAAGTGGCAGTAGATGCACTCTAAGTCCACAAGTAATTAGGTAGTTTCTTCTCATTTAACATTGGCATAGTTGTTTGAACAATTAATCTATTTCTCCTTTCTACCACCCCATCTGCTCATCATTTGAGTTTATGTCTCCATTCAAAGTAGGCTCCTCCTTAGTGAGGCTTGGAACTCCTCTTCCAAGTCGTAAGGTAACTTTACTTTCCTGCATTCACTATCAAACCAAGAGTCATTCTCATCAAAGACAACATCTCTACTGACCATGAATCCTTTGTTTGAAGGATTGTAGAACCTGTATCCTTTCTGATTCAAGTCATACCCTATGAAGATGCACTTTTCTACCTTAGGGTCTAGCTTACATCTTATCTGAGAGGGGATATGCACATAAGCTACACATCCAAAGATCCTACAATGATTAAGTTAGGGTCTTCTACCATGCCATGCTTCATATGGGGTCATCTCATTAAGAGATTTAGATGGCAACGTGTTTACAAGATAAGTGGCAGTAGATGCACTCTAAGTCCACAAGTAATTAGGTAGTTTCTTCTCATTTAACATTGGCATAGTTGTTTGAACAATTAATCTATTTCTCCTTTCTACCACCCCATCTTGCTCAGGAGTATATCTTGTTGTAATTTCTTTCTTGATTCATGTGTCCTGCAAGAATACATCAAACTCATTTGAGAGGTACTCACCTCCTCCATTTGACCTTAGTCTCTTTAGGTTTCTCCCTGTTTGGTTCTCAACAAGTGCAAGATACTTTTTAAAGCAACTAAATACTTCATCTTTGTGCTCCATAAAGACAATACAGTCAACCTATTGAAATCATCAATGAAAGATACATAATACCTTGATCCAGAGATTGAGGGATCCTTACGTGGTTCCCATACATCTGTATGGACAAGCTCTAGGTAGTCCTCATGCATGTAGCCTTTCCTTGAGAAGGGTAACCTCTGAGATTTTCCAAATTGACAAGCACCACATCTATAAATCATGTGTTGCTTAGATACATTAGGTTTCCCAAGCACACATTGATCTCTACATATGTGCTTTAAGGTTCTTTCACCAACATGCCCTAATCTCTTATGCCAAATTTCAAAAACTGATAGTGTTTGATCTTTGTAGCTTTAAAGTGCAATGTTCCTTGTATCCTCAAGTTCAAAAGTGAATAATCCACCTATCTTTTCTCCTTTGGCAATTCTCTTGATTCCATGTTTGGGATCCTCCACAAATGCTCCATATTGGTTGAACATGATCTGCAAACCCTTTTCAACAATCTGTCCAACACTCATCAAATTCTTGGTAATTGTAGGTACATATAGAACCCTACTCAACAGATTCTTAGTTCCATCAGAGGGCTTAACATTTCCTACTTTAATCACTGAATACTTGGTGTCATCACCTGTTTGTACCTGATGCTTTTCCTTTGGTTCTTCAAGGTCAGAGAGAAGAGCTACATTGCCTACCACATGGTTTGAGCATCCTGAATCAATGTAGAAGGGATGGTCATCATTTATACCTGGTTTTGAAGTCATATTCATAATCAGAAGAAGAGAATCTTCTTGCTCCTCTGTGTAGTTTTTGTAATCTTTCCTTGATTTGTACCCACCTTGGTAATTTCTATTGTACTTGTTGTTGTAGTTGTTGTTGTTGTATCCTTGATGGTGATTGAATCTTCCTCTTGATTGTGTATATCCAACTCTTTGGTATCCTCTACCTGTTTGATTCTTGAAGTTCCTTTAACACTCATTTGTAGTATTATTTGACAGTCCACAAATATTACATGGTGAGGAGTTATAGGATCTCCCCCTACCTTGCTTACGTCCTTTGCCCCTTCCTCTTGAGGTTCTACCTCTCCCTGCATAGTTGGCTTGGGAGGTAGCTCCTTCATCTTTAACCTTCTTGTTCTTCCCTTTGTCTTTGTACTTACTTTTATCAATGTATAAGGCAGAAGAGCTATTACCTCTTAATGAATCTCCATTTTTGTTGAGCTTGGCTTCATGGCTAAATAGTTGCCCCATAAGAGTGGTAAGGTCTGGAATCTGCATGTCCATGTACAAGTCCATGTTAGTTGTGAAGCTTTCCCAATTGTCATCAGCTTTAATACCCTTGGTTACTTTTCTTACAATCTGCTCCTCTTCAATTTCTTCTCCTATGCTTGCAAACTGATCTCCTACATCTTTGAACTTGGTCACATACTCTGAGATGCCTTGCTTAGGTTGCTTTCTTTGAGTGCTAAACTCAATCCACAACTGGTTCTTCCTAGCCCTTGTGTTGGAAGAGAAATAAGAAGGCAATGTTTCCCAAGTCTCTTGGGATGTCATACAGTTCCTACTATGTGGAAGAAGAAAATTAGAGATTGAGTTAAGTAAGTAGGACCTTGCTAATGCATCCTTGGCACACTATGTGTTGAGTCTTTCATGCTCCTCTCTTGTAGGTTTTCCTTTGCTTCTGAATATGGGCATCTCCTCATCTCCTGAATGTATCAATAGAGGCTCCTTCCGTGCAAGTATGTCTTCATCCTCAAGGACCATGCTTGATAGTTGTTCCTATGCACTTTATCAATGAAAGAAGGAAAACCATCTCCCATTTTACCTTAGCTTTGCTCTCATCCCACTGTTGGGAAAGATGGATAGACACTCCAGCAAATGAGTACGTATTATCAGATCTCGCTTTGTACCGGCCCCTTGTAGCTTCAGAGTTGCATTGTGGGCCCTACTAGCTCTCCAATGTCACTATACAAGTGCCTATGTACTTTGGAAATGATTGAACCAAAACACACTACTTCCAAGTTGAAGGATTAATGAAAACCTTTTATTTTTGTTCACACACCTACTGTTTGTTATGATCAGTGCTTCGAGTACAGTAGAAATTAAAAAAATTTCTTTTAGAGGTATCTAACTAGCTTAGTAAGCTAATGGTTCCAAGTGAAATCATTTAAAATGATCCACTATACACAGAGAAATCAATTTAGCAATTGAATCATTACCCCCAATTTTTTAGGAGCTCTACAGAGTTTGACTAGTGAGTGCTTCGAGGTGCTTTTCTCCAAATTGGCTAAATAGATAGTCTTCAAATTATGTGATCACGTAGATAACTTGGATTTAAATCCAGAAAGCTATAGAACATTGAAAATGGTGGAGAAATGACTGAGATATGAGCAGTACAAGTTGACAGTTATGAATGACTATAATAGAGAGACCATAGATGAGTAATGTAGATCTATTGTATTAAAGAACAATGTTGTACAAGATCATAGGCTTGATAATCAATGCCTAATGATGGTGAGAAGTGTAGGTTGCAATGTAGACCTCACTCTCTTACAATGTGGCAATGGAGAGCTCGGGAATAGAGAGTCTATAGCCACGAGTTTTCTTTACATCTTTTATAGTTGACTGATTTCAAATTTGAATTTGAATTGTTCATTGGCTCTCACTAAAAGTAGTCCTCCAATCTAGGAGATATTCCATCAATTGAAGTCCTAACTTTTCAACTAATAAATTCCACGAGTTTAGTGGTGGTTACAATGATTCTCCCAAGTCAAAATGACTTTTACAAATGGTAAAGATAAAAGATCTTCCTAGCAATGGTTTCTATGGAGCCTCAAATATTCATGAACTTCTAGCCAAATTTGTAGCCTTGAACTTTGCACCAACATTGCCTCTGAATTACTTCTCATAACAAACAAAGAAGTATCTCTTTTACTCATGATGAATGTTTGATCATGAAGGTATGTAGTCAACATATGGTTCCATGCCCTAGGTGCCTGCTTCAATCCATAAAGAGCTTTGTTTAATTTACATACATATGTTACCTTGCTTGGATCCTCATATCCAAGGGGTTGAGACATGTACACCTCATCTGAAATCGAGCAATTCAGAAATGCACTTTTTACATCCAATTGAGACATATTTCAATTCTTTGATGCAGCCACACTTACCAATACCCTGATGGTTGGCATTTTGGCCATAGGTGAGAAGGTTTCTTCATAATCAACTCCTAGGGTTTGTGCAAAACCCTTAGCCACAAGTCTAGCTTTGTACATGCTTATTGATCCATCAAAATTTCTATTGATCTTATAGATCCATCTAGAACCAAGTACCTTCATAGACTCCTTCTTTGGCACTAGTTCCCAAGTATCATTCTCCTTGAGTGCTTCAATTTCCTCATCGATAGCTTCCTTCCATTCTGCCTTGGTCTTTGCCTCTTCATATGGCAAATCATCTCAATTCAAATGCAAATTATAGAGTATGTGCTTGTGTGTAGTTTAAAAACTCCATGCATGCATTTTTATGCACATAAATACTTTGCTCTATATATCTGTATGTGTATGCCATACAATTTCAAAGAGAAAAATAAATCAATTAGAAGCATAGTGTGTTCTTATCATGAGTTCCAAAGGTACTAATGATGTTTGTCTTTTTTATCCTCTCCAAGGATTTTCTCTCCAGGTATTGATGTTGGACGATTATATGAAGTAAAGAAAAGATTTGAAGACCGAAGTGAAGAATTATAGTCTTGCGGCTTTTCTCCATGTTTTTGCATGGATTTGAAGTAAAGAGATTTGAAGTGAAGAAAGAGAAGCTTTGATCATTGACCCAAAGTGAAGACCAAAGATGAAAAGTGAAGAAAAGATCTTGTCATGAAGTGACATTCTCACCATAAAGGCCAAAGAAAAGTTGAAGGGCATCCTTTCACACTGTGGCGGACTGACTATCTTGTCTTTGTGTGATACGCATTGTAGTGGGATTTTTTTTTTGTATCATTCATAGTCATGTGGTGACATCAGTTGTCTATTTATTGCCATCGTTGAGCATAGTTTGTTTATTTGACACATTGATGTGATGATTTCTATTTTTTAGCATTGTATTTATCATTCCACATTCATGACGCATATGTCTTATGTTTCATCCCATGTGATTGAGCGCCTGGAGATTTTTTCTTGTGAGGATGCGAGCTTACGTATATACAATCATCCTACTAGGGTGAGGGGCCCAGCATGCACACACTGCTCACTGCACTGGGGGGACAATGCACTGATGGGGCTCGATCTAACCCCGCACTGATCTCCCTTCTTAGACCTCCTTGATCTTCCCGATAGCATATGAGAATTTTAGATAATGGTGTAGGTACCTTGTATGGAGCTTGTGCTTGTGTGTCCATATACAAAAAAGGAATCATCTAAGAATTTTACTTCTTTATTCAAGATAATCGCCCCTATGAAGTTCTCTTAGATCAACCTACGCTAGAATTAAGTCTAAGGATGGAATGTAATCACTTCAAGTCATGGTGGTAGGAGTAAATCATCCTAAGAGTTGATTGTCACTTAGAAGGAGGCCTATTTTGACTCAGTCATGGAGATGTTTGTAGTGATTGTGCACCTTGATTCATGTTTGGACCCACATATGATCAAAATTTTTGATAGAATCAATTGTTGAGCACAATAATAGTGGAGATTGTTTTGACATGTGGAAACCAACCAACCTTTACAGTAGTTTGTCACTTTGTTTTCCACATTCTAGATTAGATTTCCTTCATAAGAGTCAAGTATCTAAGTCTTTTATCCAAAAAATCCCCAAAAATTATAAAACCAACAAATTCATGGAACATGATGATAACATTGAGAATGTGATTGAGACATCTCGTTGTTTCTCTACTCTCGAGGAGTTAGAGTTATGCCTTGAGAAAACTTCTAATTCCCACATTATTCTTCTTTCTTCCCTTGATGAGTATGCTCTAATCTAACAATATGCTCTCAATAATGAAAAGTGCTCAAAACTCAACCAAACACATGATGCCTTGGTTGAAACAAAGTTATAAGGTTATAGATACAAAAATCAAACCCATAGCTCAACCATTACCCCAAGGAAAAAATGAAATAATCGTTCATGTGAAAAATGATCCAATACTTTAAAATAGGAAAAACATAGGACATACATTCACAGATGAGATAATCAAACTAGTGAGAATTGGTAGAGATGATGACTCTCTTTTGCTATCAAAGAGAGATAAATTTGAGAAAGTGATATGTAGCCATGGAAAAGCCTTTATTATGTATCCTCATGAGATAGGTTTCACACTTCATAAGCTAGTTGCATTGATGATTATCTTTACTGCTCCACATATTCCATGGAATCTTTGCCCATACAAGTTCCAAAGGCTCATTTGCCTAAGCTAATAAAACTTATAAGGAGGAGATAAACATGCGAATTTTAGAACTATTTTGCACCTTACTCAAATAGATGATTCACTTTGCCTAAAAATAATGGAAAAATATGTTTTATTCAAGATCCTCAACCCCTCAATAAATTCACCATAAGAAATGTAGGAACAAGACCCATTGCAGGTGAGTTTGCCTAATCATTTTTAGGACGTTCTATCTATTCAATGGGAGTTTTTTACTCGAGGTATGACCAATTCCAATTAGCAATTGATAGTCATGACATAACCACAATGAAAACTCCTTTAATCTTAGTGCAGATGTGTACTCTACCTCAAGGAGGGGCAAATTTTGTGGCTCATATGATGAATGCAATGAATATGGTCTTACATGACTTTATTCCTCATATAATCATGCCATTCATTGATGAAATTCCAATTAAGGGGGGTAAAGAACGTGCGAAGGATACTACTTTAGATTCTTCTGGATGTTGTAAATTCATTTTTTTTCCTATCTCTGATTGTTAAGAAATATTTCAAAGATTTGAGAAGGTAGGTCTCACATTTTCAATAGAAAAATCTGTTTTTGTTGTCCAAGAGGTTCTTATTGTTGGAAATTTATGTGGCCACTATGATAAAATAAGCATATCCACAAAAAGTTGATGCCATTAGAAAAGATTTTGAAACCTGTAATAATGTGCGGGAGCTATGTAGATTTCTTGGTGCTTCCATATTTTATGTTATTTGGATCCCATACTTTGCTAATGTTGTCGATTTTCTCTATGATTTATTGAGGAAGAAACACAAATTTATTGAGAATGAAAAACACACACAAGCTATGCGTAAATTGAAGACATTTTTGCTTGAAGCTACCATCCTTAAGCATGTAGACTATTCTGTTAACAAAACTATTATACCGAGTGTTGATACTATCCCTATTTGTATAGTTGGGGTCATAAGTCAAGATGATAGTGAAGCATCAATTAGGTTTGAGGCTAAAACTTAACATGAAACAAAACGAAAGTATCCACAGATCAAACAAAAAATATGGGGTATGGTAACATCTTTGAAAATAGACAAAGAATATTTCATAGATGGAAATGTGAAAGTTGAGACTCATTGGTTACCTCTCATTGGAATGATAGCCAATTGTTCATCTCCCTATATAGCCATGTTTAGATGATCTCATATATTCAATTCATAACTCGTGAGTTAGTTCACGTTCTAGATAAGTCAAATTCAATGATGATATGTTATCAAGAGATAGATTTGATGATGATCTTAAAAGTGATCTAATAAAGAATGTGACCTTAGTAGACTATGCTCCACATATACACGAGTATGAGAAATTTCTTGAGTCTGAGTACGAAGATGAATGGAGTGACATAGGAAAGTATCTTACACTGGAACCATTACCTAGCTACACTAGGAGTATATTCCATAACATTAGGAAACAAGTTTACAACGTTTTTCCATGTAACAATTATCTTTGGAGAAATGCTAAGGATAAGGTTAGAAATCCACAATGAGTCCTAGGCAAATGAGGTCTTTAGTTGCAAGTAATGAAGGACATGCATGCAAAATTATGGGTAGGGCAGAGAGGATTTATTGGAACATATGAAAAAAATAGAACTACCTACTATTGGCCTAGGATGTATCTTGCCATTAGTAGCTATGTTCTTACATGTTCCACATGCCAACTTCATTCCTCACTCAAACATAGATATCCTTTGCATCCTACCTATCCACCTTTTATTCATTACAAGTGGATATTAGATCTTGTGACTATGCCTAAAGTTATTGACGAAATGCATTAAATTGTACTTGCAAGAGAGGACTTCACTAATCATATAGAGAGATGTGCACTACACTCTAGAACCACTTACAATGTTTCTAAATTTTTGTTTAAAGATGTCATAAGTTGCTTTGGGCACATACAACAAGTAGTTGTGGATTGTGGAGAGTTAGATGTGAGAGAAGGTAAAGAATTCTTTGAACATTATGGTATTAACTTGTCTCTCACTACTACATATAATCGAGAGACCAATGGTAAAATAGAGAGAGGACATCCACCTATTGTGAAAGCCATTTCTGAAGCATGTAACAATGACATTAGACAATGGCCTAGATACCTATCTTTTGCTCTTTGGGTAGATAGAATGACATGCACACATACTACATGGTATATACCTACTGAGCACATGTACTATAAAAAAATTGTTGTTTCCAATTGAGTCTCATATTTTTGCATAGTCAATCTTTCCTTAGTCTCAAAACATTTTTTCAAATGATTTTTTGAGTTTGTGCATTAAACAATTAGAACAAGATAAATTAAGAATTGATGATATCATTTGAGAATGAAGAACAAGTTTTATTTTGATAAAACGTATCGATTGTTTCCTAAGCTGATTAAAGCAAGAGATTGGGTGCTCATTTATGATATTACATTTGGCTCTCAATATGATGCACACAAAAAACTTACTCAACAATGTTTTGGACATACATCATAATTAAAGTCAACAACAATGGTATGCATGGTCTTTGTGAATTAAATGGAGTTGCATAAAAAAACTTTGATTGCAAGTAAAAGGATAAAATTGTTCAAGAACTGTGATAATGGCGAGTACATTTTAGATAAGGACATTGAAGAAGACGGCAAAGAGGAGCCCAAATCACAAATAGGTGTATCCATTAAATTTAAAAAAAACATTATTAAATTTATGTTGCTTTGTTTTTTCAAGTTCATCCCAATTTTTTTTTCCAATTCTTGCTTGTTTCCAATTTCAATTCATGCATATTTCTTTTCAATCTTTACATTGCATTGCATATCCATATCACTTGAGTCAAAATGGAAAACAATGATTTCTTTATTTGTTGTTTAAAATTGTATCTTAAGTAATAATGTAACTACTAAGAAATCGGCTATATTATAAGATTATGGAAAGATACTTCATGTAGAATTGGAGGTTTATTTTGGTAACATGACTTTCATATATAACCATGCATATGTATCATGTATTGAAAACATACTTGTTGAAGTCCTAGCTCCTACTATTGCATGTTTCCAAATCTCTCGTCCATCTCACAACACTTGTATTAGAGTTTAAATGACTATTCTCCGTCATAGAAAATGTTTGTACCTTGTATCGGGGTTTAATCTTTCCCTGGCATAAAAAAAGGTAAGCTACCATCTGTTATCAAGAATTTTACACTTTCTTCCACCCCAAAAAAAGTGAGGAAGTTTACACTGTCTTCCACCCCCAAAAAGTGAATGTAACCGGAAAGTCATTGAATCATGAAAAAACAACAAAAGGATAGCAAGTAAAATGAAGCTAAGGAGGCATAAAAGAACTTAGCATAGGCTATATAGGCAAATTTATGTATTAATGGATTTTAGTTTGATTTTGTTGCATGCAAGTAGAGAAAGAGCATATTCATATTTATGTAGGAAAGAAATTGATCTAAAATAAGCTCAAGACGAAATATGTCTCTTGAAAATCTGAAGTCTTTGTTTATATTCATAGTTAAGGTAGAATGCTTTATGAAAAATCTACAAATTTTTCTTCAAGATGAGAGCAACTCATGCCTAAAATGACTCAATACATTCACGTCCAATTCATATTGATGCTTGCACATAATGTTTGTTTTTTTTTCTCACTTTACATTTTATCAATGTTGCATGTTCATTTACATATATGTTGCCTATTAGTTCATGCATATTCATGTTGCCCATTTCTTTTTCTCTCATGCATATGCTGCTTGAAGTCATAATACCTACACATTTATGCATATGATGAATATTTTTTTGTGTGTTGCTTATGTTGCCTACGAAAGAATTTTATGCGTCTAGAGGAATCACATGTTTAGTAGAGGTGAATATCGTCAAGATTTTCTCTCCTCTCTCATTTGTGAAGGCCTATAGGAAACACATTTGGTGAAGGCAAGGAAAATTTGCTGAGAAGTCCAAGACCTGTCAAAGATATCAAAAGGAATTCACATGCAAAGTTTGGAAGCAATTAAGCAAATCTAGGATAGTGGTCAAAGCTCATCAATTTTAATAAATAAGGTGAAAATTTTACTCTCACCAAAGCACATGAAATTTCATATATTTGTAAAGACTATCAAAGACAGTAGTTATCCTAAATTTCACTTGTAAATGGATTCTTAAGCACATTGATATGCCATGTGCATTTTATAAAAATGTATTTTTTCCACACAGACCCTACAAAATCTTATATAGAAATTCATGTTAGCCATATGCTCTAGCATATAAATATCACATGATGTTATACATTTGTACAAATTTTCAAGGTTGTCAGAGCTTCTTACTGATCTTAATGCCATCTTACAAACTTCCAAATGTAGTCAAACTTTTATAAGGGAGATCGAAATGGGTTTCTTTTTCTTCATATTCTTAAAGGGGAGTTTTGAAAACATAGCCCTACAAAGTTTAATCTTGATCAAAGAATATTTGGTGGCTAAAAGAGCACAAAAGATAATTTTTAGGATCACCACAATATTCTAGATTAAGAAGATTGAAGGCTTGAAGCACTACCACATGGAAAAAAATGATTGAACCATGTTGTACAGTTAGGTTGAGCTCACATTCAAGGATGGACATGCACCAAAGATTCAAGCAAGGAGATCCACGAGTTTTCTTCATCGGATAAACTTAATTTGATGACCAAAGGGCAATAACGCAAAGTTCTTCCAAAAATAGTAGCTTATCTTATCCAAATCCAAGTCATCATTGATCCAATAGTCCATATTTTTCCAAATTTAAGGGTGGAGAATGAAGGTGCCTAGTTTTTCCTTCTCTGCCCTATATTTAATAAGAAGAATCAATCCTAGCCAACTATTTGAAGAATGTAATAGTTGTAATGAAAAGTAATTAATCTTAGGCTTGAGAGTTGATTTCTCTAGATCCAAGAGCCTAAATTAATCAAAGAAACATATATAAATCCTCCTCCAAATTTGTGGAGAATCATTATCTGGCATCCATAGGGTCTTGCTAGCACATGGTTTCCTCATCAAGATCACCCTGAGTTGAGCATGTGAGGATACAAGGTGGGCTAGTAAGAGCATAAAACCTAGAATCAAATTTAAGTTAGAGTTCCAAACTAGGATAGGCTAATAAACCCAAATTTTTCTCTCTCTTTGCTCACCCTCGGTGGAGCGTGTGAGTGAGTTAGAGTCGACTTTATTGGTCTTAGACTTCTTTAGATAGATGCTATTTTCCTACAAAAATATAAGATCACTGAAGTGGTTCCTATCATCTCAAGTGTGACATTCAATTGAACTGTCAAGGTGTGAGGGCCGCGCAAATTGCCTTTGACCATTAGATTTCCTAGATTGACATATCATGATGCTCATGAACATGTATTGCATTAGAATCTCTTTTACTTCAAGTGACCTTGTCTCCATGTCTTTTGTTTCCTAAGTGTCTTTACTTGTTGTTGATGCAATTCACAAGCCTTCACATTTGTCTTGTAGTTCAACCACATATGGAGAAGCATAGAAACCAATGCTAGTAGTTAATTACCACTTTACTCTTTTGTAAAAGTCATATTTGACTTGGAATCTTTGTAAAAACCTACCAAAAAGAATTCGTGGAAAAGTTAGCTTTGATTGATGGAATATCTCCTAATATGTAGGAGCATGATCATAGGGAGCCAAAAGCTTGAATTCAACTTCAAACTTTGAACTCAACTACTATAAAAGTGATCATCAAAAAGTCGTGGGCAGAAGATATACTTTCCGAGCTTCTCATTACCAATTCTGAGTGTATGTGAGGCCTATGCTCTAGCCCACACCTATCTTCATTATTAGGCAATGATCTTCATGCCTATAGCATTGTATAAAAGTGTTCATTAATACATATATCTACATTGTTTATTTCTGAGTTCACTACCACATTGTCTCAAAGTTTGGCAATGGAGAGCATATCTCACTTATTTTTCACCAAATTGAAAGACCTATACCTTGTTGGATCCAGCTCAGAGTCATAGATGCTGTCAAAATTTGAAGGATTTTTCTATTCATCCATTTCAGAGAAAAGCTCGTCGAGGTGATCACTGGTCAAAGTCTCCAACAATCCTAAAATATTGGGGGTAAAGGTTTACTTGCTAAATTGATTTCTCTGAGCATAATTAATTTTTTCATATCGTTCCACTTGGAATAGTTAGCTTGCTAAGCTAATTAGATAGCCCTAAAAGGAATTTTTCCAATTCCTACTGTGCTGGTCATACTGAGCAAAAGATACAGCAGGTGTCAAGTAAAAAATAGCATGTTTTCTTGAAGACTTGAAGGTCAAAGTTGTCTATTTTGATTCTATCTTTTTGTACATCATTTCCAAAGTACATAGGCCATTTTATGGTGTCATTGGATAGCTAGGAAGGTTCGCTTATCAACTCTGAATCATTAAAGGGCTGGTGCAAAGCAGGATTTAGTAATACCTACTCATCCTCTTGAAGTGTCCATCCATCATTCCCAACAGTGGTATCAGAGCAAGGTGAAGGTAAAATGGGAGATGGTTTTCCTTCATTTATTGATAAATTGGATAGGAACAACTATCAGGCATAGTCTCTAAGGATGAAGACATACCTACAAGGAAGGAGTCTTTATGGATACATCTCAAGAGATGAGGAATTGCCCTCATTCAAAACTAGAGGACTACCAACAAAGGAAGAACATGAAAAGCTCAACACATGGTGTGCCAAGGATGCATTAGCAAGGTCTTACTTACTCAACTCCATCTTTGATTTTCTTTTGCCACATATTACAAACTATAAGACATCCCAAGAGACTTGGGAAACCTTGTCATCCTATTTCTCTTCCAACACAAGGGCCAAAAAAAATCAATTGTGGATTGAATTCACCACACTAAGGAAGCAACCTAAGAAGACTATTTCAAAGTATGTGACTAAGATCAAAGATGTAGCAGATCAGTTAGCAAGCATAGGAGAAGAGATTGAAGAAGATTAGATAGTAAGACAAGTGATCAATGGGATTAAAGCTGATGAAAAATGGGAAAGCTTCACCACTGCCATGGACCTTTACATGGACATGCAGATTCCAGACCTTACCACTCTCATGGGGCAATTGTTCACTCATGAAGCCAATCTCAACAAGAATAGAGACTCATCCAAAGGTAATAGCTCTTTTTCCCTATACACGGATAAAACTAAGTCTAAAGATAAAAGCAAGAACAAGAATATAGAGGATGAAGGCACTACCTCCCAAGCCACCTATGCAGGGAGAGGTAGATCATCAAGAGGAAGGGGCACAGGAGGTAAGAAAGGTAGGGGGAGATCCTATAACTCCTCACCATGCAACATTTGTGGTTTATCAAATCATACTACAGATGAGTGTTTCAGGAACTACAAGAATCAGAGAGGAAGAGGATATCAAAGAGGTGGATACTCATAATCAAGAGGTAGATTCAACCATCATCAAGGATACAACAACAACTACAATAACAACTACAACAACAACTACAATGGCAACTACCAAGGAGGATTCAAATCCAAAAAGGACTACAACAATTATACAGAAGAGCAAGATGATTCTCTTCTGATCATGAACATGACTTCAAAACCAGGTACAAATGATGACCACCTATTCTACATTGACTCAGGATGCTCGAATCATGTGGTTGGCAATGTAGCTCTACTCTCTGACCTTGAAGAACCAAAAGGTAAGCATCAAGTACAAACAGGTGATGACACCAAGCACTCAGTAGTTAAAGTTGAAAATGTTAAGACTTGTGATGGAAATCAAAATTTGTTGAGTAGGGTACTATATGTACCAACCATTACCAAACATTTGATGAGTGTTGGACAGATTGTGGAGAAAGGTTTGCAGGCTAGGTTCAATCAATTTTGAGCATTTGTGGAGGATCCCAAGCAGGGGTTCAAGGGAATTGCTAAAGGAGAAAAGACAGGTAGACTTTTTACTTTTGAGCTAGAAGACACAAAAAATATTGCACTCTACAGTTATAAAGATCAAACAGTTTTAGAGCTTGAGATTTGGCATAAAAGGTTAGGGCATATAGGAGAAAGAATCTTGAAATAGATATGCAGGGATCAATGTGTAATTGGAATACCAAATGTTTCCAAACAACACATGATATATAAATGTAGTGCTTGTCAGTTTGGGAAGTCTCACAGGTTACCCTTCTCAAGGAAAGGCTACATGCATGAGGACTACCTAGAGCTTGTCCATAGAGATGTATGGGGACCAAGCAAAGACCCCTCAATCTTAGGATCAAGGTACTATGTATCTTTTATTGATGATTATAGCAGATGGACTATATTGTACTTTATGAAGCACAAAGATGAAGTGTTCAATTGTTTTAAAAAGTATCTTGCACTTGTTGAGAATCAGACAGAGAAGAATCTAAAGAGGCTAAGGTGACATGGAGGAGGTGAGTACTTCTTCAATAAGTTTGAAGCCTTCTTGCAGGATAGAGGAATCAAGAGAGAAATCACCACAAGGTATACTCGTGAACAAAATGGGGTAGCTGAGAGAAGAAATAGGTTGATTGTTGAAACAGCTAGGTCAATGATAAATGAAAAAAATTACCTAACTACCTATGGGCAGAGAGTGTTTCTACTGCCACTTACCTCATAAAAAGGTTACCATCTAAGTCCCTTGATGGGATGAATTCTTATGAAGCATGGCATGGGAAGAGACCCTCACTTGATCATTGCAGGATATTTGGATGTGTAGCATATGTACACATTCCTTCTCAGATAAGAGGTAAGCTAGGCCCTAAGGCTGAGAAGTGTATCTTTATTGGATATGATCTAAATCAGAAAGGTTACATGTTCTACAACCCTTCAAATAAGGGATTCATAGTTAGTAGAGATGTTGTCTTTGATGAAAATGATTCTTGGAATGAGAATAAATGCAAGAAATTTAAACTACCCTATGACTTCGAGGAAGAGTTTCCAAGTCTTGCTAAGGAGGAACCTACTCAGAATGAAGAAACCACTTTAGATGATGAAGACATTATCAATCTTGAAGAATTCAAGGCATGGAAGTCCAAAGGAAAAGTCAAGATGAAGAAACTTGAAGACATACCTGAATCTTCAAATCAATCAATCAGAAGATCACAAAGGGAGAGCAAAAAACCTATCAGATATGGGTATGATACATCTCTTGTTACTAAACACTATTTATCTTGCCAAAGATTTGTCAATGGAAGAATCAGGATCATATGAAGAAGCCATGACCAAGACAAAATGGAAAGAAGCTATGGATGAGGAGATTGAAGCACTCAAGGAGAGTGACACATGGGAACTAGTACCAAAGAAATAATCCATGAAGGTAATTGGATCTAGATGGATATATAAACTCAAAAGGAATTCTGATGGGTCAATAAATAGGTACAAAGCCAATTTTGTGGCCAAGGGTTTTGCACAAACCCAAGGCATTGACTATGAAGAAACATTATCACATGTGGCCAAGATGCCAACCATCAGAGTGTTGGTGAGTGTGGCTGCATCTAAAAATTGGAACATGTATCAATTGGATGTAAACAATGCTTCTTCGAATGGATGGATTTCAGAGGAGGTGTATATGTCACAACCTCTTGGCTATGAGGATCCAAACAAGGTAACATATGTGTGTAAATTGAATCAAACTCTTTATGGATTGAAGCAAGCACCTAGGGCATGGAATCAGAGGTTGACCACATACCTTCAAGACCAAGGTTTTGTTATGAGCAAGGCAGACACTTCTCTATCCATTAAGAGAAGTAATTCAAAAGTAATATACCTATGTGTATATGTTGATAATATCATACTTACATGTAATGATGTCAATGGAATCAGACAAATCAAGAACCAGATGATGAAGGAGTTCAAGGTCAATGATCTTGGTCTACTAAAGTACTTTCTTGGACTTGAGTTAGTCTATACTAACTCTAGAATCTATATTACTCAGAAAAAATACATACAGGTTATGTTGAAGAAGTTTCATTTGTAGGATGCAAAAGTTTCAAGTACTCCAATGGAGGTAAATCTAAAGTTAAGGGCTCATGAAGGTGATGAACTTGATGATATTATAGGGTACCAAAGCATTGTGGGTAGCTTGAACTATGCTACCTTAACAAGGATAGATATTGCATATGGAGTTAGTGTGCTAAGCCAGTTCATGCACAAGCCAAGGATACCTCACTTAGAAGCTACCAAGATAATTCTAAAGTATCCCAAGGATACTCAACATCATGGTTTGTATTTTCCTTGCACATCAGACCTAGACATTAAGATCTATTCAGATGCAGATTGGGCAGGATGCAAGGATGAGAGGAGAAGCACTTCATGATACATTTCATTTGCAGGTGATAAACCAATATCATGGTCTTCAAAGAAGCAACCTACTATTGCTTGATCTTCTACAGAAGCAGAGTATAGAGGATTGGCAAATCCACCCAAGAAGCCATATGGATCAAGTTATTGTATACAGAATTGGGTTTATATACTAGGTCACCATTGATATTTGGAGATAATACAAGCTCACTTCACCTTGCATCTAATCTGATCTATCATGCCAAGACCAAGCATATAGAGGTTCATTACAATTATGTGAGAGAGAAGTTATTAATCAAGGACATTCAACTAACATATGTATCAACCAACATGCAGTGTGTAGATTTGTTAACTAAGGCATTGGATGAAACCAAACTTTGCAGGTTCAAATCAATGATTGAATTGAGCGATATACATGAAGATTGAAGATGAAGACCAAGCCAAAATGTTTGGCTTGAGGGGGAGCTGTTGGTGCAATTCACAAGCCTTCACATTTGGCTTGTATTTCAACCACATATGGAGAAGCATAGAAACCAATGCTAGTAGTTAATTACCACTTTACTCTTTTGTAAAAGTCATATTTGACTTGGAATCTTTGTAAACACCTACCGAAAAGAATTTGTGGAAACATTAGCTTTGATTGCTGGAATATCTCCTAGGATGTAGGAGCATGATCATAGGGAGCCAAAAGTTTGAATTCAAATTCAAACTTTGAACTCAACTATTACAACAGTGATCATGAAAAAGTCATGGGCAGAAGATATACTTTCCGAGCTTCTCATTACCGATTCAGAGTGTGTGTGAGGCCTATACTCTATCCCGCACCTATCTTCACCATTAGGCAATGATCTTCATGCCTATGGCATTGGATAAAAGTGTTCATTAATACATATATCTACATTGTTTATTTCTGAGTTCTCTGTCACATTGTTTGAAAGTATGTCAACTTGTGGAGATCATATATCACTCATTTCTTCACCAAATTCAAATATCTATATCTTGTTCGATCCAGCTCAAAGTCATATACATGCCCTCAAAGTTTGAAGGATTTCTATTTAGCCATTTCAGAGAAAAGCTCGTCGAGGTGATCAGTGGTCAAAGTGTGCAACAGTCCTAAAATATCACGGGTAAAGGTTTACTTGCTAAATTAAGTTCTCTGAGCATAGTTAATTTTTTTATATCATTCTGCTTGGAATAGTTAGCTTGCTAACCTAAGTAGATACCCCTAAAAGGAATTTTTCCAATTCCTACTGTGCTAGTCATACTAAGCAAAAGATACAGCAGATGTCAAGTAAAAATAGAAGGTTTTCTTGAAGACTTGAAGGTCAAAGTTGTCTATTTTGATTCTATATTTTCATACATCATTTCGAGAGTACATAGGGCATTTTATGGTGTCATTGGATAGCTACAAAGGTCCACTTATCAACTCTGAAGCATTAAAGGGCTGGTGCAAAGCAAGATTTAGTAGTACCTACTCATCCTCTTGAAGTGTCCATCCATCATTCCCAACACTTGTCTCCTTTGAAATCTTTCTATGTGTGAGAAGGTTGTGCATCTTTGCATTGAATGAATGAGAATTTTTTATTGTGATTGTGAGGATATTTCTCTTTAAATTAATAACTTATGACCCACATGCATGCATACCATCCATAAGCACCCATGCATATGAATTAATCTTAGAAGTGTTCAAGAAGATCCGTAAGGACCATAATACCTTCTTAGATTGATTTATCTGTATGTTTTTTATTGTTATCATCATCCCTCCACATATGGTGGGTTTTATCTATGAAGGAACAAAATAGTCATTCAATGCAAGATGGAACCCATCGATTTTTTCGCAAGTTCTTGTATATAATCTCCTACTCTAATGTTTTCTCTTCTCCAATGTCTATGGAAATCTTGGATGGGAGATCTTGGATTTCATGGCCATAGAATAAAATATTTTTTGTTTAGATAGAGCTCCATTAAGAACAAGAAAAATTAGGAGAAAGTAAATGTACTAGAGAATAATGAAGCTTCATTGGGCCAGAGCATGTCAGATGATTATCCTTAGGATGTTGTGAAAGGAAGGGAAACATACGTTAGAGAGATGAACACAAAGGGCTTCACAGAAGTGAGGCAAAAAAGGAGAAGAAGACCCAAGGGTTTCATTGAAAAGAGTCCCCCTTCCTTGGCTCTACAAACAAACATTTTTTGCAACTTGGAGAAGAAGGTCAATGCCTTGGATTACCTTGGCAGAATGAACCATTTTGATGGGAAAGCTCCAACAGATGATGAGAAAACCCTAGGGGACTCTAATAACAAAGAAGAAAACCAAGAAGGATACACAACTAGAAAAGAGGGTGGTTTCACCACCAACAATGAGGACAACCAAGACATCAAAAGCTCAATCATTGGATCCATGATTCTCGAGAAGATACTCAACTAGTTTCCAAAGAAGACTTCTCAAAGAGGTAAGAAATTGATTGAGATACCATGGAAAAGCACTGTTAAGGATAAACCCCTAAGTCATGACCCCTCCACCTCAAGGAAAAAAGAGGAGGAGAGAAATAAGAAAAAGAGGGGCATGAGTGGATTTGTGATAAAATTTTAAACCCCGACTACGTTTGTCATCAAGGGATTAAAGTTGATGGTGAGGATCTTCAAAAGAAATTGAACTGTATCTTGTCCTCCCACATTTGGCTCTAGGATTGTGCATCTTAGGCAAAATGCCGACTTAGCCATCCACATTAATGGCTTTTTTTATGTTGGACTCATGGATTCCTAAGAGATATAAGAGCCATTAGTGGATTAGTGATTCCTTTTAGAATCCTCTAGACTTCACAATTGTCTTTTTTTATGCTCCCTATAGTGTTTCAAAAAGGCTTTCCACTTAACAATCACTGGACTCCTTACCCCTCAACGTCATTCTTTGTGGGAACTTTAATATGCTAGAGGTTCTTTCTATAGATGGGAGGAAAGAGGGTAGGTGATTGATGGTTATATGAAGGATGGCTGGGACCAATTCAAACTCTATCAAGATCTGGTGGACATCAAAAGTGAAGCTAGTTTTTTTTGGTCAAACCTCTAGTCTAGAATTCACTTGAGAAAAGAAAGACTATATAGGAGTTATATTTTGTACAATTTCATCAATAAGTAGCACCCTATCCCCTCTCCCAATATGTGAATCTTGTTGTCTCTGATCACTACCCAATTGTGCTTTCCTTCAAGTCCATTTCCAATATCAAGAAAGACCCTTGGTTTCATACCAATCCTACCATCTTATCTTTACCCTTGATCCAATGAGAGATTGCTAGTGCTTGGGACTAGGCCTTTGCCACATGTTCCTTGCCGACAAGACATTGGAGGATGGTGAAGACACAAGAAATCTTTGTCAAGACTCAGAAAAATCTACAAAACATTTGCTGGGTTAGAAGGGAAAATATTTATCAAAGACTTTGGTGCTTGAAGGAAGAAGTTAATAAAGGCCACTCTCAATACTAGATAGGCTCCAAAAAATCATAAGCATTTTGAAATGCAAAGAAGAAATTTAGAGAAAGAATCTGCAAGTGTACTTTAAAGATTGGTGGGTGGGAAAGGGGGAAAGGCCTACTAAAAGAGACGTGCGGCCTCATCAAGAAGAATTGATCCAAGGAAGTGATATCCTTCATGATGGACATCCATGGAGATGAATGCAAGGCAAATGAAGAGAATATCAAATTGATTGTCTACCACTTTATTTAGCTTTTGGGGTTTCCAAGCCTCTTTCTTCCCATAGGCGTGACTGCATGATGACCATGTCTAGAGTGAGAGCAAAAATAAGTCCACATAATGTGATGCCTCTTCTTGAAACTCCCATTTTGAATGATGAGATTCTTAAAGTTATTGATTTACTTCCTAATGTCAAAATGTTGGGGCTCGATGGCCTCACCAATGAAGTTTTCAAGACCTTCAGCGGTGGTTACTCTACTTTGTGTGGTGCAGCAAGAGGTGGTTTCTTTTGGTGTGCTACCCAAATGTCTCAATGAAGGAGTGATCAAGCTCATCCACAAGAAAGGTAGCAAAAAAGGGGATTGAAAATTGGTGTTTGATCATGATGTTACAAACTAGTTACAAGATCCTTGGTAAGGTTATTGCTAGTCAAATTTCATGTCACTTGCAAAACTCCATCAATGAGGATAAAAAAGGATTCATCAAGGAGACCTCCATCTTAGAGGCTATCATTGATGTTTGGGAAGTGTAGGTTTTTGAAGAAGAGTTCGCTCAAGGTGTCCTCTTCCTAAAGATTGACCTTGACAAAGCTTATGACGATTTTGAGTGGGAATACATCCTCCAATCTCCAAAAGACCTGGGATGCAAACATAAATTTATTAAGGTGATCTCAATGCTGGTCGGGAATGTGGCAACTCAAATTAACATCAATGACTGCCAAGATACTATTTTGTGGCTTCAAGCTCCAAAATAAACAACTCTAAAATAAATTTCAAGCCAATCATTGGGTTTCCACCTCAAATCTTAATTGACCATGGATGTGAATTGATCCCTTGGAGGAAACATCTTTCACCTATTAGACATTCCAATGGGATTCAACATTTTGATGGGACAACGATGGAACTCCGTTCTTTTCAAGCTCCATAACATGTTGGCGTATTGGAAAGGTATGCAGATCAACTTGGCAAGGTGCATTATGCTGGTTAACATGTTCCTTGTTTCCTCAATTATTTACTTTCTCTCTTGCTAGAGACTCAAGGATCAAGATATCATCAAAATGGAAAGAATTTATAGACACTTTCTCTAGATGGGAGACTCTAACAAAAGAGGTGTCCCCATACTTTGCGTGTATGGTTATCAATGAAAGTAACATAAAACCTGTAACCGCCCATAGATGTGGTCTTTGCTAGACCCCAAACATTTGTATGTACTACTTCTAGTACATTCTCACTAACATGCTTTTCATGTGGAAATGATGCTCTTGACAGTTTACCAAATTGACATGTTGCACATACCTTTTGCATTTCTGCAACTTTGAAATTTGGTAGTCCATGGACAATCTCCTTTGACTGCATTAATTTCAACCTTTGCAAGTTTGCATGTCCAATCTGTTTGTGCCACATCTCTATATCTATAATAACTCTTGCACCTTTTGCAAACATGGATACATTCAATTCAGGAATCTTCACATTTAAAGTGAACATCCTACCCACTGTGTTTCCTTTGGCAACCAATCGTCCATCCTACTTGTACTCTTCTACAAATAATCCATCAGCATTGAACCTGACTTGTAATCTCTGGTCAACCATTTGTCCAACAGAAACCAGATTCTTTGTTATATTTGGAACATGCAACACATCACCAAGATGTTTTACCTTTCCATCCTCCATCGATAGTGCTATGTTTCCTATATGCTCAATAGGATGTGATGTGCCATCACCTATTTCAACATATCTAGGAACTGACAATTTTTGCAAAGTACTAAACCATTCCACATGACTAGTCATGTGATTTGAAGCACCTGAATCAACATACAAGACATTATCATTTGATTTTGAAACACGAGCAAACATCGTATTCATCATGTGATGTTAAGCCATGAATAACTTCTCAGAATCTCTGCA
Organism: Ceratopteris richardii; assembly: GCA_020310875.1. Taxonomy (NCBI): domain Eukaryota; kingdom Viridiplantae; phylum Streptophyta; class Polypodiopsida; order Polypodiales; family Pteridaceae; genus Ceratopteris; species Ceratopteris richardii. The sequence goes on from CM035406.1 coordinate 191,526,112, forward strand.
CTTGTGGATGCATATATATTTTGCTGCCTTCTGTTATTTTGATTCTTCAACCTGCAATCACATTCAAAGTGTCCACATTTACCACAATTCCAACATCCTTTACTGTCATCACCTCAATCATTTCTTTGGAAATTTATGTGGCCTCTTTGGCTCCCCCTGCCTCAAAACTCTCCTCTTCCTCCATCATGATTCTGTTCTTGACTTTGGTCTTGCTTACTATTTCCTCTTCCACTTCCAAAACCCCTACCTCTGCCTATTGCTATATGAGAGTAGAATACATACTCAGAACTAGATTTTCCTTTGGATTTTGAATCCTCACCAAGATTCTTTTCTTCAATAATCAACATAGATACCAGATCAGCAAATTCTGAATATTTTCCCTGGTCTGTATAGAAGTTCTGAACTGCTTGTATGCAACTCCTAAACCACGAAGACACACTTCCACCTTATCATCATCATCTACATTCACGCCAATAGATGCAAGTGACTCACATATGCTTTTGATTTTCAAGGTGTAGTCACTTACTGACATGCACTTCTTCTCCAATGTATGCAGTTCATTCTTGAGTTGCAATTTCCGTGCCTTTGTATTGGTCTCATACAATGTGACCAAACTGTTCCAAGCCTCTTTTGGAGTCTTGACATCCTATATGTGTCCAATCATGCTATCCTGTATGCTAACAGATAGCCACTACATTACTTCTCGTGCTCCTTGATTCCATTCCTCATATACTCTTACCTAATCTGTAGTCTGATTCCTTTTTCCTAACTGCGGAGCATTTTCATTCTCTCCTTTGATGTACTTCCAGTAGCTGTTTCCCATCAAGAAATTCTTGATTCAGAATCTCCAAGCATGGAAGTTGTTCTTTTCCAACTTATCACTCATAAGCTGACTCACTCCATCTGCGTTTTCCATTTCTACAGCAATTCACAACATTGCAAAACACTACAAGGAGCACTTCTACTTGAACACTGTCGCAATATACGGAATCGATTGAAATTCTCGATCTGGAATATATGACACAACGCAAGCTATAGTTTTTGAAATTGACCTAGTTTTTCTATGAGCCCCACCTTGCGGGCTTGAAACGGAAGTCGCGATGGCTCCAACACTTTGATGTGACAAAAACAAGTGACCCTAAAGGGATAACTCTTGAAAATATTTTGAGGTCTTCTACCTTCACGCTGATTTTTGTAGCAAATGGAGGTCATTTGTGAATCACATTTTCTCCATGCCTTACTGCGTACTCTTCACCATCACCTTCTCCACGAGCTCTCTACAGCCACGTTGGCTCTGATACCATGTCACGAGGGAGGAGATAAGGAAGAGAGCTCACACACACTCTCACTCTCAAGGAGAAGCACACACACAGATTGAGGCAAGGTAGAATGATCTTCTTCTTCTTCTTCTTCTTCTTCTTCTATTACATAAAAGGAATGTACAAGAATGACGTAAAAAACAAGAATACAACAAGTGCAATATATAAAGATCAGTACATAAGGAAAACCCTAATGTCCGTGAATGAGTGAGCTCACAAGGAACAAATGTGGCATCACTCTCGATAGATAAATCTAATAAAGTTCAATGAAGTATCCCTGACATACACCGGCATGACCACTATACATGTGAGAGAAACGAAACACTGGTATGTGTCATTCTGGATCATCACATGTTGAGCTTGATATCTCAACAAAGGTTCGATAGGAAATGTAGCTTGACCATCATTTGTCATTGAAACCATTGTTGTAAACGAATAGTCTTGGCAATGAATTGAAACGCCTGTTCCACATCATAAGCAAACAAAATAGCTTCATAAATATTTTTGGATTGTGATGTCTTGAGCTTGACTTGGATCCTCATCGCCCAAGGTTGTGTGTCACATCGGCAAAAAAACCATGACACTGCATGGCCTCCACCACCTCTACATTGACACGCTATGGCATGAATAGAAGAAGCAATCATATATCATCCCGTCGATATTGGCAAAAGTTTGCTTAGACACTTGATTCTGTTTTACCAACCATCCCATAGCTTTTCCAACCCTAACATTTGCGTGCACCTGATAAACATTTAAGAATTCCAATTACTACAAGAAAGGAAAGTAAAAAATCTCCATGGACCTTTCATGGAGACAATGTGGCTGATGCCACTCCATCTAAAGCCTACCATTATTTTGTCTCGAGTTTCCAATGTGATGGCGACAATGAGTAAATTAGACTCTGATTGTGCAAGCTACCCTTGTGGGCACTTTTGGGGATGGAGATGGCAGCCTTTGGCAGAGACTGCTTTTCAAATTGGTAAAGGGAACCTATGATGGACTCGAGAGGCAGGGAGCAGCCACCTGTCAATGGAGATAAAATGCGATCACTTCACGCCAGCGAGTCTGTTAGTATTGTCAATCTGCATTGTCTACTCCTTGCCATTGCGAGACGGAGAGCGACAAATGGACCCCTTCTTGCGCGATAGTGACCATTTCGGCGCTGTTTTGGCCGAAAGAATGCAGATTGCAGAAAGATTGAGATCAATGCAAGCGCTCATGTCTGCACGTCATCGACGAATTGCGCCAAAGAAATCACTCTCGAGTTCTAACTTATACCCTCGAGCTTGGACTTGACGATAGTGATTCTCTTGTCGCATGTGTCACTTGAGTATGAAGATCTAGACCCGCTATCTTACATCTTTGCATCGAGCATGTACTCTTTTAACAACGCTTTACTCACACTGGTCGAAGTTGTTTTATCGGTGACAACTTCACTAGTAGGTACTTAACATTGCGACCAATTCCTTCGCTTTACTTGAACTTTATTTACTTATTTATTTTCAAATAAAATAATTTTAACTATGTTAACAAGAGAAGTACAACACAATTGAGAATTTGTGTGCCTTACCTCAGCTGGTCGGGCCCTTCGCTTTTCAAAGTGGGGCTGGGAGTTAAAGCATTGTGTGCTAGACTTGGACACCCCTCGCCAATTGGGTGGTGACATGGTCAACTAGTCTCTTTGAGAAAGTGTTGGGCTTTCTCACTACACAATTTAGACCAATTTTATTCAGACCATACGAATTTCCCTTCCCAATGCCTATCTTAAAAAACCTTTGAACTCTATATCCTAGTAGTTGCCAGGTTGCTTACCCTACTTTGTGGGATTCAAGGGATCCCATGGGTGCTATGAACATGTTTCACTCTACTTGCAAATCAATTCAAGATAAATTGAAAGAATAAATATCAAATTTCACTCCCATGATATAGGTCCATGGCATAGTCAATCTAGCTAGGTGGAGTTATACCAAGCAAGACTTTTCGAAATAAATCTTAATATTCTTTCGAAAGATTTTCTACATAATTTGGAAGATTTTCATCATTATCTTCCTCATGCAGACTGTTCACATACACTACAAATGTTCTACAACCATCACGTATACCTCTAATTATTTGCATAGTAGAAATGAGAATAGGCTTAGGATTATGTGCATCACCTAGAATGTGGATAGATTCATTGTCTACCCTTAATTTGATTATTCTTTGTTCACAATCAATTGTTGTAGAATTCTGAACTCACCAGTCCATGCCTATAAATGAATCGCTCTACTTCATTACAATCACATGGAAACTCCCAAAAAAACACCTATAAGAAAAAGTAAATGCAAGGTTTTCAATGTATCCTTTCGTATAGTGTAGTCATCCATTGGCTATCTCCACAAGTCTTGTTATCTACATTTTTAGGGGTATCCCCAAATTCTCTACCAATTTGAAAGATAGAAAATAATGTGTACTTCCCAAATCGATCAAAATTTTGATTCTATGCATAGAAATTATACCCAAAATCATAATTATAGAAGCCCTTAGGAAAGAACTATCCACCATGCAACGTAAAGTAGAGTTAGGGAACTTACCCCATCATTTACTTTATCAATAATTGCACCTTCCTCAATGATGTTCATCACCTTCGATTATGCAAGCCAAAAGATTGCCTTGTTCGGGCATTCATATGTCGGATGCCCTTGCTCCCTGCAATGGAAAAACAAATCGAGTCTTTTCTCCTACTCAATAAATTTAGGGTCTTTTTTCCAATGGATGGGTTGATGCCTCCTTTGATTTCCACTTAAGCAAGATTCTTACCTTGATTATTAGAAGATGAAGTTTCCTTTGAATTGTTCATGTGTGTTGTACCATGTCTCTGTGGCCTATGTCCCTTGCAATGAATCTGGCTCTATTTGACTTTTGCAAATTAAACTTCTCCATCTTCTCAAAGTTATGGACCATTGCAACAAGATCCAAAAAAATCAATACATCCAGATCCCTTCACTTGAAAACAAAGCCCCTCATGAAGCACTTCAATAAACTTGCTCTATAGAGCATCACCACGAACCTCGAATGCATATTTGTGAAGACATGGGAGCTTTTCTTTGTACTCATCAATAGACAAGCTATGCATGTCACTCTCGTGTTGAAAAAAATTCTAGAGCTCCATCTTCTTCTTCATATGGTAGTGTGGAAAAAAGTAGTGTTTTTCTACTTGCTCTCTAAATCCCTCCCATAGACGAGAAGGTGTTCGGGCAAAAGCTTTTGATCACTCAAGAATAGTAGAAGAGAGAAGAACAAGACTTGCACAAGATAAGAGAAAATCTAACACAAATGAGTAGACAAGATATTACCTAGAGAAAGAGAAGTTCTAATATTATGGATTTGAAATAATTGGATACAGTAGCTTTGGAAAATATATTCTTGAGGAACTCTCAACCTCCGGACTACCCCGAGCTATCACAATCTCATTCACGCACACTCTCAATCACACTCTCATTCTCACTCACTCTCAATCACAATGTAATTCTCTGATTTTCCATCTCTTCCTAGTTTACGTAGTAGATCTCTTTCAAAACAGAGTTTTCTCATTCCCCAAGAAAGTGTGTTAACTACCAAATATACATAAATTTGGCTCTCCCCATGTTGCATGCAAAAGTTTTGCAAAAGCATTTGTTTTTAGTCATGCTTTCTTTAGTGGTACTTGTCCAAAAATAAAACAAAAGCAACAAAAAGACATATCCGAAGATATCATTAAGTGTGCATGGCGACAACTATGCTTCAAAATCACATGTATGAATAGAAATAGAGAAGCCCACATTTTTTTAAAGCACCTTGAAGCAACACTTTTTGAAGCCATATAATATTGGACTTAGACGTTTGCGAACGCATGCAAACTGCACAAGGAAGAAGAAGAAGCTTGGATCACAACACACAATACTGAATGTATTACTAGAGAATGTACAAAGATAAGTAGCCCATTAGGGCAATAGGCATAATATAGAATACGTGGGAAAAAACCTCCTAAAGAGGGAAAAAAGTGCCCCGGTGGTCCTAGTGTGTTCACACACAACACTACCTAAATATATCAACAAATCCCCCCTGGGAGTGATGCGGTGAACAAGGAGCTGCCACTCATGTATAAGGAAGTGCCAAGCTATGTGGAAATCACTCCACAAAAGGAAGTAAGCCCAAAGCTTTGCAGAAAGATTCAAACATCTTCCTATGCAGAGCCTTCGTGAAAAGGTCTGCAATGTTCTCCTGCGTCGGCACATATGCCAAGCTGATCTCCCCAACAGAGAACCTCTCCATGACATAATAATAATGCACCTAAATGTGCTTAGTACAAGCATGGAAAAGAGGGTTCCTCACAACTGCCAATGTGCTCTAACTTTCGGTGAAGATGGTGGTGGCAGAAGACTGACCAACACCTAAATCAGCCATAAGGCGTCTGAGCCACACACACTCAACAATCGCTGTGAAAGGTGCCATATACACAAACTCACAACTAGAAGTGGCCACAGTAGGGTGCTTCTTGCTCAACCAAGATATACATGAGCTACCAAGCATGAAGCAAAAGCCACTAGTGGACACACGAGTGTCATAGCAACCAGCCCAATCAAAGTCAGAAAAAGCATGCAAATCTGGCGGCAGTGATCCCCCCTTGGGATAAAACAACTCAAGTAGCTGAGTACCACTCAAGTAGCAAAAGATGCGCTTAACCACTTGCGAAGGCTTGACTCCTGGGCAATGCATAAACCTGCTCATCTGTGAGACAGCAAACTGAATATTTGGCCAAGTAATGCATAAGTAAAGCAGGCATCCAATAGCATATTGATAGACAACAGCATCAAATGCATCTCCAGCATCATGAAGACTCAATCGTAAAACCTGTCTCCATAGGAGTGGCAATAGGCTTATAGTCTTCAAGGCCAAAACATTGCAATAATTTTTCAATATATTTCGTTTTACACAAATCCATTCCACCATCAACTTGCATAAACTGAATCCCCAAATAGTGATGCAAATGTCACAAATTAGACATCTCAAATGAGGCATGCAAGTCAACCTTAAAATCAGCAATATGCTTCTCAATAATTCGAGTGAGCAGCATGTCATCAACATAGACAACAATGATTAGAAGCCCATCATTAGCACACTTAACATATAAGGTGCTCTTAGTTGGACTGTTCTCAAAACCATGTGCAATCAGATAGGCATGCGTCTTCTCATACCATGCACGTGGTGCTTGGTTTAAACCATATAATTCCTTCTTTAACCTACACACGTGGTTTTCATGCCCATTCTGCACAAAGCCACGAGGCTGAAAAACATACACTTCTTCATGCAAGTCACCATTCAGAAATGCAGTTTTAATGTCCAACTCATGTACATTCCAACCATGATGGGCGGCAAGTGCACAGATGCTCCGAATAGTAGTCATACGGCATGTAGCTGCAAAGGTCTCATCAAAATCAATGCCTATTTCCTGTGCATAAGCCTTTGCAACAAGCCTAGCCTTATACCTGTCAATTGTACCATCAGGTTTATGCTTCAGCTCGTATATCCACTTAGTGACAATTGTTGGTGTAAATTGCAAGCCTACACATTTGGCTCAAAGGATGCATTAAAGTCTACACATATATGAAGAAGCATAGGAACATATGCTAGTGGTTAATTACCACTTTACCTCATTGTAAAAGTCAAATTGCCTTGGAATCTTTTGTAATCACCTACCAAAATGAGTCGTGGAAAAGTAGCTCATTTGATCGAAGGAATATATCCTAATATGTAGGAGTTTGATCATAGGGAGCCAAAATTTGAATTTGAATTCAAATCTTCACTCACATATAAAAGTGAACATGAAAAGTCGCGGGTAGAGAGATCACTCCCGAGCTTCTCATTTCTGAGAGTGTGTCTGAGGACTATACTATAGCCTACACCTCTCTACACCATTAGGCAATGTTGTTCATGCCAATGGGATTGTATACAAGTGTTCATTAATAGATACATTTACATCATTCATTTTTGAGTTCTCTGTTAGTCTACTGTCAACTTGTCAAGGGCATATCTCGGTCAATTCTTCACCAAATTCAGTGATTCAAAGCTTGTTGGATTCAGCTCAAAGTCCTCTACATGATGTCAAAGTTTGAAGTAATGCTATTTAGCCATTTCAGAGAAATCTGCGTCGAGGTGAACTCTGGTCATTTTCTACTACAGTCCTAAAAAGTCGGGGGTATAGCTAAACTTGCTAAATTGATTTCTCTTAGCATAGTTTATCTTTTTACATCATTACACTTGCAAATGGTAGCTTACTAAGCTAATTAAATACCCTTAGAAGGAATTTTATCAATTTCTACTGTGCTGGTCACACTGAGCAAAACATTTAGCAGGTGTCAAGACATAAATAGAAGGTTTTCTTGAGTTTGTGAACTTCAAAGTTATCTGTTTTGGTTCAATCATAACACACATCACTTCCAAAGTACATAGGCCATTTTTTGGTGTTATTGGAAAGCTAAGAAGTTCTACTTAACAAGTCTGAAGCAAAAGAGGGCTGGTACAAAGCAGGAGTAGCAGTACCTACTCAGTCCTTGGAGCATCCATCCATCTTTCCCAACAGTGGTATCAGAGCAATATAGGTAAAAATGGGAGATGGTTTTCCTTCATTTATTGATAAATTGGACAGGAACAACTATCAAGCTTGGTCTCTAAGGATGAAGACCTACTTATAAGGAAGGAATCTCTATGGATACATCTTAGGAGATGAGGAATTGCCCTCATTCAAAGCAAGAGGATTGCCAACCAAGGAAGAACAAGAAAAACTCAACACATGGTGTGCTAAGGATGCATTGGCAAGGTCTTATTTACTCAACTCTATCTCTGACTTTCTTTTGCCACATATCAGAAATTCTAAGACATCCCAAGAAACTTGGGAAACCTTGTCATCATATTTTTCCTCCAATACAAGGGCTAGGAAAAATCAGTTGTGGATTGAATTCACAACACTAAGGAAGCAACCTAAGCAAGCTGTTTCAGAATTTGTGACCAAGATAAAAAATGTTGCAGATCACTTAGCAAGCATAGGAGAAGAGATTGAAGAAGAACAATTTGTAAGGCATGATCAATGGAATCAAGGCTGATGACAAATGGGAAAGCTTCACCACTGCAATGGATCTCTACATGGACATGCACACTCCAGATCTTACAACTCTCATGGGACAACTATTTACACATGAAGCAAAGCTCACCAAGAATGGAGATACATCCAAAGGTAATAACTCTTCTGCCCTATACACTAAGGATGGAACAAAACTTTGCAGGTTCAAATCCATGATTGGATTGCAGGATATACTTGAAGATTGAAGATGAAGACTTAAGCCAAAATGTTTGGCTTGAGGGGGAGCTGTAGGTGTAAATTGCAAGCCTACACATTTGGCTCAAAGGATGCATTAAAGTCTACACATATATGAAGAAGCATAGGAACATATGCTAGTGGTTAATTACCACTTTACCTCATTGTAAAAGTCAAATTGACTTGGAATATTTTGTAATCACCTACCAAAATGAGTCGTGGAAAATTAGCTCATTTGATTGAAGGAATATATCCTAATATGTAGGAGTTTGATCATAGGAACCCAAAATTTGAATTCGAATTCAAATCTTCACTCATTACATATAAAAGTGAACATGAAAAGTTGCGGGTAGAGAGATCACTCCCGAGCTTCTCATTTCTGATTTTGAGTGTGTGTGTGTGAGGACTATACTATAGCCTACACCTCTCTACACCATTAGGCAATGTTGTTCATGCCAATGGGATTGTTTACAAGTGTTCATTAATAGATAAATTTACATCATTCATTTCTGAGTTCTCTGTTAGTCTACTCAAAAGTCTGTCAACGTGTCAAGGGCATATCTCGGTCAATTCTTCACCAAATTCAGTGATTCAAAGCTTGTTGGATTCCACTCAAAGTCATCTACATGTTGTCAGATTTTGAAGTAATTCTATTGAGCCATGTCAGAGAAGTCTGCGTCGAGGTGAACTGTGGTCATTTTCTGCTACAGTCCTAAAAAGTCGGGGGTATAGCTAAACTTGCTAAATTGATTTCTCTTAGCATAGTTTATCGTTTTACATCATTCCACTTGCAAATGGTAGCTTACTAAGCTAATTAAATACCCCTAGAAGGAATTTTATCAATTTCTACTGTGCTGGTCACACTGAGTAAAACATTCAGCAGGTGTCAAGACATAAATAGAAGGTTTTCTTGAGTTTGTGAACTTCAAAGTTATCTGTTTTGGTTCAATCATTACACACATCACTTCCAAAGTACATAGGCCTTTTTTGGTGTTATTGGAAAGCTAAGAAGGTCTACTTATCAAGTCTGAAGCAAAAGAGGGTTGGTACAAAGCAGGAGTAGCAGTACCTGCTGAGTCTCTTGGAGCATCCATCAATCTTTCCCAACACCAATGGTCTTCTTGCGAGGAGACAAGTCGCATAAAGACCAAGTATCATTCTTCATTATTGCATCATATTCAGATTGCATAGCAGCCATCCAAATTTTTGAATTTTGTGCTTCATCAAACGAAAGAGGCTCAGTCTCATCACAGAGACTAGATGCAGCCATAGCATAGCAATCTGATGCAAAAGAGGCACTATGAGAGCCTGATCGAGTATGATATGATAGAGGTGTATCTAATTTGCTATCACACAAGCTCTGCACCAGACATTTTGGCATAGTTCTTGCCTGCTTAATATCAGCTCTCTCATCAATAAGTGCATCATGTAAATCTGCATAAAAAATGGAATGATCTACATCATCACATGAAACGTGCAAAGGCTGAGAAGTTGCCTCATTAGGACGAGCACGAGATTGTCCACCTGTAAAAAGAGGCAGCAAAGTATCATACATGTCTTTGGAGCTAATAGATGTCTCCCTAGTACATGAAAGCAATGGGTGAATAGCATCTTCCACAGAAACAACATCATAGCTGACCAGAATGTGTTTAGTCTGTGGATGATATAGACGATAGCCTTTACTTTCAGAACTATACCCAACAAAAATACATTTTACTACTTTATCATCCAATTTTATGTGATGTTGTTTGGGCACTAATGCATATTCCAAACAACCAAAAACACACACATGAGCAACAGATGGCTTGCAGTCATGCCAAGCCTCATATGGAGTGATAGAAGGTAGCGCTTTAATGGAACACATGTTATGTACATATGTTGCACACATGACAGCCTCAAGCCAGAAACTATGTGGTAGAGCCTAACTCTTGACCATACAACTCGCCATTTCCATGAGTGACCTGTTCTTTCGTTCAGCAACTCCATTCTATTGAGGTGTATACGACACTGTACACTGGTGTTTTATCCCATGTTCAACCAGAAAATCATTAAAATCAAAAGACATATATTCCCCCTCGATTAGAACGGAGGGTGCCCATTTTACAGGGTGACAGATTTTCAACCAAAACCAGAAACTCTTTGAAGCACATGAATACTTCCGACTTTGCCTTCAATGGATATACCCATGCATGCCTGGAAAAATCATGGATGAAAGTCAGGAAGTAAAGATATTTTCCAAAAGAAGGTGTCTGCATAGGACCATAGACATCACTATGTACAAGCTGCAATTTTTTAGTAGCCCAAATTGAACCATCTTTTGGAAAGGATGAACGCTTCTATTTGCCAAAAATACAACCTTCACAAACATGTTTTCTAGATGCCTCAACTTTGGGCAAAGATGACACCATTTCAGATTTCTGCAGGCATCAAACTAACAAAAGTGAGATGACCAAAGCATACATGCCAAAGCTTTGCATCTGACATAGCCTGAGGATCATGTACTGCACATGCCAAATCATTTACAGATATGTCATCGTCTATGAGCTTATACAACCCATGACATAAAATGTCAGAAGCAATAATCACGTCGCCAATTGATAGATCATGAATTTTACATCTGTCATCAACAAATTTCACAACCAAGCCAATCTTGGCCAATGCAGAAACTAATAACAGATTTTTCTTAATCCCTGGTACAAACAAAGCATCTGATAAAGTGAAAGAACTACCATCAAGAGTAGTCAAAATGATCTTACCAACTCCCATAACAGGATAAGAGGACTTGTTGGCGCATGTAACCGTACTCCTTGTAGGGGCAGGCTCGAGTGAAGAGAAGAAACTACGCTGCGCGGTAATATGTTTGGTTGCCCCACTATCAAAGTACCAAACATCTGAGTCTCCTACAGACATGCACCTTTCATGAGAAGAAGGGTCTCTGAGTCTCCAACCTATTTCTTCTTTTCCTCTTTACCAGCTAGTTTTGGACAGTTCTTTATGATATGATCATTCCCTTTACAATACTTGCAAAACAATTTTTGCTTTTTTGATTTCTTTTCATCTTTCTCTTCCCTCTTCGATTGTGCAGAATTAGCAGATTTCTGCTTAGTAATTAGAGAGCTCCATTTTCATTGCCTTTCTAACTAGCTAGGAAAGCTTGATCTACAACATGCATAATGGCCCTATTTTGCCTCGACTGATCCTCCTGCAACAAAACATAGACTAACTCCTTAAAAGACAAGGCATTTGGATTGCCTTTCATCATCAACCGAAGAATAGAAGCAAAAACCTGATATGAATCAGGAAGACCATTCAAAACGGTCTACACAAGTGAGCTATCTGGTATAACCTCATCAGCACAAATCAACTGTTCCTTCAAGTTTTTGATCTTTCTTAGAAAATTATCCATAGAATCACCTTCATTCATGTGCTCACTCTCCAACTACTTTCGGAGGTAAGCAACACGAGCCTCATTCCTAGTTTGGTACAATATGGTAAGTGTATCCCAAGCATCCTTAGCTATTCTCCAAGAGAGAATGTGAGGAGTAATGGCACGTTTGACACACAAAGCTATCAAAGCATGTGTCTGGGCATCTCTGCCATCCCAACGAATCTACTCTATAGTAGGTTCAACAAAAATGGCAACATGAAGAGGAATATGTAGAATATCATCATCTTCGAGACCTTTTGCATGAGCTTCAGTACCTGCAGTTTTAACACTTGCAGGTGTGATAGGACGTTTTTCAACACCCCACATAATGTTCCATAGTCCTTTTGCATCCAATACATGTCGCATCATATAAGCCCATAACGGGTAGTTGGTACCATCCAACTTATCCTCAACACCCAACATATGGAATACATCAGTGCTTTCCGCCATGGCCGATGACTAAAATACCTTGATGCAAAAACTTGATTGTATCTCAAAAAGTTGAACAAAACTGCCTAGACAAATTCTGCTAGACCTATAGTGGTCTTCGAGACGCTTATACTGACGAAAAGAAACTGGTATAAACCTTTGGCAGAAAAAGAAAAAATAGCCTACACAAGTAGTGCGATAGTGCATTTGGAGGCCTAAAGGAGCGCAAATCCTGAGTTTGGCACCACAAGGCAATGCTATTTTGATCTCGAAAACACGCTGAGTATGCTCACCAAAATTCGTGTGATTCTTAGACTGCAACCGAAGGAGTGTCGATGACGCCCTAGATGAATCGATGACCTACTCTGATACCAATTGTTGGAGTTAGACGTCTATGGAAGCACACAAAAAGCAGAAGGAAGAAGAAGAAGATTGGAGCACAACACACAATACTGAATGTATTACTAGAGAATGTACAGAGATAAGTAGCCCATTAGGGCAATAGGCGTATATACAAGCCGGGGGAGAAAACCTCCTAAAGAGGGAAAAAGTGCCCCGACGGTCCTAGTGTGTTCACACACATCACTACCTAAATATATCAACATATAACTCAAAAATAGTGAGGAATTAGCTTAAACTTGTGAGATACAAAAATGGTCAAATCTTGGATCTACATCATAGTCTTAGAGATGACCTACGTCCAAATCTGCCTCCAAGTATCACTTTTGAGCCCTACAAGTTTAGAAACTATAAAGAGAATAAAATCAAGGCATTTTTCTATAGTGAACTAAATATAGAGCTTTAAACGAGGCACTTAAGACCTGATTCACAGAAAATTCACAACACTTTCATTCTCTTATGCATGCTCTACCTTTCTCTCAAACAACATTTCTCTTAATTCTTTCGTTTTCACATTCTATTTTCAACAAAAACATGATGTAGATAATGTTTAGAGAGAGAATATAAAACTTTTCATCCCTAAATTTTTCCTACATGCATAAAATGCCCTAATTATTCATTCTAAAAATTGTCCCCACAATTTAATTTGAAAAGCTCAAAATGAATTATTTTACTATTGAAAGGTTAATTACATAAATCCACCTGAAAGGAAGTTTTATCAATTAATTTTCTGTAGACTATTGAGAAAACGAGCCATGTAGCTTGATCTATGTGGTGCACACAGAGCTATGGCAACCATGCTACATGGTGTAGGTGTAGGATAACATACAGGCACATAAAGGAAGAACATTTTGGATAAGGCATGTATACCACAATAGGAGAATGCCCATGTTCTATTCATTTAAAAATGTTATACATTAGCTACCACACCATCAAATATCCCCCTCAATCTCAAAATGAGCTTGAATCAAAATGAATAAATACACATGTTCGTACGAGATGTAATCAACATGAAATGAAATGTAGATACAAGCCAAACCTTCCTAACTCCTAAAGCTTCTTTGATGTAGATGAATTTCTCTTTTTAATGATTCACCACTTTTTCTTTAGTGTTGATGTGAATTAGCTCCAGTTCTCCTTCAAAAAAGTGATATTGAACTTTGATGTTCTTCCATCTCGCATGATAGAATGGATTCTTTGATAATACAATGGTGCTCATATTGTCACAATAGATGATCACCTTTCCACCCATGTAGTCTACCATGTCTTCAAGTAGGTACTTAATCCATATTGCTTCGCAAACATCTTGAGTAATGCCTCTATATTTAGCTTCCATTCTTGAGAAAGCAACCGTTGCTTGCTTCTTCCTACTCCATGAAATGATTGAACTTCCAAGTTAGAATGAAAATCCACTAATTTACCTTCGATCCATGAAATTTTCTACCCAATCTACATTTTTATATGAATATCTACATGGCTGAACTTTCCTCTCATAAAACAAGCCAAAATTGCATGGTCGTTTCATATACCTCAATACATGTTGCATCCAAGTGCATTTTACATGGTTTATGCATAAACTTACTAACCAATCGAACTACAAAACTCAAACCTGGTCTCAAATTTGTCACAAAAATAAAATTTTCAACCATCTTCCGATACAAATTTTCATCATAGAAGAATCTCCTATCATCCACAAGCTTAGCATTAGCATCAAGTGGCATATCAATAGGTTTGCAAGCACTCATACCAAATCTCTCAAGCATTTCCAGGATATAGTTGTATTGTATCATCCGAATTCCCCCTTGCATTGAAATTACTTAAATTCCCAAAAAGTATTTTATCTCCACCAAATCCGTAATAAAAAATTCAGATTTTATTTTTTTTTTCAAATCAACAATTATCTTTTCATCATTGCCAATAATGATTAGATCATCAACATAAATCACCAATAGAATCATTTCACTTCCTTGATTCCATAAAAATAGTGAATAATGAGCCATTGATTGCATAAATTCAAGATCCAATAGCTTTTTAGTGAATCATTCACACTATGCTCTTGGTTCTTGTTTCAATCCATATATCACGTTCTTCAATTTGCATACATAATCAGGATACTTTGGGTGCACATAACCTTCTTGTTGTTGCATATAAACTTCTTCATGAAATTGGCCATTTAAGAATGCATTCTTAACATCCGTTTCAAACAATTTCCAATTGTTTATAGCAATTCATGCAATCATGCTAGTCACTATTGTCATTTTCACCCTTGAACTAAATTTTTCATCATAATCTAATCCAGTTAAACCCTACGAAATCTTTTATAGGAATTCTTGTTCACCATATGGTCTAGCATGTACAAAGATCATATGAGCCTACACATTTGTACAATGTTTCAAGGCTATTAGATCTTTCTACGTGCCTTAATGTCACCTTGAGAACTTGCAGATGTAGTCAAACTTGTATAATGGAGACTAAGTTAGGATTTTTTATTGCATATTCTTTAAGCATAGATTTGAAAATCTAGCCCTAAAAAGTTTCATCTCCATCAAAGCACATTTGGAGGGCCAAAGAGCAGAAAAGCGAGTTTTGAGGGTCAACATAAATTTCTAGATTGAGTAGATGGGAGGCTTGAAGGGTTTCCATATTGCAAAAGATGATTGATCCATGTTGTATGGTCAAAATGAGCCCACATTCAAGGGTGAAGTTGCACCAAAGATAAAAGAAATGGGGATCCACGAGTTCTTTTCACTTGCATAAGTCCTAATTAGGTGACCAAGAGAAATAATGCAAAGTTCCTCAAAGATAGTGGATAACCTTATCCAAATCCATGTCAAAATTGATTCGACGGTCCAGATCTTCCTAGATTCAAGGAAGGAATATGAAGGCTTATTTCTTCTATTCCTTTTCCTTAGATTTGATATGAAGAAGCAATCCTAGCCATCCATTTCATGAATCCAATGGTTGTTTTGAAAAGTAGTCGATCCTAGTATTCACAATTGATTTTGCTATGATCCAAAGGCCCATATTCATTGAAAAAATTATAAACCCCCCTCCCCTAAAACTAATGGAGGATATTTATGAGGCATCCCTATGGTCTGGATCATATTCTTTCAAAAGATTTTCTACATAATTTGGAGGATTTTCATCATTATCTTCCTCATGTAGATTGTTCGCATACACTACAAATGTCTACAACCATCACATATAGCTCTAAATATTTGCATAGTAGAAATGAGAATACGCTTAGGATTATGTGCATCACCTAGAATGTGGATAGACTCACCATCTACCCTTAAAGTGATTATTCTTTGTTCACAATCAATTGTTGTAGAATTTAGAATTTTGAACTCACTCGCCCATGCGTATAATTGAATCACTCTGCTTCATTTCAATCACATGGAAACTCCAAAAAGAAACACCTATGAGAAAAAATTAATGCAAGGTTTTCAATGTATCCTTTCGTATAGTGTAGTCATCCATTGGCGGTCTCGAAAAGTCTAGTTATCTACATATCTAGGGGTATCCCCAAATTCTCTACGAATTTGAAAGATAGAAAACAATGCGTACTTCCCAAATCGATAAAAATTTTGATTCTATGCATAGAAATCATACTCAAAATCATAATTCCACAAGCCCTTAGGAAAGGGCTAGCCACCATGCAACGTAAAGTAGAGTTAGAGAACTTATGCCATCATTTACTTTCTCAATTATTGCACCTTCCTCAATGATGTTTATCACCTTCCATTGTGTAGGCCAAAAGATTGCCTTTTTTAGGCATTCCTATGTCAGATGCCCTTGGTCCTTGGAATGGAAGAAAAAATTGAGTCTTTTCTCCTGCTCAATAAATTCAGGGTCTTTTTTCCAATCGATGGGTTGATGCCTCCTTTGATTTCCACCTGAGTAGGATTCTTAGCTTGATTATTAGAAGATGTGGTTTCCTTTGAATTCTTCATGTTTGTTATACCATGTCTCTATGGCCTATGTCCCGTTGCAATGAATCTAGTTCTATTTGCCTTTTGTAAATTGACTTTCTCCATCTTCTCAAAATTATGGACCATTGCAACAACATCGAAAAAATCAACACATCCAGATCCCTTCACGTGATAGCAAAGCTCCTCATGAAGACATTCAGTAAACTTGCTCTTCAGAGCATCACCACTAGCCTCCAATTCATATTTGTGAAGACATGGGAAATTTTCTTTGTACTCATCAATAGAAAAGCTATGCTTGTCACTCTCATGTTGAAGAGAATTGTAGAACTTCATCTTCTTCTCCATATGGTAGTGTGGAGAAAAGTAATGTTTTTCTACTTGCTCTCTAAATCCCTCCAATAGAACTAGACTAGAAGGTTTTCGAGTTTGCATATACGGCTTCCACTATAGCTTCCTGATGCCACTCAAGTGTAGGATCCCAACCTTTTCCTTGGACTCCTCACTGAATTGATGAAGATCAAAAAAAAATTCTAGCTCTTAAATCCATGCCTCCAAATCTTCACCGCTCTTCTTCTCACCATCAAAATCATTTAATTTTTCCTTCTTGATGACTTGGTTTAGGGCAAAGTCACCATCCTCCATATCTTCATAATTGCTTTTTCATCCTCCTCTAAGCATGCTAGATGTTCCTGCACCTTCTCCACTTCTTGTTTCAAGTTCTCAAAAAAAATTGTTGTGCATTTTGGTTGCCTTCTACCTCATTCTTTTCATAATTCTCCAAGAAGCTTCTAAATAAGCTCCTCTCAAGCTATCCCAAATCACAAGCTTCTGATCAATCAAGAATAGTAGAAGAGAGTAGAATAGAACTTGCATAAGATAAGAGAAAATCTAACAGAGATGAGTAAACAAGATATGACCTAGAGAAAGAGAAGTTCTAATATTATGGATTTGAAATAATTGGATACAATAGCTTTGGAAAATAGCTTCTTGAGGATTTCTCAACCTCTCGACCACCCCTGAGCTATCACAATCTCATTCACAGACACTTGCAATCACACTCTCATTCTCACTCTCACTCTCAATCACAATGTAATTCTCTGATTTTCCATCTATTCCTACTTTACATAGTAGATCCCTTTCAAAACAGAGTTTTCTCATTCCCCAAGAAAGTGTGTGAACTACCAAATATACATAAATTTGGCTCTCCCCATGTTGCATCCAAAAAATTTTCAAAAGCATGTGTTTGTGTTCATGCTTACTTTAGTGGTACCTCTCCAAAAATAGAAGAAAAGCAACAAAAAGACATATCTGAAGATATCACTAAGTGTGCATGGTGACAACTATGCTTCAAAATCACATGTCTGAATAGAAATAGAGAAGCCCACATTTTTTTAAGTACCTTGAAACAACACTTTTTGAAGCCATATCACTCAAAAATAGTGAGGAATTAGCTTACGCTTATGAGACACAAAAATGTTAAAATCTTGGATCTGCATGATAGTGTTAGAAATGGCCTAGGTCCAAATCTACCTTGAAGTATCACTTTTGAGCCCTACAAGATTAGAAATTATAGAGAAAATAAAATCAGGGCAGTTTTTTATAGTGAACTAAATATAGAGCCTTAAACGAGGTACTTAAGACATGATTCACAAAAATTTCACTAAGACACTTTCATTCTCTTATGCATGCTCTACCTTTCTCTCATACAATATTTCTCTTTGCATCGAGCATGTACCCTTTTAACAACTCTTTACTCACATTGGTTGAAGTTGTTTTATCGCTGACAACTTCACAAGTAGGTAGAGAACATTGTGATCAATTCCTTCGCTTTACTTGAGCTTTATTTACTTATTTATTTTCAAATAAAATAATTTTAACTATATGTTAACGAGAGAAGTACAACACAATTGAAAATTAGTGTGCCTTACCTCAACTAGTCAGGCCCTTCACTTTTCAAAGTGGGGCTCAGAGTTAAAGCCTTGTGTGTTAGATTTGGACACCCCTCGCCGATTGGGTGGTGACATGGTCAACTAGTCTCTTTGGGAGAGTGTTTGATTTTCTGACTACACAATTTATACCAATTATATTCAGACCCTATTTTGTGGGATTCAAGGGATCCCATGCACGCTCTACACATGTTTCACTCTACTTTCAAATTAATTCAAGATAAAGCCAAAGAATAAATATCAATTTCACTCCTGCGATACAGGTCCATGGCATGGTCAATCTGCCTAGATGGAGGTATACCAGACAAGTCTTTTGGAACTACATCTTCATATTCTTTCAAAAGATTTTCTACATAATTTGGAGGATTTTCATCATTATCTCCCTCATGTAGATTGTTCACATACACTACAAATGGTCTAAAACCATCACATATACCTCTAATTATTTGCATAGTAGAAATGAGAATAGGCTTACGATTATGTGCATCACCTAGAATGTGGATAGATTCACCATCTACCCTTAAAGTGATTATTCTTTTTTCACAATCAATTGTTGTAGAATTTTGAACTCACCACTCCATACCTATAATTGAATCACTCTGCTTCATTTCAATCACATGGAAAGTCCCAAAAACAACACCTATGAGAAAAAGTAAATGGAAGGTTTTCAATGTATCCTTTCGTATAGTGTAGTCATCCATTGGCTGTCTCCACAAGTCTTGTTATTTGCATATTTAGGGGTATCCCTGAATTCTCTACCAATCTAAAAGATAGAAAACCATGCATACTCCCCAAATCGATCAAAATTTTGATTCTATGCATAGAAATCATACCCAAAATCATAATTACATAAGCCCTTAGGAAAGAACTAGCCACCATGGAATGTAAAGTAGACTTAGGGAACTTACCCCATCATTTACTTTCTCAATTATTGCACCTTCTTCTGTTATAAATTATGGAATATGTTGAACAATGCATTGTTGGAGTGTTAATTTATTAATGTATTAATGTGTTTTGGTGTTTTTGATATAGCAGTTGAAGGTTCGTGAGGGATTGAAAGCATGAAAGGGCAGACATCAATAATCCAACTTTAGGGTGGACATCAATAAATCCGATTTATAATTTAGTTTGTGAATAAACCCATGTAGAAGGTTCTATTGTTAGAAATAGTTAGAAAAGTAGTGGTTAGAATAAGGGTCATTGTACACAACAATTTTTTATATTAAAAGCAAAGGCTTTCTACAAAAGTCACCAACTTTTCCTTTCACATATGCTTTTTGAAGCTGCTCTCATGTAACCACTCTTTTCGACGTAATTAAAAATTCTTATAAATGCATGCACTCTCTGGATTGTCAAAACAAAGTGCATGGGGGGAGATCACACCCAATACTGCGTTCGGTCTCGTCTCTCTGCATCTCTTTTTTTCTGTGTGTTTTCTGCATTCATAACCTCTAGGTGTGTGTGAGCAAGATCATGATAACAGTGCTACAGAGCCTTGCACTCATCACTATAGAGGGATCTATTTCTGTTTATTTTGGCAAATTGATCTTTGTTTCGTTGTTCTATGTTTGCGATCCACCTTGGTTTCCATTCCAATTTCCAATTCCGATTCCAATTCTCGTTTCCATTTCTATTTCCGCTTCCATTTTCGTTTCTGTTTCCATTTCCGTTTCCGGTTCTTGTTTCTATTTTAGTTCTAGTTCCAGAACTAGAACCTACGTTTACACCTACGTTTACTCCTTTGGCTTACTCCAAGGTGTCGACTAAGGCATAGAACTTGGGAATAACTTAAGGCATAGCTAAGGCATAAGTAAGTCATAACTAAGGCATTACTTTGGCATCTTTGGCACCCAAGGGTCCATTGGAAACTGTTGGCTATGTGCAAACCAATTTTAATTTATGAGTGGCAATAAAGATTTTTACATTCACCAAGGTGGGAGGATTTGAACCCGCAACCTCACCCACACAAGGGAAGTGTTTTAACTCTACAGTATTCCTTTGTGTTGTCACTCTACTTCTCTTTTCTTATATTTAACACAACTATCATCTCTTTCTTACTTTTTCAATTCCCAAGAACAACCATTCCTTTTACATTTTAACTCAAACAATATCAAAAATTGTTTTTACATATCTAGCAAGAGGATTTTGTTCTCTAAATCCTCATGCAACCTACGAACAACATGGAGGATTTCGACGAGTCACCTCTACTCGAGGTAAAACTTGAGCAACAATTGGAGCTCATGCAGCACGAACTACGAGGCGCTTAGAACGAGATCCGACAATAGGACGACGTACTCTAGAAAATGTAGACTCATCAAGTTAACCTTATGAGGGCGGTCAAAGCTATTGTCTCTACCTAGTCGAATAGCATGCATTCCAAGATTGGCTTCAAGAATTACCAATTTTTATGGTTTGATGGTTGTAAGGATGACCCTTTAATCCTTTCACGGCTTTCACAGTTTGGTGATTTTTATACTAATGAAACATATGCTGAAAGTGAAAAAGTCAAATTTTCCACTTACTATTTGGTAGGAAAAGCTCAACTCTGGTGGAATGTCCTGTGGCACAATATTGAGCATCCAACAACGTGGAAGGCTTTCCAAGATAAAGTGAAGGATTTTTTTCTTCCTCCTCAATACCATTTACATGTTCAACGTACATGGATGACCCTTACATGGAAGCAGGGTGATACGATTACTACCTACACGGAGCGGTTCTGGCAAAATTTACTATTGGTTCCATTGCTTGAAGATGTATCAGAGGATAGCTTGTGGTGGAAATATGAAGATGTTTTGGGAGTGGGAATCCAAGATAAGCTTCACACCCTACGCCCTTTAACCCTCAGCAGGGCTATAACTTTCACCAATGATGTAGAGAAAGAATTCTAGTCCATAACCAAGTCACTCAATCTACAACAACCACGTCAATGACCACTTTTTGTTAAGGCAAATCTTCCCATGAAACATAATTTTAATGCCCAATCTTACCCTAGTTTTCCTCGGCGACCACAATCTAATTACTCAACTGCACCTGTTGCTTCATCTCTCCAACCTACCAAACCACCTACCCTACAAACCTGAGTGATTGATGCCCAACAAAAGTGACCACCAATCACTTGCTAGAATTCTCGCAAGCGTGGACATACAAAAACGAAGTGCCGATTGCGACCTCTTAACATGAAACCAATTGCAGCTCAATTACATAACATTGAGGCCCATACTAAAGAAATTCATCCTCTTTGGATAGAGGAATCATTAGAAAAACTTAAGTACCTTGGGTAACGATATCTCTCTTCATTCTCTACTTTGCATGCAGGGCACTATAAACAACAAACTCGTTAAATTTTACATGAAGATGGTAGTTCACATGACTTCATTTCATATTTATTAGTACAAGAACTTAAATTAAAAATGTTTCCTTCTTTGTATAAAGTAAAAGCTACATTTCAAGGTAATCATTATAATGTAACACGAGAAGTGCAAGATGTTACGATTACCATAGGCCCATATGTTGATTCAGGAACATTTTTAATTGCACCTTTGCAATCTTATGATGTTTTACTAGGTATGCATTTTCTTCATCATTATAACCCATGCATTGACTACCATACACACACCTTTAACTTTGAATTTAAAGGTCAAATCATTACTTTGTGTGCATGGCATGATTTCCAACCATTTCCATAGATTAGTCATACTCAAGGAAAACATGCATTTAGGAAAGGATTCAATTCATGCATTGTTTTTGTCAATGTCATCAATGATTATACTCATACACTTCCTGATGCACATAAACCTTTGATGACTACATATACGGATTGTTTTATGTCTCATTATCCCTTTGAACTACCACCATCTCAAGGATCCTTTGACCATAGCATAGACTTAGTTCCTGGTAGTTCTCCTCCTCATAAAGCACCTTATAGACATGGCCCACTACACCAAAAAAAAATAGAAAACCAAGTAAAGATCCTACTATAGAAAGCACTTATAAGGCCTAGTTCTTCCCCATTTGGACCACCAGTTCTCTTAGTAGAGAAGAAGAATAAAACTTATCAAATGTGCATTGATTATAGAGCCCTTAACAAGATCAAATAAAGAATAGATACCATATTCCTCGAATATATAATCTTTTAAATAAATTACGAGGAGCTCGTGTCTTTAGTAAAATTGATCTAAAATCTGGATACCATCATATTTGTATGATGCAAAGTGCTATTTTATCCCCTACTACATTTGCATGAAATTGATCTAAAATCTGGATACCATCAGATTTAGTAAAATTGATCTAAAATCTCTATACCATCAGATTCGTATGATGCAAAGTGCTATTTTATCCCCTACTACATTTGCATGAATGATGAACACCATTTTTCTTGATTAGCAAGCTTCTGTTCTTGTATTTTTTGATGATATACTTGTTTACATTAAGAGTCTTTAGTAAAATTGATCTAAAATCTGGATACCATCAGATTTGTATGATGCAAAGTGCTGTTTTATCCCCTACTACATTTGCATGAATGATGAACAACATTTTTCTTGATTACCAAGCTTCTGTTCTTGGTATTTTTTGATGATATACTTGTTTACAGTAAGAATGATAGTGAGCATGAGAAGCATCTTAAAACAGTTTTTCATTTACTACAAGAGAACACACTTTATGCTAATACTAAAAAGAGTTACGTAAGCTAGAATATCTATGACATATTATTTCAAGTGAACATGGGCATGTGGATCCAAAAAAGATTACAGTTATATTAGAATGGCCTACACCACAATCAGTCAATGATGTTCGTTCTTTTCTTGGGTTGGCTAGTTTCTATAGGAAGTTTGTTCGAATTTTTTCTTATTTAGCATTGCTTGTTACCTTGCTATTGAAAAAGAATAAAATTTGTATGGGGACTTACCCAACCAAAATCTTTTGAAAAACTCAAACATGAACTTTCACATGCACCTATTTTACAATTACCTCATTTTTCACAACCCTTTCATGTTGTTACTCATGCTAGTGGTTTAGGGATAGGTGCAGTTTTAATTCAAAATGATCATCCCATTGCATTTGAGAGTAGGAAGCTTAAGCCCTCAAAAAAGAATTATAGTACATATGATAAATAATTGTTAGCGGTTGTGCATGCTTTGAAAATTTGGAAACACTATCTTATGGGAACTGAGGTCTTAATCAAAATCCGATCAACAGGCTATTAAACATTTATTAAATCAACCCTTAATCTGTGACTGCCATCTTAAATGGGCATCATACATTCAAAATTTCCAACCCATGATCTGATATCAGCCTGGTAAAGCTAATGTTGTAGTTGATGCTCTTAGCCGATTTCCTTCAGATTCTGTTGTTTTGCATAATATTTCTTGTAAGACAATAGTTACGCAATATAACACAGGAGCAGTAGCAGAGAAGATAACAGATATGGAGAATCTCAACAATTTTCTACTAACATGGTTCCAGTTCCTTCGGCTGGACACTTGGAGTCATTTCCCACCACTACATTGATGGATTCCCGTAGAGGCACTAGGGAACTATACCAATCCTTTTTACTGGTCATATGGCGAGAAGCTCCACTATCTAAAATCCATGGTTCATCAACACCAGCTTGAGCAGATGAACATACCTCTTGAATAGCTACCCAAAGTTCCACCTCTGTGTTGTTTGCAGACTCTTTGTTATTCCACGATGATTTTGTAGTTCCATTCCTTTCATCAGCTTGCTTCTTTCTGCAATCCTTGATGGCATGGCCTTTCTTTTCACAATAGAAGCAACTTCCTGTGAACTTTTTCTTCTTTGGCTTCTTCTTTGATACATCAGAAGAGCCTTTACCTTTTGCATTTGCTGAAAATGCAGCATCACTTGTGCTTTTCTGATTCCTCAATCGCATCTCTTCTTCTAAAAGCATAGCACAAAACTCTTCAAATGTGAGGGGAGTTGGTCTTACCTGAGTGTTAAGGGCTGTTACTAATCCATCATACTTTGCTGGAAGAACATGTACACATCTTTGAGCCAACTTTTCTGGTGTTATAACAACACCAACTGCAGCCAATTGGTCTTGAAGATGTTTTATCCGTTTGATAAAATCTTCAACCTTTTTAGAATTAGAATGCTTTTCATTTGCCAACTGATTTTCTAAATTTTGTATCCTAGTGTGGTTCTTGGTCTCATATTGTCGAGCCAATATGCCCCAAGCCTCATGTGCTTTAGTAGTATGTTGAACTAAAGTAAGCACAGAATCACTTATACTAGTGACAATTGCACATAATGCATCAGCATTCCGCCTCTTCCAAGCTCGTAGAAGATCTCAATCTGGCTGAATCATCAATCTTGAATTAGTTGGATCTTCAACTGGTATAGGCTTTGCATCCAATCCCATCGGTCCCATGACAGTGATAAGTAATTGATAGGAGTCCAAAATTGCAGAAATTTTGAACTTCCAGAGTGTATAATTGAATCCATCTAGCTTCCCTTCAGTGAATGCAGGTGGACGAATTTGAATAGGTGCAATATTAACATTAGCTGAAGCACCAAGACCAGTGTTCGATGATGAAGCCATCATTTAATCACTGGAATAATCTATTGATATTCTAGTCTGCTAGTAGGCTAAAATAGTGATACTTCTCGAGCTATTCGAATCTTATGGCTCTAATACCATGTAAGACAATAGTTATGCAATATAACACAGGAGCAGTAGCAGAGAAGATAACAAATATGGAGAATCTCAACAATTTTCTACTAACAGCAAGTACAAAGATGATGACGTTGTCCACCCGTGCACTCTCAAGGTAGAGCTTAAATGGTGATCTAGACAACTCTAGATAGGGAGATACAAGGTAGAGGTATGCTCGCTCAACTTAATATCTCAGGTAGTGCAAAACTCATGTATATATAGGATCATGGGTGGCCTTCCATGGACGGCTATACATGGGTGGTAGAGCATGGGTGGCCACCGCCTGCGTAATTGTCATACACGGCTTAGACCGGTTGAACCTCTCTCTCTATCTCTCTCTCTCACTCGTTCTCTCTCTCTCTCTCTCTCTCTCTCTCTCTCTCTCTCTCTTTCTCTTTCTCTCTCTCTCTTTATGTTTCTCTGGATCTCTCTCTTTCTTTCATCTCTCTCTCTTACAAAACAATCACTTACATCAATGTAATTGTCTGGGTCGTTGTCGTCAAACTCCACTTAATGTTGTCCTTTGTCAAATTCCAAAGAACTAACACAGAAAAGCTCGTGCAAAACTAAAGAGAAGAGAAATTAGAAAAGAGAAAACACAAAGAAAGAGAAAAGGGTGCTACAGTATGTGCAATACTTACCAAAATTTCAGCTCTAAAGAAATAGAGAGGTGTGTGTAGAGAAAGAGAGAGAGAGAGAGAGAGAGAGAGAGAGAGAGAGAGAGAGAGAGAGATGTGTGTACACAATATGCTCAAAATGTAGTTCACATGCGTAAACTCGACAGTAGTAGACTTTGGTTTGAAACACAAGCAAATGTCGAATTTTTGCTCTCGGGTCCGGTTAAAATATTGCACTAGTATGAGTGTCAGTATAAGTGCCGGTATAAGCATCAATTACTTCCAGTAAATTATCCATGCTTATACCGATGCTTATACCAATGCGCATACCGGCGCTTCTAGTCTTTGATGCGCATACCAACTCTTTATCTCCAACGACTATACTAACGATTAAATACCGTGGGTATTGAATCCATGGTTTTTCAAACATTTTCAACGATCATAGCGGCGTCAAGGCATGACTTTCGGTATTGACAACGTCAGTATACCCCTCATATGTTGTAGTGGCGCTTAGCAAAAACAAAAGAAACCAAAGAGAAAACCTAAAGCCATCTTGATTTCAAAAATTGAGAGAAAAATATATCCTCTGTATATTTTAGATGACATTTTACAGGGCAACTTTATCGACCTAATTAAAAGGAAGAAGTTTCTGCTTAATCTAGATAGTGAGATAAAAGATTCTCTAGATCAAGATCAAGATACGAATGAAGCCTTAAATTTTGATGATGGGATGTGAGGACCTTTATGATGATAAAGTAAATGTTGATAAAAACCTGTTAGGACCTATTCAACCTTACCGCGAACATCATGGAAAGAATCATGAAAGTTATAAACAAATTTTGTTTTAGAGATGCATTAGAGATGTGTGTTAAAATTTCGAATGATAAGAATGCTATCATTGTAAATACATAAGTAGATTCCGGCTTTGAAATCACTGTGATTTCACAAAAAGTCCATGATGGCCCATAGATAAAGATTGCGGATGGTGTACGAGGAATAGAGATAATGGTGTAGGTACCTTGTGTGTCGATATCCATACGAGGAATCATGGAAATATTTCACTTCTTATTAAAGATAATTTCTCTTATGAAGTTCTCTTAGGTCAGCCCTTTACTTGTGAGAGCCATATGGAAACTAAAGCCATGGATGATGGGTCTACCTATTCTAGAATTAAGTCTAAAGATGGAATGCAATCACTTCAAGTCATGGTGGTAGGATTAAATCATCATAGGAATCGATTGTCAATTAGAATGGTGCCTATTGTTGCTTAGGGTCATGGGCATGTTTATAATGATTGTGCACCTCAATTCATGTTTGGAGACACATAGGATCAAAATTTTGGATAGAACCCATTGTTGAGCAGGACAATAGTGGACATTGGTTTGTCATCTCACAACCAACTAATCTATCAAATTTTTTGTCACTTTTTTACCACATTCTAGATTAGATTTCTTTCATAAGAGTAAAGTTTCCAAGTCTTTTATTCAAAAAATCCATAAAAATATAACACCAACAAAATCATGGAACACGGTGAGAACATCGAGCATGTTATTGAGAAAGCCCATTGTTTCTCTAGTCTTTAGGATTCAGAGTTATGTCTTGAGCAAAATTCTAATTCCCACACTATTCTTCTTTCTTCCCTTTATAAGTATGCTCTAATCCAAGAATATGCTCTCAATGTTGATAAGTCCTAAAAATTGAACAAGCACAATGATGCCTTAGTTGAAACAAAGTACAAAATAGTAGACAAGAAAATCAAACCCATAATATGATATGGCATGTATAAAGATCATGTGAGGCTACACATTTGCAAAAAGTTTGAAGGCTATGAGAGGTTCCTTCACATCTTAATTTCACCTTGCAAACTTCCAAATGTAGTCAAACTTGTATTATAGACATTCAAATGGGTGTTTTTGCTAGATATTTCTAAAGGAGAGGTTTGAAAATATCCCCAAAAGGTTTCATGTTCTTCAAAGCATATTTGGAGGGTCAAAGCACAAAAGCCAGTTTTCAAGGTCACCATAATTTTCTAGATTAATCAGAATGGAGGCTTGAGGAGCTACCACATGGAAAAAGATGATTAATTTATGTTGTTCAATTAGGATGAGCTTACATTCAAGGGTGGAGATGGACCAAAGGTAAAACCAAGGACGATCCATGGGTTCTTTTCACTTGAATAAGTCCTAATTTGATGGCCAAGAGCAATAATGCAAAGTTCCTCAAGAATAGAGGCTAATCTTGTCCGAATCCATGTCAACATTCATCTGACGGTCCACATCTTTCCAAATCCGAGGGTCGAGAATGAAGGTGCCTTTTCCTTTTCTTTTTTCCTAGATTTGATATGAAGTAGTCCTAGCCATCCATTTGATGAATCCAATGGTTGTGCAACAGCGTAGCCACAGGAAATGCTCTTGAATAAATGACTCTCCTCCCAACCATATGCCTCTATATATAGCTCTCTCTAAGGGACTGCCTACATGGGCAGGTGGATACTAACCATCCAAGTGTGAGGCATGTAACTACATGTGCACCAAGTGTCCCAATTAGCTTAACTCAAGTGGATGCTTCTAGAAGGTTCGAGAGTTCTTTGGGCAAAACACTCTCTCCATGTACCCCATGGGGGTTGAACCCAAGACCTCCTCCTTCACACCCTTGAGTCGTAACCACTAGGCTAAGTCGATTACTTGGTTACAAGAGTAAAGGACCTACCAGTAAGTCTAGACTCAAGATCTTTAGCCACACATACGGATGACCAAACGGAGTCCGATTTCAGATCTGTCTAAATCAATCGGATCCTTAGATCACAGAATTACTTTGTTACTTTCTTGCCCCCTTGGAAAATATTTTTGTCCTCGAAAATTAGAGCTATACATACTGTAGGGAACCCCGAAGCCTCATGTTCTAAAACTTGAAGAACATGCATTCATTCAAATAGGTTATTTACTTAGAACTGAAAAAACCTTATCATGTTCTAAATCTTGAAGGACATGATTGGTTTATCCACATAAAATTTGAAAGTAAAAAACCTTCTTTATTTGGGATGAACTGAAAACTTGAAAGCTGGAAAACGTCGTTGGATTGTGGAAACTTTTTCCCATGTTGAATTTTCTTCAGTTCCATCCTTCCATTTTACTAAGAACTGTTCGTACAAGTGACTTATTGTACATTTATCTCAGGTGCGAAGTATCCTTTCAGGTCCATGAGGAACTATTTCACTTACCGGAATAGGAAGTATAACCCGTTGTCCAAGTTTAGTCAATTGATAAACTACAACCCTGACTAAATCAAAGCCTTTTTGAGTGTGGGGTAATCCAGAAATAAAATCCATGGAAATATTTTCCCACTTTCCTTTGGGAATTTCCAAAGGATGGAGCAATCCTACAACTTTAAGTGGTTCAAACTTATTGGCTTGACATTTATGGCATTTGGATACATAGTTTTGCACATCTCGATGTAAACTAGGCCAATAAAAATGTCGTTTCAGTAATTCATAGGTTTGGTTAATACCAAGATGTCTTGCACTTGGAGCATCATGGCATTCGAAAAGTATTTGATTTCGTATGTCCGGAATACTTGGGACACAAACCTTACCTTTATAAAGCAAATATTCATCTTGGAGAGAATAGTGTTTAAAATTTCTCCCATAAGTACTTGCTTCATTCTGATGAACTTGTTCAGCTACTTTCCATGCTTGACTGTAGCTTGGATCTTCTTTGCAGCTTCCTTTCAAAGTTAAAATAAATTCACTTTAAATTTGTACAAAACTTAGGTTGTTCAACATAGGCATCTGACTTAAGGCGTCTACCACTGCATTGAACTTTCCTTTTCTATACCTTAGTTCATAATCGAACTCTTGCAACTATTCATCCCATCTTGCTTTTCTACCTTTCAGATGTGGTTGGTTTGCAAACCACTTGATGCTCTCTTGATCAAAGACTATGGTTAACTTTGATCCATACAGGTAATGGCACCATTTCTTCAGAGCATTTATAATAGTGAACATCTCTCGCTCACAGGTAGAGTAGTTTTGCTAAGGAGGACTTAGCTTTTTACTCTCGAAAGCTATTGGTCGACCATCTTGGCTTAGTACTACTCCTATTGCAGATGAACTTGCATCTATTTCTAACTGGAAAGGCTTGTTTGGATCTACAAATTGTAGAACCGGGCCGAAGCTAAAGCAAGTTTAAGTTCTTGAAAACTCTTTGCTTGTTCCTCTTTCTAATTTATCTTCTAATGCTTCCCTTTGAGTTGATCTGTCAAAGGTACAGCAATGTTGGCATATCTAGCCACAAACTTCCGATAATATCCTACCAATCCGAGAAAACTTTGTAGTTCTCAGATTGTCTTGGGCTGAGGCCATTCAAGAATCGCTTGGACCTTTTCAGGGTCAACTTTGATTCCTTCTGCGGAGATAATATGGCCTAAATACTTTACTTCTAGGGTAAAGAATTCACATTTTGACTCTTTACCGTAAATTTTATTATCGCCAAGAAGTTGAAAAACTTTTATCAAGTGCTCTAAGTGACTTTCATGATCTTTACTATAGATCAGAATATCATCGAGAAAATCTACAACAAATTTTCCCAAGTACGACTTAAGCACTTGATTCATTAAAGTCATAAATGTTGCGGGTGCGTTTGTTAATGCAAACGGCATCACGAAAAACTCGTAGTGACCATACTTTGTTCGAAAAGAGTTTAGAAAAGAGTTTAGCCCCTTTTAACCTATCAAAAAGATCTTCGACTAGTGGCATGGGAAACTTGTTCTTTATAGTAAGATTGTTGAATGCCTATAATCTATGCACAACCTCATAGTTCCATCTTTCTTTTTGACTAGAAGGATGGGTGCTTCCTAAGGAGACTAGCTTGGGAGGATAAATCCTTTAAATAGTCTTGAATCTGATTCTCAACTTCCCGATTCTGGACATAGGGGAGGCGATATGGGTTTTGAGATTTTTTCTCTGGTACTCGAAAACAGATCTATACTATGACCGATGTTTCCACGAGAGGATGGCAAGCCGTGGGGAAGTTCCTTAGGGAACACATCTTTAAATTCCTTCATTAAATTGTTAAATTTAGTATGAACTTCACGAGGAATAAAAGACAAGACATAAGAAACTTGATTTATATTATCAGAATCTATTACATTAGTGCCAAGGACAAGAAAAGCTTGAGTCCTGGCTTCAATATTTACAAGTTTCTTAAGTTTAGTATATGAAATCAACGGGATACTTCGAACATCATGCTTGGCCTTGATTTTATACACTACACCATCATGCTAGAATTCCAAAGTGTTAGTAAAATAACACCTGATCAATGAAGGTCCTAGACTCCATAGCCACTCTCTCCCTAATACTAGATCTACTCGATTCATATTCATTATTTGGAAGCCCATAGTGTCTTTAAATCCTTGGATTTCTAGTTCCAGATTAGATATCATTGTGTCCCAAACATGGGTGTCTTGACCGTGCATCATGGAAACAATGTATTTATGAGGAGATGGTTTCTGCGGAAGAGCTAGTTTATTTACTAATGCATAATTAATAAAATTTTGTGTAGCAGAGTCATCCACCATTATTCGGATGGTGTGCCCTTTAACTGATCCATGCAGCTTGAACAAATCATGTGGACCAAACTCTTGAGGTTTCCACATGTTTTTGGAGATCTGGCATTTATGGCTTACTTTCTCTTCCAACTAGACAGGCATGACTACGATGTCCTGGCTTGGGACACTTAAAGCACAAATTTTCCTTTTGCGCTTTAACATGATCTTCTAGAGAAAGCACGTGTCTAAAAATACGAGGTTTTTTAGACACCCTTTCATTCGATCTTGCCCATTTGCGCTTGCGCTTAAAGTTATTCTTCTGGGAATAACTACTTTCTTGCTAGACATCCAGTCGTGAGTTATCCTCATAAATCTGGGTAGCCTTAAGCGCCTCTTCCAAGGATTTAGGTGCATGTCTTTTGAATTCATTTCGAATTTTCTAATTAGGTCCTCTAACAAAACTACGAAGATGATGATAGTCATCTAAGTTTTTAATTTCACAAATAACATCTCGGTATTTTGAAATGTAAACTAATAACGGTCTACCTTTCTATTGAATTTTATTCCATGCCTCCTAGTTGCGTTCCTCCTCATTCTCGAGGAGAAACTCTTTCTTGAAAAGGCGAGAAAATTCAACCCAAGTAGTAGGTTTCTTGTGAGTCTCAGAGAGATTCATCCACCAAGTATAAGCCTTGGGTCCTAGTAATAAGCTTGCTTCTACTACTCTCACATGATCGGGGGTATGTTTGATATTGTGGACATCATTCCACTTCTCCAAGAAGATCAAAACCGCATCTTTATTCCTATCCTTATCCTCTCGAGAGAAGTAAGGAGGACGGATCTCCTTTCCTAAGGAAAGATCCACTGGGCGGTTATGACTTCCTGACATCCCTACCAAATAAGCAAACAAGGGAGTAGAAGATACCAAACTAAGACGGCTCATACTTCCCGTTAGGGGAAACATGTCTGTATGGGGAGAGGATAATCCCTTATCCTTTTCCATCCTAACACACATTGGTGAAGCTTCAATCATATTTGTGTGACTACCGAAAGTAGCCTTACAGATATCCCTAGGCGTCTGAAGTAAGTTCAGAATAGCCTTAAGGTGATCTTGAATCCATCAATAGATTGACGGAGTTCCGCAACCTCATCCGGAATATTGGACAACTATCCAAGTCTTTGCTCAACTAGAAACATCCTACCTTCCATATCTTTCCCCTTGTTTAAGGTAGTGTTTGTTTCCCCTTTCCTTGCAGAATCCTTAACGCCTAATGCTACAATCCTCGATTCTATTTTTTATGCATCAGACGCATGACTAGTATTTGAAACCATAGGTGCAGATGAATGCAATGCACATGAAACTACTGGTGGTATAGTCATGAATGAGGATGTTACTAACATAGGAATGGAAACATACATTGACGCACTAGTAGTACTCGTAAGAGAGACATGGCTACAATGAGCAAAAAGATCTAGGAGAGCTATGGAGAGAGCTCTAATACCAATGCAACAACATAGCCATAGGAAATGCTCTTGGATGAATGACTCTCCTCCCAACCATATGCCTCTATATATAGCTCTCTCTTCAAGGGACTACCTGCATGGGAAGGTGGATACTAACCATCCAAGTGTCAGCCATGTAACTACATGTGCGCCAAGTGACCGAGTTAGCCAGAGTTAACTCAAGTGGATGCTTCTAGAAGGTTCTAGAGTTTTTTGGGCAAAACACTCTCCCCATGTGCCACATGGGGGTTGAACCCAAGACCTCCTCCTTCACACCCTTGAGTCTTAACCACTAGCCTAAATGGATTACTTGGTTACAAGAGTAAATGACCTAAGAGTAAGTCTAGACTCAAGATCGTGAGCCACACATACATTTGACCAAACGGAGACCGATTTGAGATCTATCTAAACCAATCGGATCCTTAGATCACAGACTTACTTTATTATAGGTTGTAATCAAAAGAAGTTGATCCTAGGATTGAAAGTTGATTTCTCCATGATACAAGGACCTATGTGCATTCAGAAACTATAACCCAACCCCAATTATGGAAGATCATTATTAGGCATCTATAGGGCCTTGCTAGGACATGGTTTTCTTGTGATGATCACCCTCAGCTGAGTGTGTGAGGATCCAAGGTAGGTTAGTGAGATCATAGTTCCTAGATTCAAATTTGGTTAGACTTCCAAACTATGATAGAAACAATCTATCTAGTGGGTGTGGCACTCTAATAGATCGTCTTACAAAAGTCTCTTCACATCATTGTTGGTACAAATATCAAGCCTACACATATGGCTAGAGTCTATGTACAATTGAAGTTTCATGGGAACCATTGCTATGAAGAATTTACTTTTCTTTACCACTTGTAAAAGTCTATTTCACTTGGAGGAATAATTATAACCACCACCAAACTCGTTGAATTTGTTAGACGAAAAGCCACGACTTTATTTGAGAGAATACTCTCTAGATTGGAGGACCACTTTTAGTGAGAGCCAATGAAGAATTGAAATTCAAAATTCAAATGACTCATCTATAAAAGATGTTTGAAAAAACTCGCGGGTGAGATCACTTCAATTCTGAGCTATTGATAATTAGTTTGTAAGAGAGTGAGGCTCACTTCATAGCCTAAACTACTCATTATCATTTGACATTGATTATCATGTTAATGATCTTGTACAACATTGTGTTCTAATACAATAGATCAATACTTTCATCTATGATCTCTCTGTCATAGTTACTCAAAAAGTCATTTTGTATTGCTCATATCTCTATAATTTCTTCACCATTTTCAATGTTCTATAGCTTGTTGGAATCCACTCTAAGTCCTCTACGTACTCACAAATTTTGAAGATAATGCATTCAGGAGTTTTGGAGAAAAGCGCATCAAAGTACCTACTGATCAAACTCTACACAAGTCCTAAAAAATCAGGGGTAATGATTTGATTGCTAAATTGATTGCTTTGTGTATAGTGCATCATTTTAAGTGAGTCCACTTGGTATCATTAGCTCAATTGGATAATTTGATATCTCCAAATGGAATTTTTCTAATTCCCACTGTAGTGAAAGCACGGAGCTTAACAAGCAGCAAGTGTGTGAAAAAAATTAGAACGTTTTCATTGATCCTTCAACTTGGAAGTAGTTTGTTTTGAATCAATCAGCCCTCACATCATTTCCAAAGTACATAGGCACTTATTTAGTGTCATTAGAAAGCTAAGAGGGCCTACAATGCAACTCTGAAGCAAAAAGGGGCTACTACAAAGCAGGGATTGGCACTACCTACTCATTTCTTGGAGTGTCCATCGATCTTTCCCAACAGTGGTATCAAAGCAAAGCTAAGGTAAAATGGGAGATGCTTTTCCTTTTTTTTATTTATAAATTGGACAGGAACAACTATCAAGCATGGTCCTTGAGGATGAAGACATACTTGCAAGGAAGGAGCCTCTATGGATATATCTCAGGAAATGAGGAGATGCCCATATTCAGAAGCAAAGGACAACCTACAAGAGAGGAGCATGAAAGACTCAATAGATGGTGTGCCAAGGATGCATTGGCAAGGTCATACTTACTTAATTCCATTTCTGATTTTCTTCTTCCACACATTAGGAACTGTAAGACATCCCAAGAGACTTGGGAAACATTGTCTTCATATTTCTCTTCCAACACAAGGACTAGGAAGAACCAATTGTGGATTAAGTTTACCACTCAAAGAAAGCAATCCAAGCAAGGCATCCCAGAGTATGTGAAGAAAATCAAAGATGTGGCTGATCAATTGGAAAGCATAGGAGAAAAAATTGAAGAGGAGCAAATTGTGACACACGTAATCAATGGGATTAAAGCAGATGACAAATGGGAGAGCTTCACAACGGCCATGGACTTGTACATGGATATGTAGATTCCCGACCTTAGCACACTCATAGGGCAAATCTTTACCCCTAAAGCCAAGCTCAACAAGAATGTAGATTCATAAAGAGGTAACAACTCTCTTGCCCTATACACCGATAAAAGTAAGCAAAGATAAAGGAAAGAACAAAAAGATTGAAGATGAAGGAGCTACCTCCTAAGCAAACTATGGAGGGAGAGGTAGAAACTCAAGAGGAAGGGTCAGAGGAGGTAAGCAAGGTAGGGGGAGACCTTATAACTCCTCACAATGTAATATTTGTGGATTGTTAAATCATCTACAGATGAATGTTACAAGAACTTCAAAAATCAGAGAGGTAGAGGATTTCAAAGAGGTGGATACACACAATCAAGAGGAAGATTCAATCACCATCAAGGCTATAATAACCACTACAACAACTACAATAACAACTACCAAGGAGGCTACAAATCAAGGAAAGATTACAACAACTATACAGAGGAGCAAGAAGATTCTCTTTTGATTATGAACATGACTTCAAAACAAGGTATAAATGATGACCATCTCTTCTACATTGACTCAAGATGCTCAAACCATGTAGCAGGCAATGTCTCTCTTCTCTCTGATCTTGATGATCCAAAGGGTAAGCATCAAGTACAGACAGGTGATGACACCAAGCACTTAGTGATTAAGGTAGGAAATCTTAAAAACTCTGATGGAAATAAGAATATGTTGAGCAGGGTTCTATATGTACCTACAATTACCAAGAATTTGATGAGTGTTGGACAGATTGTGGAAAAAGGTTTGCGGGTCAGGTTCAACCACCAACCTGCAAAATCCAACCAAAGCAGATCATGATTCTTTTGAAAACTCTCTTTAATTTTTATGTTCTTCTCCTAAAAAATTGAAACAAGATTTCATGCAAATTTATAAAGATTAGTATAAATTTTAGAAAATTAATCAGATGCAAGCTTTACAATCATCTTACTATGTTTTCACTTTTGAAATTAGACAAGTAATCATATGAATAAACCATAGGCATCATAAATCTTTCGTTCATTCAACTCATTCAGATCCAACAACTTATCCTAAGTATTAGAATATAATAAGATCTACTAACTCAATTTGTAGAATATGCCTTGATTCCTCTATTTATCTCCTACTACCCAACTCTCCATTAGATCTTTTTCTTTTCTTTTACCTTTTTTTATTTTTCTCTTTCTTTTTCTTTTTCTTTTCTTTTAATATTTCACTTGATCTCAGCTAAGCACTTTTTCTTTTTATCTTTATTTTCCATAGGTGGACCTATGTTGAAATCGAGTGTGACTCATGGACTTGTCCGCTTAGCCAAGTTTACCCCACTTTTTTGTCGACCCAACATAGCGCACATCATGCAGCGCCAGCCCTGCATGAAATCGACATCAGCTTGTTGCTCTGACCACCCGGCCAGAGTGACTCCACCCACCTATTGATCCATGTAGGGGCATAAGAACAGATAGTTCAGGCCTATGATGAAACTAGCATCAGCTCGTGACCTTGATCACTCGATCAAGGTAGTTCCACCCACTCGTTAGCCCATCGTAGTGTTCTAAAAACATGCACACACATTTATTGCTAGCTTGAATATGAAGGTTTTCCATGGATCATGATGTATCTGGAGGTAGGATCTTGCAAGAAATAAATAGTAGGATCCAAAGAATCCCACTCACTAAGCATTCAAATCTATCACCATATACATGATTAGTTTAAGTATGCATTCACGTTCCCAAGCTTTCACTCCCAAAAGTCTCTAGTCTACTAAGTGATTCTATTCATATAATTCATAGTCATTCATGCTTTATAAGAAACCATAATAAATGTTTGCTATCTCGATCCTACTTGATTTTCTTAAATTCGTATAGATCTTTAACACATACAACAATTCAATGCATATGCTCTTTCAAAAAGAAAACAGAATTTAAATTGGAAAAATTTCACCTAATCATTTTGGTTCATTTTCATCGTTGTTCAATCTAGCTTTTCTTCAATTTTCCTAATTTATTGTTCTTCATCAACATCAGCATGAGTGTCATCATCATCATCATCATCATCCAGTATCATCATCATCATCATTATTCATCATAAATCATTCATCATCATCAACCATCATCATCATCATCAACCATCATCATTTATCATCATCAATCAACAATCATTATCATTCATCATCATCATAATCAATAAATCTTAATCAATCTCATGATTCTTCTTCAATCATACTAACATCCTTTAATATTCGCTAATATGTCTTGAAAAGATAAATTTTTTCTTTTTTTTTTTTGATTTCAAGGTCTTAGAAGGCTTCATAGTTGTCCTTGCATTTCCGTTGATTTGCTTATTAATATCATCAAGCAACTGTTTCTCTGCTTCATTAGCTTGTTTATCTTATTTTATATCTTCTTGAGTTTTGTCTTTACTCTTTTCTAGTTCAATCTGCTTATCAAAGTTTAACTAGGACTATAAATTTATAAATTTATCTTGATGAAATAGATCTTCATTTATCAAAAGTTTTGGATCAAATGAGACATATACATCCTTATCTTTCTTTGATTTCTGTCAAACTTCTCTATCAGATTCTCTTTTATGATCTACTTCCATTTGTTCTTTTAATATCTGCTCAATATATTGTTTCTCGACCTTTATTTGTCTACTTTTGGTTTCTTCAAGAGCTTTCTCTTGACTCTCATAGATATTATTCTCGATTGTTTTTCAAATTTATTATCTTCACGAGTTTTTGGTTTCCATATCTTTTGAAATGACTTTGATCTAGTTTTGGTCTCTTCAAAATATTCCTTCATTCCACCTCTTCCTACATTCAGATGTAAAGCTATTTGCTCTTGATATTTATAAATTTTACTTTCATGTTCACTTACTAGTCTATGTCTGCATGCACTTTCATATGCTGTGCAATCCCAGAACATATTTCCAAATTGGTCGCACTTAGAACATCGTATAGGTCTTTTCTTCGTCCAACTTGATTTTCTAGGTATCACTCTAGACATGGATCTTCTGAGATCAAATGACTGTTTGTTTGCACATATGCCTTGGATTTTACCTCATGTTCATTATCACATTTCAATACTTGTAGGTCCTTAACTTGTTTGGTCAACAACTCAACCATATGTTTCAATTCTGAAATCTCGAAATCCATTTCCCTTTTTACATCTTCAATAATTATGCCCATTAACTAAATAGTATCAGATATTGCTATTATAGTTTGCATTAGGGTCATAACAATACCAAACTTTGATTTTATAAATTCATTCGTGTTAATTTCCATTTCTTTAAATTGCTCTTTGTATTTCCTAAATTGCTCTTCAATGATTTTGTTCATTTTAATTTTCTTCTTTTTATGATCTTAGCTATGAAAGATGTAGATTCCTAATCTAGGAGATAGTAGAAAATTGCAAATCCATATGATCTAAACTCGTGCGAATCATGAATGATCAAACTCAAGCAGACAAATCCAATCTTTCTCTTTCTCTGTGTGGAACAATGCAAATATTCAAAGAACTTGAAATGCTTGTACATAGAATATCTGTCTGATGGCGAGGTTTCTTCTTCTCTTCTCAAGGAGTGGGTTGCATGTCAAAGATCACCAAGGCAACTACCTTGCTTCACGTCAGGTTCAAGTGTCAGGAAGATAAGGCCATATCAGGTGTGTCAACCTCTTTGTCCGGCAAGCGACATCTACACATTAGGCACCTCACCTTGGTAGGATGATCGTATGTACATAGGCATGCACCCTCGAAAGAGAAAATCTCCAAAGCGCTTCCTTGCATGGGATGAAACATAGGGCATATGTGTTGCGAATGTGGAATGATAAATACAATGCTAAAAAATAGAAATCACCAGATCGATGTGTTAAATAAACAAACTATGCTCAATGATGGCAATGAATATACAACTGATGTCACCACATGACTCTAAATGATATAATAAAAATTCTGCTATAGTGTGCATCACTCAAATACAAGATAGTCACTCTGCTACAGTGCAAAAGGATGCCCTTTGACTTTTCTTTGGCCTTTATGGTAGGAATCACTTCGCAACAAGATCTTTTCTTCACTTTTGGTCTAGAGTCTTCACTTTGGGTCAATGATCAAAGCTTCTCTTTTTTCACTTTAAATCTCTTTACTTCAAATCCATGCAAAAACCTAGAGAAAAACCATGGGGGTATAATTCTTCACTTTGGTCTTCAAATCTTTTCTTTACTTCATATAATCCTCCAGCATCGATACTTGGAGAGAAAATCCACGTGGAGGATTAAAAAAACAAATTGTTGGATAAACAATGTTCCTATTGGTCCATTCTATCTAGAATTTACAGGATGTGTACAAAGCTTCTATACTTCTTCAAGCTGACGGCCGCGTACCAGCATCTATAGTTGTCAAACTCACATCCTTTTACATACTAGAGCTTTGGCGGCGTGGATAGGTCGCTATCCTCCCAAAGTATCCACCGGAGTTCGATTCCCATAGGCGGCAGCACGCAAAAGCTTATTTTTTATCATATCATTTAATATGATTTTCAACAATCAGCGACGGATTCTAACGGGAGTGCGTTTTTGTGCTTTTCCCTCCGGATTACGATTTTGAAGAACGATCGCTTATGCTTTATTGAGCAATTGCTTTATTATCAGCTTTTCAAGGGACACAAAATTCTATATAAGACAAGCTTGGCTTATTGTATTGCATCCTTCACCTAGGATCAACACAAGCTTTCTAGAGCTTGGACCTTAGTAGAGGTGGTGTTTCTTCTAGCACATGGGGCAGCCATGGTGCTAACTTGAAGCATGTTGAGGAGTAGCTATGGAGTTCTTCTTGGTGATTCTTCTTGGAGAAGATGAAGAGTGTGCTCACACTCTACCTCATGGAGAGGAGGTTATCTCTTGTTCATGGCAAGAAGACTTGGTCATTAGCAGCTTGATGGTGAGGATCGCCCATCTACATGATGTATTTGAAGATCATCTTCTACAGGAAGATATTAGGTTGAAGATTATCTTCTACAAGAAGATGTCTGGCTACTTCAAAGACATTGGATGGGACCATCTACATGGCGTATTTGAAGATCATCTTCTACAAGAAGATGTTAGGTTGAAGATTGTCTTCTACAAGAAGATATCGGACTACTTCAAAGACATTAGATGGTGATTAACATAAGATTCACATCTTATGTTAAGTATTCAGGTACATATTCTCTTTATGCACACAGGTACTACTTGAAGTTTATGGAGGCTGTGGCATTCATATCAGAAGGAGTCCTATTCGGCATAGGTACAAGAGAATCAGTACTTATATGCTTTATGCATATTTTTATGAGGTGTTTAAGAAGGTGTGTTCACATGAGTTTGAGGATTTCCATTCACACTGATCCTTCCTCTTTCAGTCACTCATATTCACTCTTCTATAACCTATAAGGTCACACATCTCATGTATATTTAGATTACTGCCCCCACATCTGAATATGTTTGTTACATTGTACATTCACTCATTCATCTATTTCTCATCACATAGAATGGTTGAGAATTTTGCTCCCACATTGTACATTGAAC
The DNA here is from genome assembly GCA_020310875.1 of Ceratopteris richardii. Taxonomy (NCBI): domain Eukaryota; kingdom Viridiplantae; phylum Streptophyta; class Polypodiopsida; order Polypodiales; family Pteridaceae; genus Ceratopteris; species Ceratopteris richardii. The sequence goes on from CM035406.1 coordinate 191,567,181, forward strand.
ATTGGTATATATGATACTATGAGTAAGCGATGGCTTACGTAACACCTTACACATGTCGTCTATTCTTTCTCTATCTTTATCTCATCATTTTTATGATTAAGTTGTGGTATGTTCATGTTTTGTCAATATGGAAGATTGCTAGAATTAATGTTGTATATATACTGGACCTATGGAACCATGGACCTATGACATGAGCTAAGGGCCTACCTCACTTCCAACATTTGGTATCAGAACACTAAGGTTTTGGTTTCAGAACTTTAGATCTTTGGCATCAATGCATTAAGGCTCATTCATAATCCCAGGTTCCTAGAATTCCAGTTTTACAACATATGATATGAAAGCATCTTCTAATATTTGACATTTGACATACACACTTAATCTAGATGAGTAGAGATTTGAGAATTAGACATTTCAGTTACATGTGTATTCATCAGTGTGGAGTATGAAGTTGATGATCTGTTAGCAGCCGAATATTTTTGGAAGAGTATGCAAATACTTTACAAAAGTATTGTTTGAAGACCCAGACTTGATGAAGAGAAGACTACTTCAAATTCAAGGAAGAACGATGGTTTAGAGAAGATGAAGGAATCAGATCAACATCAAATCATAGGTATCAATTTCTACTATCAGATTATCATTTGCAGGTCATATCTTAGAAGAGCAGTTATGAAGAGATTTGAAGAAATTCAAGGAATGCTTTTATACACTTTCATCTTTTGAAAGTTAAAGGCTACATCAGGTATCTAGAGGTTTTTCTAGAAAGTTTTGAAAGATCTCTTTCATGGCAAGAAAGTTCATCTAAGAAGACAAATGTGAAGATGAGATGAGTTTTGTTTTCAGCCAATTTTCTGTTGTAAGTTGGTTGGATATCAAGGTACAAATGTATCTAGAGAAGGTAACTCTAGAAGGGCAATTCATCATTCAGACAACGATTGGTGAATTTAGTCATTTTAGACATTTGAAACAACATTTTGATTCAGAGATATGAGGAGATGATAAAACATGATTATATATTCACTTCCATTTATATACCATGTTTGTTTTATCTCTTACTCTAAGCATTAGAGGAAGAGAAAAGTTCATTTGAAGAAGTCAAGAGTGTTTGCTACTTCAAGATGAAGAGAACAAAAGGTATGGAAGAGAAGTTTGAAAATGTTGACATCATCAGGTGGAAGAAAGATGCAGAAAAAGAAAGTCCATCATTTCCAAAAGAAAAGTAAGGCTTCCTTTTCTCATATATTTTCCATATACTTTTCCTATTTTATCCTCTACATCCAAAGACAAGTCTACGAGAACATCTTGTTTAAAGAAGAAGCAGTTTCTTGTTTTGCATTACACTTGGTCATGATTTAGTAGATTTGACAAAGAATTGCATTGAGAGAAAGAAAAGCAGCAGATATATGTTTTAACTCATATATGTATGAGTTATGTTTTAGTTGAAGCTTTTAAGCAGGCAGCTTATATGTTCCCTCAAAGAATTCTTGGACTGTCAATACAGAGCTACTTGGTATATGACAAGTTGCAGAGAAGTATATTTCTTCTTTATCTAACTCTTGAGGTAAAAGAGTTTTTCTGTAGCAGATGTTGAAGACTTGGGTTGAGGTTTTATGTGTGGAAAAGATTACCTCATATTCAGTATTTTCAGAAACTTCAAAAAATTCAGATTTGCTGATGTACAAGTCAGTTGAAGAATCTACTTTTTATGATTGTCTTGATTTTTGGATACATGCTTGTATTCAAAAAGGTGTTCCATTATATCCTATCACTTGATTGAAAAGTGGAGATTAGCCAAAAGAAAATCAATCAGGTACTATCACATTTCACCCGGGTAAAATATGAAAGTTATGAAGTATCAACTTGCAGCTTTTGGAGTTCTCAGGGTGAGAAGTTTGTCCACTTATGTTTCAAGTAGGAATTGCAGATTCCTTGAAGGATTTGTTTGAAGAAAAGTTTTACAACTTTTTGAGAAGCATGGACACTTGGAGACATTCAGGTAACAAATCAAACATTCAGACATGAAGGTTTGATAAGAGCAGATTCTACACAGGAGAGATCATTGATCTTGTATGATCTTGAGCATTTATGAGTCGGTTGTCTATCCTTTGTTTATGAAGATTCTTAACATTGGAAGAAGTCAGTCAAAGATTCAGATTCTATCAAATTTGTGTTGCAGAGAGATAGAAGATACTTGTTATGTTACAGAAGGTTATGAATCCTATAAAGCTTTCAGCAAGGTTTTGTTATGTTAGGATCAGCTAACCTTATTCTAGATTTTGGAAAGCTGAGGAATGACATGGAAAGCTATTGGCATCTGATCAATGCTAATAAAAAGGGTTCAGAGATTTTGTTTCAGATACAGGTATTGATAACTGAACATCAGATTTATGAAGGAAGACATTCCACATTTCACAAAGTCTGATATATTTGAAGAATACTGGATACTAGTGTTAAGTCATCCAGGGGGGTGATGAAACATGAAGACTTATTTTCAAGCCATATGTAAAAGAATGCAGAGTCATACCTAAAGGTATTCCTATTTCAGGTATTCCTATATTTCCTTTGTCAAGTTCTCTTTATGTTCCAGCTTTGAAAGAAGAAGGAAGAAGAAGAATATTTGGAGAAAGTTCCTGTTAGGATGTTCCTGTTCAGGAGAAGGTTCCAGAATTCTATTTGAAGAGAAGCTTGATATTTCAGAAAGGTATATTTCAGACGTGCGCACATATATGTTTATACCAAGTTCTGAAGGAAAGAGGTATGAAGGATTTAAAGGATGAAGACATGATGACATCATAGATTTTTTGACTCATATTGACTTGAGTATAATCAGAGATGAACCAGCAGTGTTCATAATGCACTAAGTTGTGAGTTGACAATCACAGGTTCCAGGATTCAGTTCTTGTTTAGTGTATTTACATGACGCAGCAGAAGTACGTTGAGAAACCTTTGTCATAAGGTAAATGCAAATATATGGATCCTAGTGTATGTTTTCAGGTTTTTGAAGACAGGAGATAGCACGATCAGAAACAGTTCATGCTACATTTGTTGTCAAGCAGTGATTGCTTGATGGGTACACTATTGGATATCTAGTTTGCATATTTTCTCAGGTATTATGGTTCATATTCAGCAAGTTCATATTTTTTGAAGGAAAGTCAAATTCAGTTTTGAAGAAGACTTTTAAAAGAACAAGTTCTGAAGTACGACAGTACAAGCTTGAAGCTTGTAATAATTTGCAGCTTGTGACAGTTTGCAGATCCAGTCCAGGTTGTACCAATATGACATTGCAGGGGGGATTGTTGGATAAACAATGTTCCTATTGGTCCATTCTATCTAGAATTTACAGGATGTGTACAAAGCTTCTATACTTCTTCAAGCTGACGGCCGCGTACCAGCATCTATAGTTGTCAAACTCACATCCTTTACACACTAGAGCTTTGGCGGCGTGGATAGGTCGCTATCCTCCCAAAGTATCCACCGGAGTTCGATTCCCATAGGCGGCAGCACGCGAAAGCTTATTTTTTATCATATCATTTAATATGATTTTCAGCAATCAGCGACGGATTCTAACGGGAGTGCGTTTTTGTGCTTTTCCCTCCGGATTACGATTTTGAAGAACGATCGCTTATGCTTTATTGAGCAATTGCTTTATTATCAGCTTTTCAAGGGACACAAAATTCTATATAAGACAAGCTTGGCTTATTGTCTTGCATCCTTCACCTAGGATCAACACAAGCTTTCTAGAGCTTGGACCTCAGTAGAGGTGGTGTTTCTTCTAGCACATGGGGCAGCCATGGTGCTAACTTGAAGCATGTTGAGGAGCAGCTATGGAGTTCTTCTTGGTGATTCTTCTTGGAGAAGATGAAGAGTGTGCTAACACTCTACCTCATGGAGAGGAGGTTATCTCTTGTTCATGGCAAGAAGACTTGGTCATTAGCAGCTTGATGGTGAGGATCGCCCATCTACATGATGTATTTGAAGATCATCTTCTACAGGAAGATATTAGGTTGAAGATTGTCTTCTACAAGAAGATGTCTGGCTACTTCAAAGACATTGGATGGGACCATCTACATGGCGTATTTGAAGATCATCTTCTACAAGAAGATGTTAGGTTGAAGATTGTCTTCTACAAGAAGATATCGGGCTACTTCAAAGACATTAGATGGTGATTAACATAAGATTCACATCTTATGTTAAGTATTCAGGTACATATTCTCTTTATGCACACAGGTACTACTTGAAGTTTATGGAGGCTGTGGCGTTCATATCAGAAGGAGTCCTATTCGGCATAGGTACAAGAGAATCAGTACTTATATGCTTTATGCATATTTTTATGAGGTGTTTAAGAAGGTGTGTTCACATGAGTTTGAGGATTTCCATTCACACTGATCCTTCCTCTTTCAGTCACTCATATTCACTCTTCTATAACCTATAAGGTCACACATCTCATGTATATTCAGATTACTGCCCCCACATCTGAATATGTTTGTTACATTGTACATTCACTCATTCATCTATTTCTCATCACATAGAATGGTTGAGAATTTTGCTCCCACATTGTACATTGAACATTGGTATATATGATACTATGAGTAAGCGATGGCTTACGTAACACCTTACACATGTCGTCTATTCTTTCTCTATCTTTATCTCATCATTTTTATGATTAAGTTGTGGTATGTTCATGTTTTGTCAATATGGAAGATTGCTAGAATTAATGTTGTATATATACTGGACCTATGGAACCATGGACCTATGACATGAGCTAAGGGCCTACCTCACTTCCAACACAAACATCCTTAGTACCTTTGGAACTCATGATAAGAACACACTATGCTTCTGTTTAATTTCTTTTTCTCTTTGAATTTGTATGGCATACACACAGATAAATAGGGAAAGTATTTATGTGCATAAAAACACATGCATGGAGTTTTTAATCTACACATAAACACATAGTCTCTAAATTACATTTGAATTGAGATGATTCTGTAAGTCGTATCGTTAACTTCTCTTTAAAATTATACAAACATATTATTTTTCTTGAATTATGAGACTAATTAAAACACACGAGTATCATTAAAAGTTATCAATAATATCAACAATTTATAAACTCTCTTCATATCTTGTGTGAAAAGATTAACTAGGCAACCAGTCTTTATGGAACAAGGGGTTTGAAGAAGGAATCCATAGGCAACACTTGAGGAAAATAGCATTGAGCTTAATTGTTAGTACGATGATAACAAGACCAAGAACCTGAATGAACCGTTCTAAACTTGATAACAATTCCCACTTATCTTTATCACAATTCATCATAAATCATTATTCTCACACACACATAGGGTTATGACAATCTCTCTCATTAAGGAGTCCTTTCTATTCATACTATCTTTTAAACCATGCCCATCTTTAAGTACAAATTCGCAACCCATAGCAAGATCACCTTTACATCCACACTATGTCATGTTAAAAAAAAATGGATCCAAAAATGGAAATGTTAGTTTGAGCCTATAAGATATTGCAAAGGTTAAATATCCTATGTAACCACATGTCTCTAGGAATGGTTTCGCCATTAATAAGCCCTGAACCTTAGAAGACATGTCCTTAAACTCATAATAATAAAAGAGGATAGTTCGGGTGAACTTGGGACAAATAGATACTTAGAAACCATGAACCTTGATAATTTCCTTCTTGACAATCCTATCCTGTAGAAGAAATTGGGACACATTCTTATTTTGATGACATTTCTCTCTCTCTCTCTCTCTTGACCATTTTCTCCTTCTATCGCTCCCTACGTGCCAACATTTTTCTCTCTCTCTCTCTATGTCTCTCTCTCCCCCCCTATGCATCTCTTTTCTTTATAAGCCTCCGCACTACTTTTATCGCCGAATCCTCATGTCTTTTTCCATGATGCATCACCCTGCTCCATTTCTCCTTGCTCTCTCTCTCTCTCTCTCTCTCTCTCTTTCTCTCTCTCTCGCTCTCTCTCTCTGTCTCTCTCTCTCCCCCCTCCCTCCCTCCCTCCCTCCCTCCCTTCCTCCCTCCTCTCTCTCTCTCTCTCTCTCTCTCTCTCTCTCTCTCCCTCCCCTCCTCTTCATTTCTGTTGCTACACACAATTACTGCCTCCACCCATTATCCATCTCTCTCTCTCTCTCTGTGTCCCCCCCTACGCATCTCTTTTCTTATGTGCCTCCAGACTATTGCCATCTCCAAATCCTCATCTCTCTCTCCATGATGCATCACCCTATTGCATTTCTCCTCTCTCTCTCTCTCTCTCTCCCCTCCCTCCTGTTGGAACAAAGCAATCACAAATTGATGATTATAAAGAGCTTGAAGTAAGTCAATGGTCAGAATGAAGTCAAAGAAAGTATTTGAGGAAGTGAAGATATCTCACAAGTGAATCTTGTATACATATGTACATAATAGATGCAAATTCTTGTACTTTGAGTTTTAGATGATCTTTAGGATGATAAGGAATATGTAATAGATGCGGGATAAGTCTAGAATCATATGTATATAATTCAATGATGTAAAGAAATACATGAGAGTCATTAGAAGCCAAGTGTCAATAAGGTAGATGTGGAGAGTCATTATAAGCCAAGTGTCAATAAGGTAGATGTGTAGAGAGTCATCTTCAGAAATTAGCGACGAGTATTTCTCTGATTTCTCTCAACCTATTCATGTGGATCAGGAAATCTTTTGTACACATCTAATCTAGAAGCTAATGAAGCTATTTTCAAAGTTTCATGGTCTAATTCCTTTCATGTTGTGAGTATGATCAATAGGAACATGTGTATGTAAAGTGTGCAAGTAGATCTCTAAGAGTGGCACACTTTTTCATGTCAATGTTTTGCTTGGATCTCAGTGTAGAGTGTAAAGTTTTTGATGACTAAGCATTCAAAATCTAAGTTAGAAGGCAAGGAAGCTATGGCTAAAAGAATTTAGCAAAATGGTATCTTTGTTATGAGAAATCAACCTTAGAAGTTAGCTATGTCAAAGTCGCTTGTTCAGGAAGATAGTTTCTAACATACTTTTGATCTTAAGGAGCAAATTAAAGTTTTAATGATTCTTTTAAAGCACTAATGGTTGATATGATTGCACAAAGGTAGCACGGATATATGTACAACATTAGTTTGAAGAAATATGAAGATATGTGCAGGTAATGAAGTCAATCTTTGAAGCAAACTTCTTGAAGAAGGAAGATTCTCATTCAGAGAAGTTATAGTGGAAGATTTGGTAAATGAAGGTAATATTTGTGTAAAATTTGGTCCATAACTAATATAGAGGAGATCTTTAATCAGTATAGATCAAACCTTTGGAGATGTAGAGGTCTCCAACAGTGGTATCAAAGCTGAAGGTGCAATATAAGTGAAGTAAAGACATTGAAAGTCTTCTAATTGAAGGTGGACAAGGTTAAATTGTTGAACACAATCTGAAGAAGTACAAGGCACGAGTTCAAAGCAAGATGGATTAAAGCTTCATATCAAAGGTACACTATATCATCATAAATCTTAGTAACTGCAGACACAGAAGATCAAAGATGGGAGAAAGCTTGCAGATTGATAAGCTAGATAGGGAGAACTATCCAACTTGGTCCATGAGTATGGAGGCACACCTCATGAGCATAGATTTGATGGCATTCATTATAGGAGAAGAAGAAAATCTTGAGTTTCAGGATCCTAGTGTTCCAACTAAGGAAGAACTTGCAGATTTGAAGAATTGGATGAGAAAGGATGCTCGGAGCATCATTTACATGGCTGTAAATGATTATCTTCTACCTCACATTAGAGGATTAGAAAGTGCAACAGATGTGTGGAATGCTTTGGAAGAGCATTTGCAAAACACAACCAATTCAAGGAAGTCCTCATTATGGGTAGAGTTTACAACTTTCAAGAAGAAGAGTTCACAATCAATTTCTGATTATGTGGCAAGAATGAAAGATATTGTAGATAGCTTGTGAGCAGTAGATGAAGACAGTGAAGAGGATAAGTTGGTAAGAGAAATACTTACAGGTCTGAGAGGAGATGAGAAGTGGAAGACTTTCATATTGTCCATAGAATTGTCATTAGATCATTTTACTCCTGATCTTAATCAATTGCTAGGACTGTTGAAGCATGGGGAGTAACCAACCCAAACCGCCTCACATGGAAGTGAGAAGCTCTTCCAAGAGGAGTTGCAAGAAGTGCAAGCAACGCACACACACCCACGTCCACGAACAATGGCACCATGGCCAACGTCAAAAGGAGCAAGGGAGGGCAATGCTCACACACAAGACAACCCCAAGTGCCAAACCCACACACATGGATCAATGCCTAGCACACAAGGAGAAATGTGGAAGCCAAATGAACCTTCTTTCCATTAGCATGGAGGCCAAGGCCATGGCCAAGGGACCTCCTTTTTACAAAATGAGTTCCTCCTTATATAAGAGAGGGGGAGGAATACGTTGAATACAAGTGGCCAAAGGCTTCATTAACTAGAGATATACTAAAAATAATAGGTAGGTAGGAAAATAAAAAAGGGAATCTTTGAAGAGAGAGAGAGCTCTTCGTACATATCCAAAAGGGCTCTTATTTCTAAAATAAGACAAGAGTTCAAAAAGAAGTCTTTTACAAAAAAAGAATGGTGAGGTTGAGTTTTTATGGGTTTTCTCACAAAGATAGGTAAGAGGTAGTTCCTATGAAGGAACTTATACCACAATGGGAAAATTAAGTATTCTAGTATTCCTTCAATGGTCTTCAAGCCTCCTTGCAACACCATGGGTCCGAAACACTCTCCCCCTCCTAGGCTTTGTCGTCCTCGACAAAGCTAAGAGATGAGCAACATTGATAGATGAATTAAAAGTGTTGAAGAGTCCTTAGGTGTTGAGCGACACAATCACCTAAGGGGCAGTCAGCCCAACAACATAAAAAGTAGCCTCTATCGCCAAATATGCAGTAATGCCATGAAGTACTCCTTGAAGAAATCTTACTACCAGACGTGCATATATCTATTGAACAGTTCATTGTAAGACCTACAATTCCAAAAAATAGTTTGGGGAATACATAACTATTGAGAACATGAAGGAGCAATGAAGGAACCAGCTGGCCATAAGAAGTTGCAGCATCTGTAAAACTTGTAATTCATGGAGCCAAATCCCACCTTCATGAGAACAATCCCTATATGCCAGTCAATGTACATGGTGTATTTTTCTTATTGTAAACAACTCCAGCCACCTCATAATTCTTTGCAAGAGGAGCAAAAGCCTCACATGTCTTCTGAGAATTCTCCTTCCTCTCGACCTTATCCCTTGATGCACTAATCACTTGCTTCATCGTATACAGGAGCAGAACTAGTATTGAACATGGCATTTTCTGCATATCCAAGAGTGAAATGACTTCCCCCTTGCTCAATGGTACTGAATGATAAGAATATACACCAGAAGGGATGTTCACAGTTGGTCCATCATATCGCCATAGAATGAGAACTTTGGCAAGAGATAATCATCCAAGCTCTTTAGATGTAAATGGCAATCGTATAGCCATTTTTTCCTCATCACCCTCGGTAAATCTATGTCCAACATGAGGTCACAACAAGCTGTTCATGATGATCAGCATGAGGGTCAAGCGAGTGCCTGCTTATGTGCCTCCTTTGAGATTTTCTAGCAAGAGTATTGTGTCAAAATATCTGATTTTTGAGAATCCTCAATAATGAGGATTCAATCTTTGAGACTTTTCAGGTTACATCTCTGGCTCTAAAACTTCTGCAAATAGGCACAAACTGAGAGAAATTACTATAAAGTGATACCTGGAGATGGTTTTTCCAATTATGTCTCATTCTTCCACAATCATTCATGATGCCTAAGAGCAAGACAACAGGTATCACAATTCTGCAAAATTATATCAATCCTTCATGTTGCATTGCACATTGAAGCTATTTAAGACTTCCCTCTTCAACCATCATTCTACATGGATGGATTCATATCAGAAGTTGATTGTAGTAATTCCTGATAGTGGCAACTGAGAAATTGTAGAACAGGTCTTATCTCTCCCTACTGTGGATTTTCTTCTTCTTTTGTAGCATTGGGTGACCTTGTCTACTCGTTTGCCCTCCTCCATGCCCTTGCTAAGTCTTTGTCTTAGGACGGGAGCCTGTTATCCATGATGGCCCCGGACTTCTTTATAAGACATGTTTTATCATTGTCACATATTGATATAGGTCATGTTTGAAGATTCACCCATAATAAAAGCATTCAGGCAAAAGAGCTGTTGAAAATACCAATATTTGTAGGACTACTCTTGTTGACATACCAGTTCCGACACCAGCTTGTGTAATTAATTTGCTTCAAAGAGCTTGTCAAGAATCAATTGCTGCATCTTCATAGTTTTTGGAGGAATTCCATAATGTGATTTACTCCAAGAGCTATGTTGAATATGAGTTACAATAATCTCTAAGGTTCTCTTGCTGAAGTTCAGAAGTTTGAATGACACAGCTATCAGCATTCTCACCACAAATCAGGTCAAGCCACATATCATGTATCTGAGCACCCTGTAAGTCAACCTTTTGCTTTAATCAGCACTGTTCATTGAATATATTGTGTTGAAGATGAAATTCAGTCCAATGAAACTCATATGGAAGGTTCCATGAGATACTACAATATATGGCTGAAGAGTGCTTGCTAAGAAGGAAAGACCTAGTGCAGCCAGCATTGCCCACATCATACACAGAACCAGCCACAATAACCTTTTCTAGCTTATGCTTTATTGGCTCTAACATTTGCATGCATACAAACAGATTTCCCCAACTCTTACGAACATTGACAGACCTTTAAATCATGTGAACTAGTCTAGCACTTGGACACATCCCCTCTAAGTCTATATTGTCTGAAATAGCACCTGTTCAACCTGTTTGGAATTTCCAGGTGTTGGAGTAGGAGTGAGAACTTTTTTTCAGTGTCCTATAGCTTTTCGAGTATACAGACCATTGCAGCTCTGCATTCGCATCAGATTTATTGAAGGCACCGACTTCATCAGCATCTAACTCATGAAGAACATCAAGAACTCCTTTAGCCTCCTAATTTGTGTGATTTGGCCATGAATGGCTAAATGCCATTAAGTTTCCTTTGCATCCTGCTCCACTTTAGAGTGTCGTTCACACCCAGCATTTGACTGTTTTCATATATGCATCATGCCAATGGAGCTACGGGTAGAGAGCTTCAGAGAGGGATTTTGGGCCTTGTGGCAACCAGCAGATGCAAGAAGGGTGTGGCCCAAGTTGGACTGCAAGGGGAAGACTGAGGTATTGAGCTTGTTCCCGATTGATGGAGGTGCATGAGACTCACTCCAATGGCAACAGAGCGCCAAAAAAGCTTCAACCACGAGCTAGTAGAGAGTAACCTAGTAGCAAAAGGTCATGAGTATCCTTGCTCAACAAAAGTGCAGATCGTTACATATTTATTTAGATCTTTTCCCGCTCCAAGAAAACCATCTCATTTTTTTTGGAAGAATTCTGAGAAGGGACTCTATAATCAGTCGATGGTCAGGCAACCAAGACATGCCATTCCAATTGTACGCACCTGCTTCTTGTTATGGTTAGTGCTTCTAGTACAGTAGGAGAACTCACCACCTCCCAAATCTGTTGCAGCTTCAAGGGTAGATCTGGTATATAATGCAGACAAATCCCTGGTGTACAGACCTAACTTGTTACTCCCATGTGCTTTGATGGCTGCAGTCTCTATCTGACAGACTACGCCAACCTTGTATTCTGCCTCTACAAGACGCCTAACATGAAAAATGTAAGCAAAATGTAGGTATGTTGGCTGTTATGAAATTGTGATCATATATGCAATGTCTACTCCAACATGTGTGCTTATTCCCCTGCCAAGCTCATCCATAAAAGAAAATGATTGTGGAGTAGCTCTTCTAAGAATTGTTGAGGCTTCAAATAATTCCTCCAGAAATGTACTTGCACCACCCTGAATAGTATCACATGCACCCATTTTTGTGAAAATAGAATCAAAAGCATGGAGCTTCTCAGAAAGAGCAGGAACATATGATCCAGTCTGTGCGCCACCCATATTTGGATCTGTGATAATTTGGCAGTGCTCTAAATCTGCCTATAAAGAAGTATCATTGAGCACAAATCCCTCCTGCAAAGTTGCCTCGGCCACCTTTAATCATAAGCTTCGCAGATGAATCTTGAACAAACTCAGGACGAAAATATGACTATTGCAAGAGAATAGAGGCAATCGAGTGCATGAACCATTGCTCGAAAGTTAACATAATATGAAGAAAAATCTGCAAGAAAAAAGGTCCATGCTTTATAGCATTCAATTGTAAATTCCTCCTTCGCAACTGCCAGATAATCAAGTGCTTTTAGCACCTCCGGAGGATGGTAACGATTGGTTTTCTTCATGTGACATATTTTGATCCAACCCTGTGGTACCTTCTGCATTGCCGGAACCTTGATCAGATGAGTACTTTGCACCTCTCCAACATTGGAAATTTTTGGATTCCACACATAGAGAAATTATGCTTGTTTCTTCTAACAGAAGCCTCTTGATTAAGAAAAGACAACAACCTGGAAGCATGTTCACTAACAATGGACGATGATGCTACAACAAAAAGTCTCTGTAATAGTGCAGAACAAAACATACTACACTTCTCTTTACTATTTTCAACCATATCATTTTCCTTATCAATGGAACATATACGTTGAAACTGCCTCCTCGTGGTAGAAAGTGCTTGAACCACAGCAACGAACTTTGATGCAGCTGCTGTTTTGAATGGATGCATTACAGAAGAAGTGTACATGGAACAATCAGAGGGTTTCATGGATTCAATCGGATCAGATTATGTGTGTAAGCTCAAGAGAGCTTTGAATGGTTTGAAGCAAGCTCCAAAAGCATGGAATTACACGCTTGTTAAGTTCTTGAATGAATGTGGATATCAAGCATCAAAGGCAGATAGTAGCTTGCTAGTGAAGGCAAGTGAAAATGGATATATGTATATATGTATTTATGTTTATGATATTATTGTCACAAGAATAGATGCTCAAGGAATCAAGGAGCTTAAGAAACAAATAGAGAAGGAGTTTAAGATAAGTAATTTTGGAAACTTATCTTATTTATAAGGAATGCAGATTGTGTATACTCAACATGGAGTATATGTTACACAAGAGAAATATTTGAAGAATCTTCTGGTCAAGTTCAACATGGAAGAGTGCAAGCCTTCAACCACACCATTGGAGGTAAATCATAAATTGAGCAGATATGGAGGTGAAGAATTTAATGACATGAAGAAATATCAGATTTTGGTAGATAGCCTAATCTATGCTACCTTGACAAGGCCAGACCTATCATATGCAGTAGGTGTGTTATCAAAATTTATGCATTGTCCAAAGAAGACTCATTGGATTGCAGCCCAAAGGGTACTAAGATATATCAAGCGAACTCTCAGTGAAGGTTTGTATTATGGATTTACTTCTGATACAAGAATCAATCATTTTAGCCCAAAACCTAATTGTGGATACTTTCATTCTATTTCATGTAAAATTTTAGCCCAAAACCTAATTGCATATCTATTTCCTTCACTATCATCTTGATGTATGGCCCAAGCTATACAAATAGGAGTAGTATCAACACTCAATATAATAGGTTTCGTAATAGAATAGTCTGAATGCTTAAGGATGGGAGCTTCAAGCAATAATTTCTTCAATGTACACATAGCTTGTGTGTGTTTTTCAGTCCAAATAAATTTCTGCTTCTTTCTCAATAATTAATAGAGAAAATTGACAACATGAGCAAAGTGTGGGATCCAAATAACATAAAAGATGCAAGCATCAAGAAATCTATGTACGCGACTCATAATATTATAGGTTTTGGAAATTTTTCTAATGGCATCAACTTTTTGTGGGCATGGCTTTTGACCATAGTGGCCACATAAATTTCCAGCACTAAGAACCTCATTGACACCCAACAGTAGATTTTCTATGGAAAATGTGAGAAATATCTCTTCAAATCATTGAAATATTCATTCACAATCAGAGATATGGTCATGAATAAATTTACCACATTTAGAGGAATCTAAAGTAGTATCCTTTACACGTTCCTCAACCCCTTTAATTCGAACAGCATCAATGAATGACATGATTATATGAGAGATAAAATCATGTAAGACCATATTCATCACATTCATCATATGAGCCACAAAATTGGTGGCTCTATGAGGTAAAGTACAGATTCACACTAAGCCTAAACGAGTTTTCATTGTGGTTATGTCATAACTATGAATTACTAATTGCAATTGGTCATACCCAGAGTACAAGTCACCTGTTGAATAGATAAAATGTCTTGAAAATGATTCAACAAACTCATCTATAATGAGTCTTTTTCCTACATTTCTTATGGTGACTTTATTGATGGGTTGAAGATCTTGAAAAAAAAACATAGTTTTTTCTTCTTGTTAGGCATAATGAACCATCTATTTGAGTACGGTGCAAAAGATGGCTCTAAAATTCTCATATTTATCTTCTGCTTAATTAGTTTCATTAGCTTAGGAAAATGGGCCTTTGGGACTTGTATGGGGCAAAGATTCCATGGAATATGTGGAACAATAAAGATAATCATGGGTGCAACTAGCTTAGGATGTGTGCAACCTATCACATGAGGATACATAATAAAGGCATTTCCATGGCTATGTATCACTTTCTCAAATGTATCTCTCTCTAATGGCAAAAGAAAGTCATCATCTGCACCAATTTTCACCAGTTTGATTGTCTCATCCATGAATGCATGTCATATGTTTTTCCTATCCTAAAGAAATGGATCGTTTTTCACATCATCAATCTTTTTGTTACTTCCTTGGGGTAATTGTTGAGCTATGGGTTTGATTATTTTGTCTATAGGTTTGTACTTTGTTTCAACAAAGGCATAATGTGTTTGGTTCAATTTTGAGCACTTTTCAACATTGAGAGCATACTCTTGGATTATTGCATACTCATCAAGGGAAGAGAGAACAACAATGTGGAAATTAGAATTTTTCTCAAGACATAACTCTAACTCCTCTAGAGTAGAGAAACAATGAGATGTCTCAATCATATGCTCAATGTTATCATCATGTTCCATGATTTTGTTGGTTTTATAATTTTTTAGGGTTTTTTGGATAAAAGACTTAGATATGTGACTCTTATGTAAGGAAATCAAAGCTTTCCAATGACACTATACAAGTGCCTATGTACTTTAGAAATGATGTCAGAAATGATTGAACCAAAACATACCACTTCCAAGTTGAAGGATTAATGAAAACCTTCTATTTTTATTCACACACCTACTACTTGTTATGCTGAGTGCTTCCAATACAATAGGAATTAGAAAAATTCATTTTAGAGATATCAAATTAGCATAATGAGCTAATGATTCCAAGTGGAATCACTTAAATTGATGGACTATACACAGAGAAATCAATTTAGCAATCAAATCATTACCCTCGATTTTTTAGGACCTCTACAGAGTTTGACCAGTGAGTGCTTTGATAGGCATCTCTTGAAATTAGTTGAATGGATATCTTCAAACTTTGTGAGCATGTAGAGAGCTTGGAGCTGATTCCAACAAGCTATAGAACATTGAAAATGGTAAAGAAATGACTGAGATATGAGTAGTACAAGTTGATTGTTATGAATGACTATGATAGAGAGACCATAGATGAAAAGAATTGATCTATTGTATTAGAACACAATGTTGTATAAGATCATAGGAATGATAATCAAAACCTAATGATGATGATTAGTGTAGGCTATAATGTAAGCCTCACTCTCTCACAATGTGGTCAAGGAGAACTCAGAAATGGTGTCACATATCCCGCGTGTTTTTTAGACATGTTTATAGATAGGATATTTGAATTTGAATTTGAATCCTCCATTGGATCTCACTAAAAGTGATCCTCTATTTTAGGAGATATTCTCTCAAGTAGAGTCCTGCCTTTTCCAACTAAAAAGTCCCACGAATTAAGTTGTAGTTACAAATATTCTTTCAACTCAAAAAATGACTTTTACAAATGGTAAATAGAAAAAGCTTCCTAGCAATGGTTTGCATGGAGCCTCAATTGTACAGAAACTCTAGCCAAATGTGTAGGCTTGATATTTGCACCAACAACTCCCCCTGAAGCCAAACATTTTGGCTTGGTCTTCTTCTTCAATCTTCTTGAATGTCTTGCAATCCAATCATAGACTTAAACCTGCAAAGTTTTGAACCATCTAATACTTTAGTCAATAAGTCTGCACATTGCTTGTTAGCTGATACATAAGCCAACTCAATTTCCTTGCTCAATAGCTCTCTCACATAATGATAGTGGACCTCTATATGCTTGGTCCTAGCATGATAAATAGGATTTGCTGCAAGATGTGGTGAGCTTGTATTATCTCCAAAAATCATTGGAGATGTAGTATGCAAACCCAAATCTGTGTATAACAATCTAATCCATATGGCCTCTTGAGTAGCATTGGCCAATCCTCTATACTCTACCTCTATAGAAGACAAAGCAAGATTAGGTTGCTTCTTTGAAGACCACGATATAGGTTTATCACGTGCAAAGGATAGGTATCCTGAGGTACTCCTTCTATCATCTTTGAAACATGCCCAATCTGCATCTGAATATACCTTGATGTCCAAGTCTGAAGTATAAGGAAAATATAACCCTTGATTTTGAGTGCCCTTAAGGTACTTCAAAATCCTTTTGGAAACTTCCAAATGAGGTGCCCTAGGTTTGTGCATAAATTGACTTAAAACACTTACTCCATAAGAAATGTCAATCCTTGTCAATGTAGCATAGTTCAAGCTTCCCACTATGCTTTGGTAACCTGCAATATTCTCAAGCACATCACCTTCATGAGCACTTAACTTTTGGTTTACCTCCATTGGAGTACTTGCTACCTTGGCATCTTGCAACTGAAACTTCTTGAACATATCTTGCATATACTTTCTCTGAGTAATATAGATTCCAGAGTTAGTATAGACTAACTTAAGTCCAAGAAAATATTTTACTGATCCAAGGTCACTAATTTTGAGTTCCTGCATCATCTGATTCTTGATCTTTTTGATGCCATTAGCATCATTACCTGTGCGTATGATATCATCAACATATACACATAGGTATACTACCTCTGAATTACTCCTCTTAACAAATAGAGAAGTATTTGATTTACTCATGATGAATCCTTGATCCTGAAGATATGTAGTTAACCTATGGTTCCATGCCCTAGGTGCCCGCTTCAATCCATAAAGATCTTTGTTCAATTTACATACATATGTTACCTTGCTTGGATCCTCATATCCAGGAGGTTGAGACATGTACACCTCCTCTGAAATCGAGCCATTTAGAAATACATTTTTTACATCCAATTGATACATGTTCCAATTCTTTGATGCAGCCACACTTACCAATACACTGATGGTTGGCATTTTTGCCACAGGTGATAAGTTTTATTCATAATCAACTCATTGGGTTTGTGCAAAACCCTTAGCCACAAGTCTAGCTTTGTACATGCTCATTGATCCATCAGAATTCCTCTTGATCTTATAGATCCATATAAAACCAATTACCTTCATAGACTCCTTCTTTGGTACTAGTTCCCAAGTATCACTCTCCTTGAATGCTTCAATTTCCTCATCCATAGATTCCTTCCATTATGCCTTGGTCTTTGCATCTTCCAAGTCATAAGGTAGCTTTACTTTCCTGCATTTACTTTCAAACCAAGAGTCATTCTCATCAAAGACAACATCTCTAGTGACCATGAATCCTTTATTGGAAGGATTGTAGAACCTCTATCCTTTTTTATTCAAGTCATACCCTATGAAGATGCACTTTTCTGCCTTAGGGTCTAGCTAACCTCTTACTTGAGAAGGGATATGCACATATGCAACACATCCAAAGATCGTGCAATGATCAAGTGAAGGTCTTCTACCATGCCATGCTTCATATGGGGTTATCCCATCAAGAGATTTGGATGGAAACCTGTTTACAAGATAAGTTGGAGTAGATACACTCTATGCCCACAAGTAATTAGGTAATTTTTTCTCATTTAACATTGACCTAGTTGTTTCAACAATTAATCTATTTCTCCTCTCTGCTACCCCATTTTGCTCAAGGGTATACCTTGTTGTAATTCCTCTCTTGATTCCTCTGTCCTACAAGAATGCATCAAACTCATTTGAGAAGTAATCACCTCCTCTATCTGACCTTAGTCTCTTTAGACTTCTTCCTATTTGGTTCTCAACAAGTGCAAGATACTTTATAAAGCAACTTAATACTTCATCTTTCTGCTTCATTAAATATACGACAATCCACCTATTGAAGTCATCAATGAAAGATACATAATACCTTGATCCAAAGATTGAGGAATCCTTACTTGGTCCCCATACATCCTATATGGACAAGCTCTAGGTAGTCCTTATGCATGTAGCCTTTCCTTGAGAATGGTAACCTGTGAGATTTTCCAACTCAGAAGCACCACACTTATAGATCATGTGTTGCTTGGATACATTAGGTATCCCAAGCACAGATTGATCTCTATATATTTGTTTTAAGGTTGTTTCACCAACATGCCCTAATCTCTTGTGCCAAATTTCAAGCTCTAATAGTGTTTGATCTTTGTAACTATAAAGTGCAATGTTCCTAATATCTTCAAGTTCAAAAGTGAATAATCTACTAGTCTTTTCTCCTTTGGCAATTCTCTTGACTCCATGTTGGGGATCCTCCACAAATGCTCCATATTGGTTGAATCTAATGTGCAAACCCTTTTCCACAATTTTTCCAACACTCATCAAATTCTTGTTAACTAAAGGTACATATAGAACCCTACTCAACAATTTCTTATTTCCATCAGAGGTCTTAACATTTCCTACTTTAATCACTGAGTGCGTGGTGTCATCACCTATTTGTACCTGATGCTTACCCTTTGATTCCTCAAGGTCGGAGAGAAGAGCTACATTGTTTGCCACATGGTTTGAGCATCCTGAGTCAATGTAGAAGAGATGGTCATCATTTATACCTGGTTTTGAAGTAATGTTCATAATCAAAAGAGAATCCTCTTGCTCCTCTATATAGTTTTTGTAATCTTTCCTTGATTTATAGCCTCATTGGTAGTTTCTATTGTATTTGTTGTTGTAGTTATTATTGTATCATTGATGATGGTTGAATCTTCCTCTTGATTGTGTATATCCACCTCTTTGAAATCCTCTACCTCTCTGATTCTTGAATTCCCTATAACACTCATCTGTAGTATGATTTGACAATCCACAAATATTATATGGTGAGGAGTTATAAGGCCTCCCCCTACCTTGCTTACCTCCTCTGCCCCTTCCTCTTGAGGTTCTACCTCTCCCTGCATAGTTGGCTTGGGAGGTAGCTCCTTCATCCTCAATCTTCTTGTTCTTCCCTTTCTCTTTGGACTTACTTTTATGAGTTTATAGGGCAGAAAAGCTATTACCTCTTGATGAATTTCCATTCTTGTTGAGCTTGGCTTCATGGGTAAAGAGTTGCCCCATGAGTGTGGTAAGGTTTGGAATCTACATGTCCATGTACAAGTCCATGTCAGTTGAGAAGCTCTCCCATTTGTCATCAGCTTTAATACCATTGATTACTTGTCTTACAATGTGCTCCTCTTCAATTTCTTCTCCTATGCTTGCTAATTGATCTGCGACATCTTTTACTTTGGTCACATACTCTTAGATGCCTTGCTTAGGTTGCTTTCTTTGAGTGGTAAACTCAATCCACAATTAGTTCTTCCTAGCCCTTGTGTTGGAAGAGAAATATGAAGACAATGTTTCATAAGTCTCTTGGGATGTCTTATAGTTCCTAATGTGTGGAATAAGCAAATCAGCAATTGAGTAAAGTAAATAAGACCTTGCTAATGCATCCTTGGCACACCATGTGTTGAGTCTTTCATGTTCCTCTCTTTTAGGTTGTCCTTTGCTTGATAGTTGTTCATGTCCAATTTATCAATGAAAGAAGGAAAACCATATCCCATTTTACCTTAACTTTGCTCTGATACGACTATTGGGATAGATGGATGGACACTCCAAGAAATGAGTAGGTACTGCCAAATTTTGCTTTGTACCAGCGCCTTCTTGCTTCAGAGTTGAGTTGTAGGCAATCTTAGATTTCCAATGACACTATACAAGTGCCTATGTACTTTGGAAATGATGTGAGAAATGATTAAACCAACAGACTACTTCCAAGTTGAAGGATGAATGAAAACCTTCTATTTTTGTTCATACACCTACTACTTGTTATGCTCAGTGCTTCCAGTATCGGAGGAATTAGAAAAGTTCCTTTCAGAGATATAAAATTAGCTAAACCATCTAATGATTCCAAGTGGAATCACTTAAATGATGCCTTATACACAGAGCAATCAATTAAGCAATCAAATCATTACCCTCGATTTTTTAGGACCTCTTTGCGAGTTTGACCAGTGAGTGCTTTGATGCACTTTTCTTCGAATTAGCTAAATAGATTATCTTCAAAATTTGTGAGCATGTAGATAACTTGGAGCTGATTCCAAGAAGCTATAGAAAATTGAAAATGGCAAAGAAATCTCTGAGATATGAGCACTACAAGTTGACTATTATGAGTGACTATGACAGAGAGACCATAGATGAAAAGTATTGACCTGTTGTATTAGAACACAATGTTGTAAAATATCATAGGCATGCTAATCAAAACCTAATGATGTTGAGTAGTGTAGGCTTTAATGTAAGCCTTACTCTCTTAGAGTGTTGTCAAGGAGAACTCAGAAATGGACTCACATATCTCGTGAGTTTTTCAGACATCTTTTATAGATAGGATATTTGAATTTGAATTTGAATCCTCCATTGAGTCTCACTAAAAGTGATCCTCTATTCTAGACGATATTCTCTCAAGTAGAATCGTGAATTTTCCAACTAACAAGTCCCACGAATTTAGTGGTAGTTATAAATATTCTTTCAACTCAAAAAATGACTTTTACAAATGGTCAAGATAAAAAGCTTCCTAGAAATGGTTTCCATGGAGCTTCATTTGTACATAAACTCTAGCCAAATGTGTAAGCTTGATATTTGCACCAACATTTGTGGGTGTAGCTCAGTGATGAGTAGCACCTCCTTTAATTTCAATCCGGGAAGACGTGAGGATGGTATGATGACCTCAAGCAAGTGAAGGCACAAGTGAGTGAGTGAGAAGCACACCAACATGCACACACATACACACACACGCGCACACCAGGTAAGACAAAGAGTAAGAAGCAATGGAGTTCCTTAGATTACTTCCAAAATGCTCATACAAGTTCAAATCAATTACAAGCTAACCCCAAAAATGAGCTCTCTAGCTCTATTTATAGTTTTTGACTAGGTTTTGGCCGTGTCCAGACCTAGTGTCCGACCTAGTTAAAAATTAGGTTCTAGGTCCCATTTGAAGGCTCAAATGGAGTCTAAAAATTATGAAAACTGGTAGGTAGCTACTTCTAATGCTCCTCAAGCTCAAGGACTTCTTGGCTTGCACAAAATGGAGCTACAAAAATATGAAATAGTATTTACAATGGCTTTTAGTGATGAACATCACTAGTTTTGTAGGGATTTCCTCTAACGATTTGACATACACATCTTCGAGCTTCCTACTTGCTCCTTCTCCTTATGTGTCCATCTCTCTGATATGCTTTAGCTTCTTGAAAAAATAATGGCCTACTTGCCCGATCTTCTTTGACTACTCTGTCTGCTTATACCTTCTCTTCGCTCCCACTCCCTTCGTTGGCTTCCTTGTCTTGTTAGTCCTTCAGTTCCTTGACTACTGCTGACACGCCCCCCTCTCTCGCGACTATCGTCCCTGACAGACCCTTATTGGGTGGGTCGTTGGATGTAGTACTCCACAACGTCTTGTGCTAAGTGATGTTCCACAATTCGCAATCCTTTGGCCAAGTGAGTGAGTAGGGCATCCCAATCTACAGGCCCGAGAACCTCTGGATGTGGTATACGTAGCTTTTCTGAATGGAGAGCTTGTTCCACGGCAAATAACTGTAATAGATGAGATGGTCTGGGAATGATTATCTCTAAATGATATTCCTAGAACCCCGTGATAAACATTTCTTCAAACGTCTGTTTGAAGCAAGCAGGTAGATACTTTATACGGGCATGCCAGACATAGATGACATTAATGGAGGGCGTGGTGCTCATGTCATAGACAAGGTCTTGATTCCCTTCATTAAATCCAATAGCCGAAAGATGAGGTTCTTTGATGTTCTTAAATAATCTGAATGTAATCAGCATGAGCTCAAAAATTTTGAGGCACATCTGTGCCATGACATCTGGGACATTCTTGAACCGGACTACCCAGTGTCGGATGGTTGAAATCATGTAGTTGACTGTGGGTTGGCCATTAGGAGGTGCTAGGTACACATAATTTAACCACTTTTCACATCCTTTAACCATCAAAACTGTTTTTGTGTACTCTGGCCAAGACCTTCTTCGAAAGACAGGGCAGTAGCAGGGATTATACTTGATATATAGAGGCATGTTATTCCACGTGCGATTCATCTCAGGGTAGGTTTCAAGCAGGCGGATCCTCCAAGTAGGTTGATGGATACTCCCTTGCTTGGCACTTGTAGGGATATCATCCGGTGCAAACTGTGTCGCTGAGGTTGGTTCTTTTGTTGTGCATTGCTTGATTTCAGCATTGTAATCTGCCATTAATACATAGAAGGGAACATACAGATCATCAGACGTGCCAATCCACCTATGATGGGAGAGGTTCCTGAAGTAATCCGATTTAATTACAACTTCTTCCAATCGAGACATTGATGCTATCTGTATTGCAACTCTCTCATCATGGGTTCTGGCCACCTTCTCTAACCTTTGCATCCACTCCGGGGCCTCGATCTCAATGGTGTCCATTCCTTCTTCGGTTTGCTTACCCCCCGGTGTTGGCATGGGAACGTATGGGTCTTCAAAGATCTCCTCCACTTGAATTGGCACTAGTCTTCAGACTCTGGTTCCGCCAGGGAAGAGGGTTGACGCTCGTATTGTAGAACTTTATTTCGTAGTTCTTCTAATTCTGCTCTGAGTTTTGCGACTTCTTCAGATGTGTCAGCTTCAGTTGTGACTTTGCTTGGTGACTCCTGCTGGGTTGCCAGTTGCTTTAGTAAGTCATCTCTTTATCTTTCTAATGCTGTGTGGGCTTCTAGGAGGTCGGCATGGGTTTCCAAGACGATTTGCATATTCTTCGATGGGATAGCCTTGAATTTCTCTAGGTCGATTTCCTGTGGTGACCCCTCCATTGCTGCTTCCAAGTTTTCTTCGTTCTGTCTCTGTAGTCGCTTATTTTCCTCGAGTGCTCTAGACATGTGTTTCCGTAATAGGGCCAAGTTGCGTCGAAGCTTGAGGTTCTCTGTTATCTGGGAGTGTAGCCACTAACTGCTCATGTTGTTCTTGTAAAGTGACATACTGTTGTTGTAGTAGCTGCTTTTCCTTCTCTAAGTCAATGAATCGTCCTTGTAATGTTTCATGGCTTCTGAACAGACTTGTATGCTGAGCATCTAGGTGCTGATAATGCTGTTGCAGCTGAGACATACACTCGTACATGTTATTAAATACATTATTAATGGGAGTGGATGCGGGAAAGGTGTTGAATGCAGAGGGGAAGGGAAATGGGAATGGGAGCGTGTATGCTGTGCTCGAAAAGGGTGAAGTTGGTGCTGGGGGAATGGGAGATTGTGGACGTATGGGGGGAGGGAGAGGTGCGGAGGTGGATGCAGTCGTGGGGGTGATTGTGAACATGGGAACTGTGGGTGCGGTGATGGTGGTGAAAGTGTAAAGTGGTGTGTGTAGTTGTGAGTATGAACCGCCAGGAAGTGTGATCGGGGGAAGGGGGTTTTCTGTGGCTGCAGTTAGAATTACAGTGTCAGTGGTAGTGTATACAAGTGAGGTGGTGATAGGGTGTGTGGGTTGTGTGGATTGACTAACAGTCTGTGCTTTGGTATGGGCAGTGGACTCTGTGGCGGTGACAGTAGTGGCTACACTGGTGGTGGGAGGTGAAGTTGGTGGAGTTGGAGGTAGGGGTGGTAAAGGGGGTGATGGGGATGCACTGGTTGTATGGGTTTCCTCAGTTTCCTGAATGATATGAGCTGTGCCCATGGTTGTGGATGTGGTGCCCTGTGGTTCTGATACTAAGATACTGATTTGTTTTCCTGATCGAGGGGGGCATCTGCCATATCGTCGCTCCGATCTTCTTGAGTGTGCAAGAGCTGTATGCACCGTCTCAGGTACCCCCAATGCATCAGAAATCATATCCAGGGTTGCTCGGTATTACTCCTCCACACCTTCCTCTTCAAGGATTTAGTTCATGAGGGCCTTTCCTGCTGCTAGGGACAGTTTGTGTTGTTCTTGAACTCTGTTGATGGTATCATACGGCTTTTTCAATTCCTTCGTATAAGTCGGGGCACCCTCAAGTTCCTGTAGAACTTCTTGTTCATCTTCCTGCTCTTCTTCCTCTGTTTGTCCTCCTCGTTCCTCCTCCTGATCTTCTTCTTCTTCATCCTCCACTTCAACTACTCTTGGTTGGACTGGATGGGGTTGGTCTGCGACTGTCTGCTGGCCGCTTGCCTGTTCTGCCTCGACTTCTACGTTAACAGCCTCGATTATCCTGGCTACCTCCTCATCAGTTAGGTCTTCTAATGTGAATCCGTGAGGAAACTCTAGGTCGGTTGGTACAGGTGGAAACACCAGATTTGGTCCATTAGTGGTGTGTCTTGGTAATCTGATAGTGAAGGGTTGTACACGCCTCGGAAGTCGTGGAGTTGTCTCAGGTGTGAGTGTCGCACCGCAGGCTTGTGCACATGGCATCTAAACTGTGCCTCTCATTTTCTTTGATGGTGGCCCTATGGTTGATAGTCTACGTTGAAATTCCTGTACCCTGGTCCAAATTAATGCCCTTTGAACTGGCACATCATAAGCCAAAGATCTATACACAATCCTGGTGAGGGCACATCATCCATACAGTATCAACTTTTGCTTTTCATACCACCGTTGATGTGCCAAGTGGATTTGGTCGATAATCCAATGCGGCATGTTGATTGTCAAGTTAAAGGCATCTGCCAAATATAGACTGAACCATATCTTCTTGGGTGGCATGGTGAACCGCTCTTGAGCTGGGAACGCGAAATGTTGCATGACCATTCGCAAGTGGATGGCGATGGTGGGTGTCATTGCTACCATGTCTTTGAGCTTAGTCAGGTTCCTGTTTTTCATGTTATCCGGGACCATCGTCTCTTTTTCGGTGGGGATATGCATGCCTTTCATGTCAAGAGCTTCCCTCACCAAGTTGTTCATCAATTTGAAATGCTTTAATTCATTGCCTCTGGTCAGTGATGGTAGAACGAAGGTACTATATCCCTTTTTCTCTTTACTAGGGGTCAGAGTGCTAACTAAGTAGGAACACTGTAGAAAATGTGGCTTGGGTAACTGAGCCTTGAAATATTCGTAGAGTCCAGCCTTCTTCCAGATGGGTTTCAGACCTTCATCATTCTGAAGCCTCTCAAATTCCTTGGTGAAAAAAATGATATCTACCCCATCGCCCGTTGAACTCTCTCTCGGCCTCCCACATGTAAGTGCCTTCACCCAGAGATCTGGCCACATCATTGAACCAATGTGAGTTTTTGCTGACCGGCATTGTGCCCCTGTGGAGGATTCTGAATTGGTATGGCGTGTAATGCCCTCAATGCCACTGGGCATTCCTTCAATTCCTCTTCAATGGGAAGACTCTCAATGTCCACGATTTGGGGGCTGGTGCCTGCCTGGGAGCTAGTTCGTGCCTCGGCCATAGTGAAGAGACTGGTCACCGGTTCTGTGAGAATAGACAAATAAATGTTAACATTGCAAATGGACACCAAGCGTTCATGTGTCCCCATTACAACAGTAACATGATTTTAGTGAGAGGTTAGTAGGTCAATAAGTGCTTGGGGATCGTGTGTGTAGTTAGTGAATGGGTATTCCTAAGAGCTAAATGGAAAGATGCGGTGTATGAGTGATGTAGTGAGTAAGTGGATATGAATTTACAAATGAGGATCGGGGGGTTTAGTACACGTTTTGGGCTTCCAAACAAACTGATTTGCTATTGGTCTTGATTTTGTGGAGACTCTGGAGGGCTTTTCAGGAGTGTCTACTTGGAAATGAGGCTTTTTAAGGACCCATTTACAAGTGATTCTGCTTGTGCTCATGGACCAATGTGTGTCCGTGCGTGTTGTATAAGAAAGGGTATCAGATGTTCGAGTGAGTGAACCATGTTGTACAGGGTGTGGCCTCGATGTAACTATTTGAGCCCGCAAGCAAGCCTTAGGCACCAAAATTTGTCGTGATTGTGGGATGGCCTTCATCGACTTCTTGGGTACCCAAATAGACTTTACTTTCGCAGAAGAATTTTTGAAAGACTTCTTATTAGTGTCATGTTGTTGATTATTAATAAGACGTTTTGCCCGTGTGGTTGGCTTGATCGCAACAAGGTGTTCGCCTTTCCGCACCCACACTTGTTTCAATGGCTGAGACATTCTGCTTTGCACGTTCTTTTGATCACACAGTTTTCGACAAGAATAACATGGTCATCTTCATGTGTACCCCTGGAAGGACCAGGAGTGTGTGCTTTGTCTAATTCCTTGAGTGCTTCATTTTCTAACTCAATTGTAATGCGATTCTGATTTACCCAGACCTGAAGGAGTCCACTTCTTAGGTTTAGGTTGACTGCATGATCATAGATCTAGTCTTGACCCAAGACAAGAGGCTCCGTGAGGTCCTCATCTTGACACACTAGCACTTTAACTGTCATTACTTCGTCTTGAGTGTAGAGGGGAAGTTCCACCTCGCCCATGCAAGGGGTTTCCACACCTCCCAATCCTATGAGATATGCCTCTATAGGATTGACAGTTAATTTCAACTTCTGATAGTTAGAAAATTTAACAGCACTAGTGGCTGCACCTGAGTCAATCAAGGCTCTTACAGTCCTTGCACCCTTTCCTTGTCCTATCTCTAAGGTTACAAAAGGTCGTCTATCAATTATTCTATGAGAACTTATTCCTGAGACTTCACACATTGCCATATGATAACCTGCGTCCGCATAGTCATCTACCCTGGCCTGATCTCTACCCAGTCTTCGCAACCTCATCCTTCGGATGCGTTCCAATGCTTCCACCTGTGCCTCTTCTCAAACTCGTTTTTTTTCTTCTTTGCGTTTTTTGGCAGTGTTGAGTCGATTTAGCATCTCCTATGTCAGGGGTTCTTGATATAACTTGACTCTGCATCCACTTATATAGCTAGGGAGAACATCACCTTCCAGTGTAGCGAGTTGAACTGCTCCACTGGTTGAGATCCTATTTATGATCATAGGTCAATAGCCACGTTTCTCTAATTTTCTTGCATGTTGCTTCAAGGTGTAGACTAAAACTAAATCTCCTGCCTTCAAGCCTTTATCCTTAACGTGGGCATCAAAGTATGCCTTCTGTCTTTTCTTAGCTGCATATATTCCCGCTGCCTCTCTTAGTCTGGTTTCACCTAATCGTTCCAAATCAAGAATCCTCGAAGAGAGTTCATGACCCGTCCATTCATGCTCATGTGCTACTTTCAGTGTAGGTATCAAGAAGTCCAATGGTAGCAATGCATTTTGACTGAATACCATCTGAAAGGGAGTGGCTTGGAGTACCGTTTTATAGGCAACTCGGTATGCCCAAACAACATGGTGTAGCTGTTTGTCCCAATCAGAGTGTTTATTATTCACTAATTTGGTCAGCACATTGCACAGAATCTTATTTGTGCTTTCAGCTTGCCCATTAGCTTGTGGGTGATAGGGAGTAAACTTCTTGTGCACTACCAAGAACTCTTGGAGAAGATTTTCAATAACTTCATTCAAGAAGTGTGTGCCTCTATCACTGACTAGCTCTATGGGTAGCCCGTATCTAGTGAACACATTCTCAAATAAGAACTTAGCAGTCATCTGAGCATCTTTCTTTGTAGTAGCTTTTACCTCTACCCACTTTGTTAGATAGTCTATGGCAACAATGATGTATTCATCATGTGAACCCTTAGCTGGGGGATTAATAGGACCTACAAAGTCTATTCCCCACTTAGAGAATGCACGTCCACCCATCATAGGTTTCAGTGGCATCTCATCCTTGCATATAGGGTACTGAGTTCTTTGACAGACATCACACCGTTTCACATAGGTATGTGCATCCATGTGAAGGGTTGGCCACCAGAAGCCCGCAAATAGTATTGCCTTGATCACCCGATCTGGGCCAAAATATCCTCCTGCTACACCTTGGTGAGCAGTTTCCAAGATTTTAAGATACTCGCTCTCATGGACACATAATCTAAGGTAACCATCTTTACCGCTTGTATAAATTATGACCAATGAGTGAGTAATCTAGGGCTTCTTGTTCTACACTTCTTTGTCTAGCAAGTGTCATATCTTGAGGGAATGTTTTCTTCCTCAAGAAGGCTACTAACGGTTCACTCCAATCTGGCACTATGGACACTTGATACAGAGTGGCATGTTCCACAGGTGGTTTAGTGCAATAGATTAGGCACTCTTTACACATCTTATGTACATCAGCTTCCATAGTAGGCCAATGCACTCCGAGTCTCCTTAGTGTCTGTAGGGTTCGTTGTTTTGAGTAGTGTTGCTCTAATGCACCTACATGTGCCAATTGCAACCATTTAGCGTACTCATCCTCTTCCACACAACAAGCTAGGATCCCTTGATCTGTTTGTTTGTACATGCTTCCTGCCATGATGTGGTACTTCTCGGCTTTTACTACCTCTCTACCTTGAGTGTTTATGACTAGGTGGTTGGGCCCCTATGTCAATACTGGCACTAATGGCTTAGCCCACTGAGGTACAACTTCCAAATTAAACAAGTAAGCATCAGGAAGGTCGGAAACCCTAGAAATTTGGCCAAAAAAGCATGTCAATCGCGATCGACAGGTCTGTCAATCGCGATCGACAGGTCTGTCAATCGCGATTGACAGAGGTGTCCGTCGGGCCTCTCGATCGCGATCGACATGTCAGTCGCGATTGACAGTATCAATCGCGATCGACAGAGTCGGTCGTGGGTACTGTCAATCGCGATCGATGGTGTCAATCGCGATCGACACTTTTTGCACGAATTTCGGCGAGATTTCAGTCAATCGGGGTCCTATCCGTCGCGAGGGACACATGTATGCACGAATTTTCCTGTCAATCATCAAAATTCAGTCGGTCGCGATCGACGGTGTCAATCACGACTAACAGAGCTGTCGGTCGTGGTTGTCGATCGCGATCGATGGTATCAATCACGATTGATAGGGTTAGTCGGTCATCTCTGTCGGTCGCGATCGACAAAATCTATCGATCGTAGCTATCGATTGCGATCGACGGTGTCAATCGTGACTGACACAAAAACACGGAATTTTTTAGTTTTTTCTAGTGATCTGGAATGTGCTCCTTGTGCATGTCATTGTGGTGTGCTTTGTTTTACCAAATGAGCGATTTTTCTGTCGATCGCGATTGACAGAGGTCTACGACACAGAGACAGTTTCGAGCCTCTCCGTACCTGCGCAGCGTGCTGGAGGGGATGATACAGCTGTACCTGCAAGATCACTCACAAAACAGACAGAAAAACAATGCACACAATTCGCTCTCTCGCTCTCTCTCACAAGTGGAATGAAGGAAATGGAAGGGAGAAGGTGATATGGTCAAAAAACTGAAATTTTTCGCGATGATGGAGATGGAGATCGTATATGGTGAGGATGATGATGGTGATGATGATGGTGAGGTAAGAAAGAGAAAAATACAAAAAGTAAAGAAATTACCTACAACGCCAACGTCTCAATTCTACGTCTTACCATCACACGCTCGTCCTCAGAGCTCGATCCCCGGCAACGGCGCCAAAATTTGGTGTAGCTCAGTGATGAGTAGCACCTCCTTTAATGTCAATCCAGGAAGAAGTGAGGATGGTATGATGACCTCGAGCAAGTGAAGGCACAAGTGAGTGAGTGAGAAGCACACCAACATGCACACACATACACACACACGCGCACACCAGGTAAGACAAAGAGTAAGAAGCAATGGAGTTCCTTAGATTACTTCCAAAATGCTCATACAAGTTCAAATCAATTACAAGCTAACCCCAAAAATGAGCTCTCTAGCTCTATTTATAGTTTTTGACTAGGTTTTGGCCGTGTCCAGACCTAGTGTCCGGCCTAGTTAAAAATTAGGTTCTAGGTCCCATTTGAAGGCTCAAATGGAGTCTAAAAATTATGAAAACTGGTAGGTACCTCCTTCTAATGCTCCTCAAGCTCAAGGACTTCTTGGCTTGCACAAAATGGAGCTAAAAAAATATGAAATAGTATTTACAATGGATTTTAGTGATGAAAATCACTATTTTTGTAGGGATTTCCTCTAACGATTTGACATACACATCTTCGAGCTTCCTACTTGATCCTTCTCCTTATGTGTTGTTTGATATGCTTTAGCTTCCTGAAAAAATAATGGCCTACTTACCCGATCTTTTTTGACTACTCTGTCTGCTTGTACCTTCTCTTCGCTCTGACTCCCTTTGTTGGCTTCCTTGTCTTGTTAGTCCTTCACTTCCTTGACTACTGCTAACAGTGGCTCTACTTGATTCTTCTTCTTGTATGTCAAGAGCTTCTAGTTCTAGTTCTTATGTCTGTCGTGGTTATATTTTCTTTGTGCTTTTTCATTCCTCCCTTACCGTAATATCCTTGCAAAGATATTCAAGATCGATAGTCATAGATTTTCTTATGTATGTCTAATACTAGTCATTGCTCCTAATGGCCTTGAATATCTCACAATCTCTCCAAAAGTGCTCTAACAAATCACACCAAGGACACCCACAAGGACCACTCACAAAACCATTTAGATTTTGATTAACTTGTGGTTGGAAATTTTGAAATTGCGGATTTCATTGGTAAGGTAATAGTTGACAAAAAATTAGGATTTTTTAAAGGCAATTGATGCATTTGAGGAGTTTGAGGAGAAACATGTGGCACTTGAGGTGCAAGAGGAGCTTCCATAGTCTATGGTTGACGATTTTGAAAATTTTCATTTTGAGGATTTTAAAAAGTTGTTTGAGAAGCTTGAGGATACATGTTTTGGTACATTTTAGGATTTTGAACATGATGAGGATTTTGTGTTAAAGGATTATGCATTGGAGGAAGTTGATATGCTTCAGTGGGAGATATGTATGGATTTTGATTGGGAGCTACGATATGTATGGATTTTGATTGGGAGCTACAACATGTTGATCAGGCTCTTGAAAAGACGTTGGGTTCTTTTGATTCTAGAAAGTTTTGATGTAATTAGATTGTAAGCTATCTACAACTTTGGCGAAATTGGATTGTGTAGTAGTAAGAATTTCCATTTGCTTAGAGAGAATTTCCACTTGAGAATGTTCAACTACACTTTTAAATGGGTCTACTTTAAAACCTTTAGTAGGATCCACCATTTGAGGAATAGGATTAGAGTAAAAAATCATAGCTTGAATTTGATCTGTAACTTGTTCCTTAGCTTTTGGAAGACTAGCTTGAGGAAAATTAGTTTGCACATAAATCATGGACTTTCTTTGATGTCTATATGCTATAGCCTCTACTACTCTACACAGTTTTTGCCAATTGTCACTAAGAACATAGCATTTATGAGGCTCTTCTAGTTACCATTCAACTCAGGATCAAAAAACTTAAGGGAATTGATCACAAGATCAAATTACAAAGTTATCTTATCCTCATTAAGAAGTTGTTCATGACATCTAATATACTCATTTTGTGAGTGATAGCACTACTAGGATTTGGGGAATTAACCCATCCTAAGAATCCTTACCGATTATGTTGGCTATAGTCCTCTGACAAGATAGAATTCTTTGAGCATCTCCTTTTGGAAAGCAGTCCGAGAAATACTATCATATTGAGTGGCATGGCTTATGATAGAGCTATCAACAATTCACTCAATGAATGTTATCAAAAGATCTGCGAGAAGACCAAAAACCATAGCGTGCTCTTCAAAAAAACCTAAGTAGCTTCTAATGTTGATTCCATTGAATTTTCCCTTCTCTCTCAACATAGAAGAGACTATTCTTTGGACTTTTTTCTCAACAATGAGGGATTTGAATCCTTCCTCCATCTTAAGTGAATATGCACATGATGCACAATGCTCTAGATCTCTCACAATTATGTTTACTTCATGACAAAATAGATCTAGTGCAACAATCAATAATGATGTAGTGTTTACTCCACGACAACAATAGATCTAGTGTTTACTTCACGACAAAAATAGATCTATTTTTGTCATGTTTACTTCACGACAAAAATAGATCTATTTTTGTTGTGTTTACTTCATGGCAAAAATAGGCACAATAGTGTCAAAGATCTAGTGTAACACTCAAGAATGATGATGAAGGAAAATATTCAATAATGGATATGGATCACAACCTTCCAACAGTTTTAGAACCAAACCTCGGGAAGTGTTTTACATCGGATTAAAATGTGGAGGTTGTCACAATTCGGGTGGATTAGGTCCACTCATGGGACATGCAAGGTGTATGAAACTAATGAGTGTCGGAAGGTTTATCGATGTGAAAGTGAAGGTGAAGTTGGGTATGGAGAGGATGGATGTGATTATTCAGTTGTGGGAGTGGAAATGTATGACTACAAGATGAACACATGCACATCAATGATGATGAAAGCTTAAACCAAACACCGCTATCAATCTTAGAAGGAAGAATTGTCCATAAGGGTCTTCTTAAACACTTTCATGATTAAAATATGTGGATGGATGATGATAACAACAAAAATAATAGACATAAACCAATCTTAGAAGGAAGAAGGGTCCTTATAGAGCTTCTTATAACTTCGAAGATTAATTCATATGCATGGGTGCTTGTAGATGGTATGTATGCATGTGGGTCATAAATAATGAATTTAAGAAATATCCTCACAATCTCATTAGAAAATCCTCAGTGGTTCAATGCAACGATGTGGAGACTTCTCACACATAGAAAGATTTAAAATGAGACATGTAAAAACACACTTTGGAGACAAGAGACATGGAGACAAGGTGACTTGAATTAAAAGAGATTGTAATGGAATACATGTTAATGAGAATCATGATGCATCAATCTAGGCAATATAATGGTCAAAGGCAGTCTCTGCGACCCTCCCACTATGATAGTTCAATTGAATATCACATGTAAGAGGATAGGAACCACTTTAGTGACCATTTATTTGTCTAGGAGTGTAGTGTCTATCTAAACAATTGTAAGACCAATAAACCTAACTCTAAATCACTCACATGCTCCCTTGAGGGTGAGCAAATAGAGAAAAACCATTTGGTTTATGAGCCTATCCTAGCTTGGAATTCTCACTTAAATTTGATTCTAGGTTTTATGCTCTTACTAGGCCACATTGGATCCTCACACACTCGATTGATGGTGATCATCACAAGCAAACCATGTGCTAGCAAGGCCCTATGGATGGATAACAATGATATCCATGAATTTGGAGGGGGTCTTTATAGTTTTTTGGATGGGGCTTTGACCCTCCAATTATGTTATGATGAACATAGAAACTCTGTAGCACTATGTTTTCAAAGCTCTCATTTAGGAATATGCACAAAAAACTCCCATCTAATTCTTCCTTATACAAGTATGATTAGGTTTGGAAGTTTGCAAGGTGGCATTAAGGTCTATTGGAGACTCCGATAGCCTTGAGAATTTGTACAAATGTGTAACTTCATATGATTTTTTTACATGCCATACCATATGGCTAGAATAAATTCCTATATAAGATTTTGTAGGGTCTAAGTGGAAAAAGTACATTTTTATATAATGCACATGACCTATCAATGTGATAGAAAATCCATTTATAGGTGAAATGCAAGCTAAAGACTACCTTTGATAGTCTTTACAAGTATATGAATTTTCATGTGATTTGGTGATAGTGAAAATTTTGCTAAATTTCCAAAATTTGACTAACTTTGATTGCTACCCTATACTTGATCTCTTCCAAACTTTTCATGTGAACTCCCTTTGACATCCTTGATTAGCTTTGGACTTTTCGAGGAATTCTGGCCACCTTCACCGAATGTGTTTCATGTAGACCTTTACAAATGAGATTGGAGAGAAAATCTTGATGAAAACGAGGCAAGAGTCACTATCATGAGTTGAGGCCTCGATAGCAATGGCACAAGAGTCACTGTCGTGATACTGAGGTCTCCCTTGGCCATGAATCTCATGACTAATGCAACAACTCATCACTCCTCACGACGACACACTAACTCGTCACAAGTATTTATTTGACCTAACGTAGTGACTCATGGCGAAGCACTGTTGAGCACTTGCCATCTCTTTCCTTGCGTAATAGAACTCTTGCCTCCATTACTCGAGGAAAGTGTTAGTCCTCATAATAAATCTACTATAAGTTAACCTCCTTGAGGCGCCTATCGTGATGGTGCATGAGGCACTATCGTGAAGTTGAGATGTGCCTTGGCCATGGAAGTCACGAC
The DNA here is from genome assembly GCA_020310875.1 of Ceratopteris richardii. Classification (NCBI taxonomy): domain Eukaryota; kingdom Viridiplantae; phylum Streptophyta; class Polypodiopsida; order Polypodiales; family Pteridaceae; genus Ceratopteris; species Ceratopteris richardii. Next base: position 191,601,706 of record CM035406.1, read on the forward strand.
ACTTCCATAAAAAGGTTGCGTAGGTGAATGCAGCTCACGCACTTGAGCCAGATGGTGCCTTCTTAAAATTTAAGTCATGTGTTGTACCATCGTCCAATTGAATTTTTTTTCGTGTTTTTTTTTTAAGATAGAGAAACCAAGTTTGAGAGCACTTCAAAATAGAACCATCATCGGAAATATGTAGTTAAATTGGATGCTATGCAACCCTGTGATCTTCATGCACGACCATACGTCGTGGAGCTGGTCCATATGTTGGATGGATTATCTGATGATGAGGAAGAGGCGTTCCTGAAGACCAATAAGGATATGATCTCATTAGGTACTTTCGATCTCGAGTCGGTAGCAGACAAGTGGAGCCCGACAACTTGTACGGTCGTACCAAAGACCGGAGATGCGGAAGCAGATGATAGCGTAGCCATGGATGAAGCGACCTTACGTCAACTCTTGCAGCCAACTGATGATTTGGTGCAACCTCGACAATTTTATGTACCGGAAGATCAATTAGTAACATATAATTTAGGTGATACGGTCAACCAGCAACCACTTAAGATTAAGGCCAATCAAGCATGCTGAGTGGATATCTCCAATAGTGATCATCCGGAAGAAAAATAAACAGTTGCGTATCTGTGTTGATTACCAGAAACTGAATGCTGTCATCGTACCCGATCCGTTCCCTCTCCCTTTTCTCGATACAATGCTCGATTGGGTAGTAGGGCACGAGATGTATTCTTTTCTGGATGGGTACAGTGGATATAATCAGGTGAGGATGGCAGAACAGGACATACCAAAGACAGCTTTTATCACAAACTGGGGTGTATATGCTTGCACCATAATGTGGTTCGGTTTAAGGAATGCCCATAGTACCTTCCAACGATGCATGCAGGAAGTCTTTTCGCCCTACCTAACTACCTTTATGCAAGTATATTTGGACGATTTTTCCTTATTTGGTAAGACTTCGGCGCACTTGTATCATTTACAGTGCTGCTTTGAAAAATGCCGAGAGTACCGATTATGTTTGAATCCCAACAAATCAGTTTTTGCGGTCTCCTATGGTAAACTAGTCGGCCATATTATCTCTAAACAAGGAATACAGGTGGATCCAGATAAAGTAGCAACCGTGTTGGAGGCACCAGCCCCAACGACACCGAAAGAAGTTATGCGTTTTCTTGGTCAAATCCGGTGGCATGGCAGGCACTTATGGTGGTTAGCTCACTTAGCAACACCACTTGACAGGCTTATGACCAGCGCTCCACGGCAGTATGGTTGGACACAGGAATACCAAAATGCATTTGATCGTTTAAAGGTTTTATTGACACAACCACTAATTTTGCAACCACCTAATTGGGAACGTCGGTTCCATGTCTTTGTGGATGCATCCGACATAGCTATTGGTAGCGTACTAATGCAGCAAACTGACAAATGGTTTCGGCCTATCTATTATGCAAGTCGCCGATTAGCCCCTGCCAAAACAAACTACTCAGTGACCGAAAGAGAGTGTCTTGGACTGGTGTATTCTGTTAAGAAGTTCCGACATTATTTGTTGGGCCAAAAATTCACTTTCCATATGGATCATGCCGCACTCGTATATTTGGTCCGGCAACAACATTGAGGTGGAAGACTGGCAAGATGGGTATTACTGCTACAGGAGTTTGAGTATGATGTTATTCATCGACCAGGCACAGCACATGCTTTGGCGGATTTTCTCTCTCTCTTGGATTCTGGTGAGTCTTCGGTAGAGGTTGATGACAGTACAACGGCCATTCACGTTACCGAGACAACTACAGAAGACTTTGTTGCACCTCCTGTTGCTCCTTCATATTATGATATATTACTAAGTTTCCTCACCCACGGCTGTCTTCCTCCTCATACTCCCACTACTCTACGACGGAAAATTGCAGTCTATAGTCGATGATTCCAGTTGATTGTGGGTCAACTATATTACATGGATCATACTGGTGGTTTACTTCGATGTATCCCTCCCCATGAAGCAGAATCAGTTATGGCTATGGCTCATTCAGTACCCTCTAGAGGACACTTCGCAGCTGATCTCACCTATCGGAAAATTCTACAAAGTGGGCTATGGTGGCCTACCATGTATCAAGATGTTGTTAAATATGTGCTACATTGTGATGAGTGTCAATGGTTGGGAGAGCCTTTGCAGCGACACTTCTTTCCCCTTCAACCTGTTTTACCTTTGAACCCTTTCAAAAGTGGGGTCTCAATTTTATTGGCCCAATAACACCACCAGCGACCCTCACCAATAATCAATATATATTGACTTATACAGATTATGCCACTCGATGGGCGGAATCTTGGGATTTACGGTCTACCACAACTGTTTTGGTGGCGAAGTGTTTAATGAAGGATGTCTTCCCGCGTTATGGATTACCTCTCGAGCTCATGACGGACCAATGAACCCATTTTGCAAACAACTTAATGCAAGTGCTGACTCAGACTTTTCAGGTTATGCATAAATTTTGCTCACCGTACTATCCACGTGCTAATGGTTTGGCTGAGAGTACCAATAAGACTCTGTTGAATATGCTCCGCAAATTGCTTTTGGAATGTGCCGAACGTTGGGACTAATTACTACCTGCCATTTTGTGGGCTTACCGGACTATGTACAAGGTAGCTACTGGAATGACCCCGTTCAAGCTTGCTTATGGATTGGAAGCTATTGCACCGATGGAAGTAGTAGTGTCGAGCCTACGAGTTGCTTTAGCTCAAAAATTACTGCCGAAAGAATCTTTGCCCTTTCGGTTGGATACGCTCAGATCATAGGATGAACAACGCTGGGACAGTTTCATGACCCTTCAAGAAGTTCAGCTTTCGTCAAGCCCGTACTCATGATCGCTTTCTCAAAACCCCTGTCTTTAAGATTGACCAACTTGTCTTATTCTATAATTCCAAAGCAAACAGATCGGCTGGAAAATTTAAGTTATGGTGGTTCGGTCCATACCAAATTATTGAACAGATGGGACCCGCTACTTTTCGGTTGGCCACCTTAACCGGAGTTCCCCTTCCAAAAGTGATTAATATCAACAACCGACTGATAACCGATGACGTGTACCTCATCTTTTTCGCGTGTCACTTATTTTCTTTTTATCCCCGTATTTCGGTTGACCACAGACCGTAATCTCCTCGTTTTGATATCTAAATATGATTAATCGATGCCCTTTGTTACTGTTTCTGCTCCTGCATGCATGCCGTAATTATGACGGATATCTTTCCAATACTGCGCGATGATTAAGGTTTTCAACCGCGTAATGTTGCCTGTGTGTCTACTTAATCTTGTTTCTTTTACTGTAAATCGCTATTGTGTTTGTGTGCTTGTGCGTTATTTGTTTTCTGTGTTCTTGTGATTACTCATGCGCTGTGGTCGGCTTCACACGTGCTTAGGGGTGCACACAGAGTGCCAAGAAAGGAGGGTACTCAAAGGTGATGCAAGAGAAACTCAAAAAGATAGGTTAGATTAGTGCAATTGAAATCTCTTAATATAGACACATACACATCATATTTACTCTCTTTCTTACATACCAAAACAATAAAAATTCGTTCTTCATAAGTAATAGAGTTCCTACTCTTATTTGAATGACGAAGAAAGCCACTCGTCATTGATTCGAAGTATGTTTCTATAAGACATACAGAAACTATTTACAAACTAAAGTGAATAATCACTAAATTTATTTCAGATACGACTCTGCTCAGACTCCGAATGACATAAAGAATGCTTTTATTATAATATTAGCATACAGAAACTATTTACAAACTAAAGTGAATAATCACTAAATTTATTTCAGATACGACTCTGCTCAGACTGCGAATGACATAAAGAATTGCGCATGAGAGGAAACAAAATACGAAGTACAGTGAAAAAGATAAAGCAAAATCTGTTACTTTATTCGATCAGAACAAAAATCTTCACGCGATATATATGCATTCATTTCACTGCATTCCCTTTTTTTAAGGGAAACGTTTTACATAAAAAGAACATATTTAAAAAAACCATATATAACCTAGCGAAATCATAGTTGAAGGTTGGAAAACCTTTCCGTGCGAGAATCCTTGTCCGCATCAGAGACACACAATATAATATTCATTAAAATTAGGAACAAAAATTCTTATGTGTGATTTTTGTTGTCAGATAACCGATTCGTCAAAAACGAAAATATGTAAATTCAATTGATCAAACAACCGTCGGATAAAGGATTTCAATCAGCTAACACATAAAGAATTATGTATATTCCAATAAGAAGATATGTCTAATCTAAAAGCATTCTCATTTATTTTTTGAATAATATTGAAAGGTCCATAATAACATGGTGCAAGTTTAACCTTAGGATGTTGTGAGATGTTTTCAAACTTCTTTTAAATATTTGTTACCACACCAAGTCATTTTAATTAAATTCTTTAGCTACTTGTTTCTTATTAACATTACACATGTAATGTTCTTGAATCTTCTAAATGTGCTCATGGACCTCATGAAGTGTAGATATAAGATCTTGTGCAAAAGAATTAGTCATAGGGATATCAGTTTGATTGTTAGTCATGGGCATGGGAAGCTTTTTACCATAAAAATTTCATATAGTGCACGTCAAGTAGTGGTACGTGTTGTGTTATTATATGAAAATTGTAGTAAATGAATTTTCTCATCCCAATTAGTTGGATTTTCTAAATAATAACAACATAATAAATCTAAAATAGTACTATTCATAGCTTTATTTTGCGCCTTACTTCTGGGATGAAATCCAGAGCTAAAGTCTATTTTGGAACCTAAATATTGAAAATAATACAAACCAAAAGTGATTACAAAAATGAAGATCTGGATCTGATAGAATAACTTTTGGAAAACCATGATGAGGAAAATACATTTAATAAATAACTTAGCAACTTGAGGTGCAAATAGAGTCTTTTTACAAGGAATCAAATACTCTTGTTTACTAAACCTATCAACAATACTCTAATTTCTTATTAATGCATTAATAATCCAAATTCTTTATTGTGATGTCCTTTCACACATTAACACATGAGACAATGGGAGACATACTATGCAAATTGGGTGAGCGAGCTTCTATCATCCGTCAAGCTGATGGGTGGGTTTGCTCAATTCACACATTTTCGTGTGCATGCTAAGGGATGTTGTAGACCTTTCCATATTTGGCCAATAGATAAATTATGTATAGATAGAAATAGTACTTTATATGCCCCTATGACCTAGATACAGTGGTTCATGCATTTGTTTCATAAAAAATTCTTTAAAAATTTATATGATGCATAACTTGTGTTGCAAATACAAGAATCCATTATGAAAAGTTTACAGATCCTCATTAGATGGTGTAGAATTATTGGAGCAATCCACATCTGTGAAAAATACAAATCAGATGCATATGTAGGAATCATGTAATGAAATGAATGCATATGAATAGCTGAAATATTATTGATTGAAGCCATGTTTGTTTGTGTGGATGGAAAACAACTATGACCATTAGCTACAACATTAGCTTTGCCAGGTTGATATTGAACTATAGGCTTAAAATTTTGTATGAATGAAGCCCATTTAAAGTGCCTTTTAGAAATCAGTGGTTGATTTAATAAATGTTCAATAGCCCATAGGTGTGTTTTGATTAGAACTTCAGAATGCATAAGTTAATGTTTAAGGCATGCACAACATCTAAGAGTTCGTTATCATATGTATCATAATTCTTTTAAGAAGGTTTAAGTTTTCGACTTTCAAATCCAATGGGATGATCATCTTGCATTAATAGAGGACCTATACCTAAACCACTAGCATCTGTAACTACATGGAAAGGTTGTGCAAAATGAGCTCATTGTAAAACACGTGCATGAGGAGGTACATGTTTGAGTTTTTCAAAAGATTATTGTTGTGCTATTCCCCATGTAAATTTTAACTTTTTCTTCAATAATATGTGAGTGGAAGTGATGAAATAAGAAAAACGTCTTATGAACTTTCTATAAAAACTAGTTAACCCTAGAAAGGAGTGTACATCACTCACAAATTGAGGTACAAGATGTGAGAAGTGGAGAATGACATGCCTGGGACTCACCTCGTAGCCTATTTATAGCCCTTGCCTAGTGACTATCTAGAGTTCTATCTAAGGTCTCTCTACTCATCTGGCCGCATGAGTAAGTACCTCGTATGAACTCTTGGGCTTTTGGCCTTGGCTATCCCCCGAGCAAGGAAGTTCTCGTTCCTCCAAGCATGTACATCTCTGGAATCTAACACTCTCTCCCCCTTCTAAGGATCATTCGCCTCAATGATATATAAGGGGTTATAAACTTTGGAATCAGAATCTCTGATTCCAAATAATAAGAGTAGAGTCTGCTATATGTCTGAAATACTAGATTCTCAAAAAGTAGACAACTAGTCTCTGTGATTCCTATCAAGCATTTCCACCACTAAATAGTAGTCCTTGCCTTAGGCATACTATGGGAATCCCTCTGAAGCCCAATGAGTCCATATGTGCGTAGCATAAGTACTCGGAATATCCTCGAACTCCTTATGCCCAGACCTTGACCACTAACTTGTGACAACTTGTCACCTGTAGAGACGTTGGCAACTTGCTCTTGTCTCCTTGAGATACCCATTGAAAGCTTTTCATATAGTATAATCGTGAAAAAATCATTTAATCCACTAGAGTAACAAAAAAATACTATGCTCATCCAAAACAATGTGAATATGTCCCCAATCTCTATGGTAAAATACTAAAAGTAAATGGAAACCTTTTCCAAATCGTGCTTAATCTCTAAGTTGAAGGAAATCTGCTTGATTTACTCACTGTAGTGAAATGAATCTCGAGAAAGTCTCATTGTGATCCAAATTGTGAACCATGATAATCTATTAATGATCCAAACTATGGAATAGGATGTCAAACTATCAATAATCCAAACTATGGACCAAGATTTCAATATGTCACATCCAAACTATGGATCAAAATCTCGATCTATGATATATAATAATCCAAACTATGGATCAAAATATCTCCGATAAAAAAAGTAAATCCCAACTATGGACCAAATGTGAGAAGTATTCAAATGAATATATTTGAGAGTAGAAATATGATGCAAATGTATGGAACTAACTTCGTTCATATCCAAAATGGTTCAAAATATGATTAGGAACTCCTAATTATCGTAATTGGACATTCAAGCAAGTCAAAAAGAGTTTCTTGCTAACCAATCACCATATAAAAGCTTGTGTAATGATGGATTTCAATGGTCAAAATATGGAATCTATACCAATTTTAAGTTCTTTATTTGGATATTGTATGAGGAAGTTATGGCCAAAGCAATGGAGCTATGTGAGTGGGCAACATACCTCTTTGAAGAAGTATGTAGAGAATTAAATGGTCTATACAGGTGGCTAATAATTTTCCAATGATAGCTTCCAACTAGTCATTGGAAATTGCTTGGAGTCTTCTTTCTATGCCAAGTGGAATCGTCCAATTTGGATTTCATATGAGAGAGTTAGGCCCAATTTAGTCAATGTAGGTATGCTAATCTTGCTTTTTCTCTTACTTCCAATTTTTCTTTGTTTTCTCTTTCTTCTTCACTTTCTTTTCTTCCTCTCTAACTCTCTCTTTATTTATTTATATCTAAGATATGTGTAGATGCATAATCAAATGCATAATTATATTCATAATTAGATTACATATGTATGTCGTTATGTGAGCAAACATGAGTGTGTGTAAACATATGCAATTCTATGTATGTATGCTTGAGTTTAAGAATCTTTCCTCTTTCTTTCTTTAAATTCAAAGTTGAATGTGCTGCAGAATTTCTGGAAGCAGTATCTCTTTAACCGTCAGAGATTACATCCCCCCCCCTTGTTGCATATCAAAATGTGCGGAATGTAACATTTTACATGGCAACATAGACAACAAAGAAGTATCATAACCATACCTCTCTGGTTTCTTCTTCTTCCTTGAAGACCTTTTAAGTGGTTGATGTGAGCTCTTGGGTCCATATGTAGCATCTTACATCTTTCCTTTACCTTTGCTCTTCCATAGCTTTAGTCTTTCCAAGTCTCCTAGGTCAATCTTCCAATCACTTTATTCAATTTGCTTTGGCTCGTTTCGTTGAAGTGATGGAAAATCTTCATCCAAGTCATCAGGCAGCTTCACTTTCCAATAATCATAAAACCATGATTTTTTGTCTATAGACACAGCCTCTACCCATAGGTAGTTCAGCAATCCCTTTTCATCGAGCATGGACCTTAGTGCTTTAACAATAGCTCGGTTTCTCCTCTCTGCTACACCATTGAGTTCAGGTGTGTACATTGTAGTGACTTCCCTTTTAATGCCTCTTTCATGCAAGTAGGCATAAAATTGAGAAGAGACGTATTCTCCTTCACCATCTGATCTGAGTCTTTTCAAAGTCCTACTTGTTTGGTTTCAACAAGAGAAACATACTTCGTAAAGCAATTAAAAACTTCATCCTTGTGCTTCATGAAAAACAGAATGGTCCACCGGCTACAATCATCTATGAAAAACACATAATATCTTGAGCCTGATATAGATGGCTCCTAACTAGGACCCCACACATCCGTGTGCACTAGATCCAAAAGATTTTGATACATATATCCCTTCCTATTGAAAGGTTGCCTATGAGCCTTGCGGGAATGGACAAGATTCACAATGATAAATCATGTGTTGCCTTGTGATATTAGGCAAACCAAGTACATTTTGGTCCCTGCAAGTTTGTTTGAGTGTCCTCTCACCCATCTGAGCAAGCCTTTTGTGTCATACCTCCAACTCTATGAAAGTTTGAGATCCATAGCTAAATAAATCTATGTTCTTTGTATCTTCCATGTGAAAAGCCTCCCTATCTTTTCTTCTTTGGAAATCCTTCTAAAGCCTTGCCTTGGGTCTTCAACATATGCTCCAAATTGGTTGAGTCTAATCGGAAATCCTTTTTCAAGAATCTGCCCAACACTTATTAAATTTTTGGTAATTTTACGGACATAAAAGACTTTGCTTAAGAGGTTCATATTCCCATTTGATGTCTTCACATTACCTATCTTCTCCGTCGAGTGCTTTGTATCATCTACCATTTGCACTTCATGTTTGTTGTGAGGATCTTCCAAATCAAAAAGTAAAGCCGCATTTCCTACTGCATGATTTGAGCTTCCCGAATCAATGTAAAAGATGTGATCATCATCCTTACCCTTCTTCACTGATAGATTCATAACTAATAATGGATCGTGATGAATTTGATCTTCTGCATAGTTATTGTAATCTGTTCTTCCTCTCTGGCCACTTTGATAGTTGTTGTTGTTGTAATCTTTGCTGTAGTTGTTGTTGTAGCCTCCATTGTATCTGCCTCTATTTGATCCATAGCCACCTCTATTGAATCCTCTTCCTCTTGAGTTCCTTGGGTTCCTGAAACATTCTTCAGTAGCATGATTAGATAAGCCACATATATTGCAAGGTTGAGATGATTGGAACCTCCCCCTGCCTTGCTTTCCACTTCTACCTCTTCCTCTACGTGCAAAGTTTGCTTGGAAAGAGCTACCTTCATCTTCATTCTTCTTATTCTTTGACTTGTACTTCACCTTAGCTTTAATAGAGTATAAGGAAAAATTTTGATTTCCTCTTGAGGACTCACCACCTTTGCTAATCTTTGCTTCATGAGTGAAGAGTTGGCCCATGAGTGTGCTGAGGTTGGATACATGCATATCCATGTACAAATCCATGGTTGTTGTGAAGGATTCCCACTTGTCATCTGCTTTGATTCCATTTATGATTTTTCTTATGATGTTTTTCTCTTCAATTACCTCTTCAATGCTTCCAAGTTGATCTGAAATCTCTTTCATTTTTCTGACATAATCAGTCACACTTTGCTTGGGGCTTTTCTTCATTGTTGTGAACTCCATCCACAATTGGTTCTTTCTCCCTCGAGTGTTGGAGGAGAAGAAATAAGAAAGTGCATTCCAAGTCTCTCTTGATGTCTTGCATCCCTTGACATGAGGTAAAAGAAAATCAGAGATTGAATTTAGAATATAAGAACTTGAAAGTGCATCCTTTGAACACCAATTTGAAAGTCTTTCCTCTTCTTTATGTGATGGTTGCCCTTTGTTCCTCATGGTTGGCATAGCTTCATCTCGAGATGTGTATCTAAATAGATTCCTCCCTTGAAGATAAGCCTCCATCCTAAGAGATCATGATGGGTAGTTCTTTCTATCCAATTTGTCAATTGTTGATGGAAATCCATCTCCCATGTTGATTGACTATGCTATGATACCACTGTAAAGAGAGATGGTGGATTGCAATCTGAAGATGAGTTAGTGCTTCTACAACCAGCCAAGTGAGATTTCGGAGGTTTTTAGTAGACCCTTTGAGCTTCCTAAATCCATAAAGAAAATCACCCAAGTTTTTTGGAACAAGTATCTCAAAACTTTGAGTCAAGACGGACTAGTTGCAAAATGACTAGCTCCCAAAACTTGGTATTTTTGTACATCCACCTATTGGGAAAAATGAATAAAGCTCTCAATGTGGTAGGAATTAGAAACATTACTTTATGGAATAGCAAATAGACTTAGATAGATTGTGAATACAAGTTAAAACACTTCAATTGATCAACTGATCATGGAGAACAACATTTAGCAAAATCTCAAACACTCCTGCCATTTTTGGGGCTCTATAGAGATTCGACAAGTGAGCATAAGAACATAGATTTCTCACACAAGGTTCATTCAATGACCATGAAATGTTGTGAGCATAAACTAGACTTGGCAAGCAATCAAATGCACTTTAAAACTCTAAAAAAGGTTATGTATAGCCTGTGATATGAGCTTCCAAAGTTACTATTGTGAGTGAGTATAACAAAGAATAAAACAGAGAAGAAGTAAATGATGAATGTGTAGATTCACATATAATTACAACCACATTGACAATGAATACTTGCACAATGGGAGTAGAATGATAGAGCTATGGAGTAAGCTCCTCAATCTCTATAGATGAACATGAAGTGGCACTACAAGAAAAAGGGGGGCATAGCGATGCCGCGGAACCGGAAAAAAAACGGGGACCGTCGCTTATGCGAGGCTAACGTCGCGTAAGCGATGGTTGTGTTTTCGAAATTTTGATTTTTAGGCGGGGCACGTCGCAGACTCAAGCTTGCGTCGCTTATGTGACGCTAATCTTTGCGTCGCAAATAGAGTCTCTTGCTACCGACGGTATGGGCGACGTGGGAAAACTGGAGAGCGTCGCATATGCGTCGTCCTTTCGAGAGCGTCGCATAAGCGACACTCTAGAATGTTCAAAAAGAATTTTGATTTCTCCCGGCACATTTGTGCCGAGATCTGGATGAAAGCAAGAGAACGAGAGAGAGAGAACGCGCGAGAGAGAGAGACCAGGTATGCGCACACACACTTACACACACATACATATGCATACACACATACACACACATACACACACACATACACACACACATACACACACATACATATGCATATGCATACATACATACATACTTACATGCATACACACACATATGCATACACAATGCACATGCATACATACACATACATAATGCATATGCATACATAATGCATATGCATACATAATGCATATGCATACATAATGCACATGCACACATACACATACACATACATAATGCATATGCATACATAATGCACATGCATACATACACATACATAATGCATACACACACATATGCATACATAAAGCATACACACACATACACACACATATGCATACATACATGCATACACATACACACATAGACACATACACACACACATACATATGCATACACACACATATACACACATAGACACACACACACACATACACATATACACACACATACACACACAAATACACACTCGTATACACACATACACACATAATGTTGCATACACACACACATACATACATAAACACACACATATACATGCAGACACACATATATACATACACACACATATGCATACATAATGCACATGCAGACATACACATACATCATGCATACACATGCACACATATACACACACATACACACACATACACACATACACAGATATACACACATACACACACATACACACACATACACACACATATACACATACACACACATACACACACACATACATACATACACACATACACACACATACACACACACATACACACACATACACACATACACACACATATATGCATACACACACACATAGAGAGACATGCACACACATACACATACATGCATACATATGCATATGCATATGCATACATACATACATACTTACATGCATATACACACATATGCATACATAATGCACATGCAAACATACACATACATAATGCATATGCATACATAATGCATATGCATACATAATGCATATGCATACATAATGCATATGCATACATAATGCATATGCATACATAATGCATATGCATACATAATGCATATGCATACATAATGCACATGCATACATACACATACATAATGCATACACACACATATGCATACATAAAGCATACACACATATGCATACATACATGCATACACACACACATAGACACATACACACCCATAGACACATACACACACATAAACAGATCCACACTCATAGACACACACACATACACATAGACGTGCACACACATACACACACATATACACACACACATACACACATAGACACATACAACCTTAATGATGCATTCACACACATACAGATGCATACACACATACAAATGCATACACACATACACACATAATGATGCATTCACACACATACACATGTATTCACACAGGGATACAGGTCTTAAATATGACCTTTCTCCCTGGTATAGAGTACACATATTTAGGCAGTGTAGTTGTGCATGACAACGAGATAATGCAGTGTCCTGTTTGCAATAAATGGTTAACAGATTGCCATACGTGTGTGTCTATGTGTCTATGTGTAAACCCACAATCTATCTACTGACACTCAACGAGTTTCTCATGAAAAGAGATATAAGCTTATCTATGTGTATGTGTGTGTATGTGTGTGTCTATGTGTAAACCCACAACCTATCTACTGACACTCAACAAGTTTCTCATGAAAAGAGATATAAACTTATCTGTCTGCACATGATTTAACTCAAATAGAATTTTCTCCTGTGAATAATTCACATAATTCACTCCTAATGCTCCCTTGTATATGCTTCTCCTTTGTTGATGGACCCACATTGTAAACCCACAATCTGTCTACTAACACTCAAAGAGTTTCTCATGAAAAGAGATATAATCTTATCTGTCTACACATGATTTAACTCAAATAGGTTTTTCTCCTTTGAATAATTCACATAATTCACTGCTAATGCTCCCTTGTATATGCTTCTCCTTTGTTGATGGGCCCACGTTGTAAACCCACAACCTTTCTACTGACACTCAACGATTTTCTAATGAAAAGAGAGATAAGCTTATCTGTCCGAACATGAATTAACTCAAATAGGTTTTTCTCCTGTGAATAATTCACATAATTCGCTGCTAATGCTCCCTTGTATATGATTCTCCTTTGTTGATGGGCCCACGTTGTAATCCCACAACCTGTCTACTGACACTCAACAAGTTTCTCATGAAAAGAGATATAAGCTTATCTGTCCGCACATGAATTAACTGATCAAATAGGTTTTTCTCCTGTGAATAATTGACATAATTCGCTGCTAATGCTCCCTTGTATATTCTTCTCCTTTGTTGATCGACCCACGTTGTAAACCCACAACCTGTCTACTGACACTCAACGAGTTTCTCATTAAAAGAGATATAAGCTTATCTGTCTGCACATGAATTAACTCAAATAGGTTTTTCTCCTGTGAATAATTCACATAATTCGCTGCTAATGCTCCCTTGTATATGCTTCTCCTTTGTTGATGGGCCCACGTTGTAGACCCACAACCTTCTACTGACACTCAACGAGTTTCTCATGAAAAGAGATATAAGCTTATCTATCGCACATGAATTAACTCAAATAGCTTTTTCTCCTGTGAATAATTCACATAATTCGCTGCTAATGCTCCCTTGTATATTCTTCTCCTTTGTTGAGGACCGACGTTGTAAACCCAAAACCTATCTACTGACACTCAACGAGTTTCTCATGAAAAGAGATATAAGCTTATTTGTCTGCACATGATTTAACTCAAATAGGTTTTTCTCCTGTGAATAATTGACATAATTCGCTGCTAATGCTCCCTTGTATATTCTTCTCCTTTGTTGATGGACCCACGTTGTAAAACCACAACCTGTCTACTGACACTCAACGAGCCTACATGAAAAGAGATATAAGCTTATCTGTCGCACATGAATTAACTCAAATAGGATTTTATCCTGTGAATAATTCACATAATTCGCTGCTAATGCTCCCTGCAGAAAAGCTAATGATCAAGCTATTGTTCATGCATATGGTTTAAAGGGAGAGACGTACATCTGTGATAGAAAGTAAGAGGTGGTATAAAGTATACAATAATGAGATCATATGCTACGTGTGTATTAATTACAATAATACTTTCATTATGATGTCAAGGATGTAGTTGACAATGATGTGGATAGCCATTTGTGGAGCATGCGCAAGAGCAAGGGGCTAGTGGTTCAGGATCTTGGGTGTTCTGTCAGGTATGATCGCCGTTGGGAGGTGGTTTTCTGATATTTGCAGATGGAAGAACCCTATCACCACAGTTCTCGTCCATTTCCTCTTCGTTGCTAATGCTCCCTTGTATATGCTTTCTGTCAATGGTGCACACTGACATCTCACCCGTATGCATGCCTACATGTAAACAAAACCTCATTACACCTCAAACAGTGATCTAATGTAATATCAGAGATTATTAAATCTAAGCAAAGAACCTGAGCTGAAAAACGTGTCTTCTGCTTCCCATCAGTCCAGGCATATGGATTGATGTTCATCTCTCCATAGCTATCTGCCTCAGAAATACCATGCAACTTTTTATCAATGTAATTAAACAAAAATAGTGGCATCCCTAGTCGAACATTCTTTACATAGATGATATGAGCAGCTCGAAGGCCTGGACATGCAGGAAAGCTGATGATCAAGCTATTGTTCATGCATATGGTTTAGAGAGAGATATGTATATCTGTGATAGAAAGTAAGAGGATAGATAAAGTATACCAAACAGAAGTTGTGTGACACATTCATTGTAAGTCGCATGGTCATAGCCAAAAATCACAGCAGCAAGCTCCTCCATCGGAAGGTTCAAGAACGGGAGCGGTGAGGAAGGAGAATGGCTAGCCCAAGAGGAAGGAGAATGAAGGCCTTTGTATGTTTCGGTCTTACGTCCAGCTCCCATGACAGAAGCACTTTGCTGGCGATGAGACTTGTAAGAGTAATTTTAGAGTTTGTTGGAAAACGTTAATTACAAATTTATGTAATGAGATCATATGCTACGTGTGTATTAATTACAATAATACTTTCATAATTATATTTTTTATGAATGAAGGCATTCTGTGGGAAGAATATTGACACCAATGGATGAAGATATGAAAGATATTGACACCAGCATTCACGAGTTCACTATCAAGGATGTAGTTGACAATGATGTGGATAGCAATCTATGGAGCATACGCAAGAGCAAGGCTAGTGGTTCAGGATCTTGGGTGTTCTGTTGGGTATGATCGCCGTTGGGAGGTGGTTTTTTGATATTTGCAGATGGAAGAACCCTATCACCGCAGTTCTTGAATATCAAACATCATATTCATACTAGCTAATGACACCCAATATGTTGTTTTTTTTTAATTTCAATATTTTTAAAAATTCTCTTTGGAGTTCTCCAAATATCATGTCACCTATATCCATGTAAGCTACTACTCATGAATTATGAACCACTCTAGTAAATTGTGGATGATTGAAATCTTAACCAATAATATCGCAATAAATATACCGATGCAAAGTTGCATGTATGTAGTGTTATTTTCTCCTTTCTTTCGTTCATGTTGTATTCTTAAGATGTAGATATATAGATGTTGGCAAACTTGAACTTCTATAACATTTCAAGAACAAGAGTCAACAATTAGGAGAACAAGAGAGAGAGTCAACAAAGCGAGAGAGAGACAGAGAGAGAGAGAATTCAAAGCGAAAAAGATGTAGAAAGAGAGAAACAGAGACCTGCATATACTTGCTTTTAGCCATTAGGAGGTGCTAGGTACACATAATTTAACCACTTTTCACATCCTTTAACCATCAAAACTGTTTATGTGTACTCTGGCCAAGACCTTCTTCGAAAGACAGGGCAGTAGCAGGGATTATACTTGATATATAGAGGCATGTTATTCCACGTGCGATTCATCTCAAGGTAGGTTTCAAGCAGGCGGATCCTCCAAGTAGGTTGATGGATACTCCCTTGCTTGGCACTTGTAGGGATATCATCCGGTGCAAACTGTGTTGCTGAGGTTGGTTCTTTTGTTGTGCATTGCTTGATTTCAGCATTGTAATCTGCCATTAATACATAGAAGGGAACATACAGATCATCAGACGTGCCAATCCACCTATGATGGGAGAGGTTCCTGAAGTAATCCGATTTAATTACAACTTCTTCCAATCGAGACATTGATGCTATCTGTATTGCAACTCTCTCATCATGGGTTGTGGCCACCTTCTCTAACCTTTGCATCCATTCCGGGGCCTCGATCTCAATGGTGTCCATTCCTTCTTCGGTTTGCTTACCCCCGGGTGTTGGCATGGGAACGTATGGGTCTTCAAAGATCTCCTCCACTTGAATTGGCACTAAGTCTTCAGACTCAGGTTCCGCCAGGGGAGAGGGTTGACGCTCGTATTGTAGAACTTTATTTCGTAGTTCTTCTAATTCTGCTCTGAGTTTTGCGACTTCTTCAGATGTGTCAGCTTCAGTTGTGACTTTGCTTGGTGACTCCTGCTGGGTTGCCAGTTGCTTTAGTAAGTCATCTCTTTATCTTTCCAATGCTGTGTGGGCTTCTAGGAGGTCGGCATGGGTTTCCAAGACGATTTGCATATTCTTCGATGGGATAGCCTTGAGTTTCTCTAGGTCGATTTCCTGTGGTGACCCCTCCATTGCTGCTTCCAAGTTTTCTTCATTCTGTCTCTGTAGTCGCTTATTTTCCTCGAGTGCTCTAGACATGTGTTTCCGTAATAGGGCCAAGTTGCGTCGAAGCTTGAGGTTCTTTGTTATCTGGGAGTGTAGCAGATCATCAAGTTGTTGTTTTTCTTCCGCATCTGACTGGGGTGGATTGGCCACTAACTGCTCATGTTGTTCCTGTAAAGTGACATACTGTTGTTGTAGTAGCTGCTTTTCCTTCTCTAAGTCAATGAATCGTCCTTGTAATGTTTCATGGCTTCTGAACAGACTTGTATGCTGAGCATCTAGGTGCTCATAATGCTGTTGCAGCTGAGACATACACTCGTACATGTTATTAAATACATTATTAATGGGAGTGGATGCGGGAAAGGTGTTGAATGCAGAGGGGAAGGGAAAGGGGAATGGGAGCGTGTATGCTGTGCTCGAAAAGGGTGAAGTTGGTGCTGGGGGAATGGGAGATTGTGGACGTATGGGGGGAGGGAGAGGTGCGGAGGTGGGTGATATGTCCATGAGGTCAAAAGTGGATGCAGTCGTGGGGGTGATTGTGAACATGGGAACTGTGGGTGCAGTGATGGTGGTGAAAGTGTAAAGTGGTGTGTGTAGTTGTGAGTATGAACCGCCAGGAAGTGTGATCGGGGGAAGGGGGTTTTCTGTGGCTGCAGTTAGAATTACAGTGTCAGTGGTAGTGTATACAAGTGAGGTGGTGATAGGGTGTGTGGGTTGTGTGGATTGACTAACAGTCTGTGCTTTGGTATGGGCAGTGGACTCTGTGGCGGTGACAGTAGTGGCTACACTGGTGGTGGGAGGTGAAGTTGGTGGAGTTGGAGGTAGGGGTGGTAAAGGGGGTGATGGGGATGCACTGGTTGTATGGGTTTCCTCAGTTTCCTGAATGATATGAGCTGTGCCCATGGTTGTGGATGTGGTGCCCTGTGGTTCTGATACTAAGATACTCATTTGTTTTCCTGATCGAGGGGGGCATCTGCCATATCGTCGCTCCGATCTTCTTGAGTGTGCAAGAGCTGTATGCACCGTCTCAGGTACCCCCAACGCATCAGAAATCATATCCAGGGTTGCTCGGTATTGCTCCTCCACACCTTCCTCTTCAAGGATTTAGTTCATGAGGGCCTTTCCTGCTGCTAGGGACAGTTTGTGTTGTTCTTGAACTCTGTTGATGGTATCATACGGCTTTTTCAATTCCTTCGTATAAGCCGGGGCACCCTCAAGTTCCTGTAGAACTTCTTGTTCATCTTCCTGCTCTTCTTCCTCTGTTTGTCCTCCTCGTTCCTCCTCCTGATCTTCTTCTTCTTCATCCTCCACTTCAACTACTCTTGGTTGGACTGGATGGGGTTGGTCTGCGACTGTCTGCTGGCCGCTTGCCTGTTCTGCCTCGACTTCTACGTTAACAGCCTCGATTATCCTGGCTACCTCCTCATCAGTTAGGTCTTCTAATGTGAATCCGTGAGGAAACTCTAGGTCGGTTGGTACAGGTGGAAACACCAGATTCGGTCCATCAGTGGTGTGTCTTGGTAATCTGATAGTGAAGGGTTGTACACGCCTCGGAAGTCGTGGAGTTGTCTCAGGTGTCAGTGTCGCACCGCAGGCTTGTGCACAGGGCATCTAAACTGTGCCTCTCATTTTCTTTGATGGTGACCCTATGGTTGATAGTCTACGTTGAAATTCCTGTACCCTAGTCCAAATTAATGCCCTTTGAACCGGCACATCATAAGCCAAACATCTATACACAATCCTGGTGAGGGCACATCATCCATACAGTATCGACTTTTGCTTTTCATACCACCGTTGATGTGCCAAGTGGATTTGGTCGATAATCCAATGCGGCATGTTGATTGTCAAGTTAAAGGCATCTGCCAAATATAGACTGAACCATATCTTCTTGGGTGGCATGGTGAACTGCTCTTGAGCTGGGAACGCGAAATGTTGCATGACCATTCGCAAGTGGATGGCGATGGTGGGTGTCATTGCTACCATGTCTTTGAGCTTAGTCAGGTTCCTGTTTTTCATGTTATCCGGGACCATCGTCTCTTTTTCGGTGGGGATATGCATGCCTTTCATGTCAAGAGCTTCCCTCACCAAGTTGTTCATCAATTTGAAATGCTTTAATTCATTGCCTCTGGTCAGTGTTGGTAGAACGAAGGTACTATATCCCTTTTTCTCTTTACTAGGGGTCAGAGTGCTAACTAAGTAGGAACACTGTAGAAAATGTGGCTTGGGTAACTGAGCCTTGAAATAGTCGTAGAGTCCAGCCTTCTTCCAGATGGGTTTCAGACCTTCATCATTCTGAAGCCTCTCAAATTCTTGGTGAAAAAAATGATATCTACCCCATCGCCCGTTGAACTCTCTCTTGGCCTCCCACATGTAAGTGCCTTCACCCAGAGATCCGGCCACATCATTGAACCAATGTGAGTTTTTGCTGACCGGCATTGTGCCCCTGTGGAGGATTCTGAATTGGTATGGCGTGTAATGCCCTCAATGCCACTGGGCGTTCCTTCAATTCCTCTTCAATGGGAAGACTCTCAATGTCCACGATTTGGGGGCTGGTGCCTGCCTGGGAGCTAGTTCCTGCCTCGGCCATGGTGAAGAGACTGGTCACCGGTTCTGTGAGAATAGACAAATAAATGTTAACATTGCAAATGGACACCAAGCATTCATGTGTCCCCATTACAACAGTAACATGATTTTAGTGAGAGGTTAGTAGGTCAATAAGTGCTTGGGGATCGTGTTTGTAGTTAGTGAATGGGTATTCCTAAGAGCTAAATGGAAAGATGCGGTGTATGAGTGATGTAGTGAGTAAGTGGATATGAATTTACAAATGAGGATCGGGGGGTTTAGTACACGTTTTGGGCTTCCAAACAAACTGATTTGCTATTGGTCTTGATTTTGTGGAGACTCTGGAGGGCTTTTCAGGAGTGTCTACTTGGAAATGAGGCTTTTTAAGGACCCATTTACAAGTGATTCTGCTTGTGCTCATGGACCAATGTGTGTCCGTGCGTGTTGTATAAGAAAGGGTATCAGATGTTCGAGTGAGTGAACCATGTTGTACAGGGTGTGGCCTCGATGTAACTATTTGAGCCCGCAAGCAAGCCTTAGGCACCAAAATTTGTCGTGATTGTGGGATGGCCTTCATCGACTTCTTGGGTACCCAAATAGACTTTACTTTCGCAGAAGAATTTTTGAAAGACTTCTTATTAGTGTCATGTTGTTGATTATTAATAAGACGTTTTGCCCGTGTGGTTGGCTTGATCGCAACAAGGTGTTCGCCTTTCCGCACCCACACTTGTTTCAATGGCTGAGACATTCTGCTTTGCACGTTCTTTTGATCACACAGTTTTCGACAAGAATAACATGGTCATCTTCATGTGTACCCCTGGAAGGACCAGGAGTGTGTGCTTTGTCTAATTCCTTGAGTGCTTCATTTTCTAACTCAATTGTAATGCGATTTTGATTTACCCAGACCTGAAGGAGTCCACTTCTTAGGTTTAGGTTGACTGCATGATCATAGATCTAGTCTTGACCCAAGACAAGAGGCTCTGTGAGGTCCTCATCTTGACACACTAGCACTTTAACTGTCATTACTTCGTCTTGAGTGTAGAGGGGAAGTTCCACCTCGCCCATGCAAGGGGTTTCCACACCTCCCAATCCTATGAGATATGCCTCTATAGGATTGACAGTTAATTTCAACTTCTGACAGTTAGAAAATTTAACAGCACTAGTGGCTGCACCTGAGTCAATCAAGGCTCTTACAGTCCTTGCACCCTTTCCTTGTCCTATCTCTAAGGTTACAAAAGGTCGTCTATCAATTATTCTATGAGAACTTATTCCTGAGACTTCACACATTGCCATATGATAACCTGCGCCCGCATAGTCATCTACCCTGGCCTGATCTCTACCCAGTCTTCGCAACCTCATCCTTCGGATGCGTTCCAATGCTTCCACCTGTGCCTCTTCTCAAACTCGTTTTTTTTTCTTCTTTGCGTTTTTTGGCAGTGTTGAGTCAATTTAGCATCTCCTATGTCAGGGGTTCTTGATATAACTTGACTCTGCATCCACTTATATAGCTAGGGAGAACATCACCTTCCAGTGTAGCGAGTTGAACTGCTCCACTGGTTGAGATCCTATTTATGATCATAGGTCAATAGCCACGTTTCTCTAATTTTCTTGCATGTTGCTTCAAGGTGTAGACTAAAACTAAATCTCCTGCCTTCAAGCCTTTATCCTTAACGTGGGCATCAAAGTATGCCTTCTGTCTTTTCTTAGCTGCATATATTCCCGCTGCCTCTCTTAGTCTGGTTTCACCTAATCGTTCCAAATCAAGAATCCTCGAAGAGAGTTCATGACCCGTCCATTCATGCTCATGTGCTACTTTCAGTGTAGGTATCAAGAAGTCCAATGGTAGCAATGCATTTTGACTGAATACCATCTGAAAGGGAGTGGCTTATAGTACCGTTTTATAGGCAACTCGGTATGCCCAAACAGCATGGTGTAGCTGTTTGTCCCAATCAAAGCGTTTATTATTCACTAATTTGGTCAGCACATTGCACAGAATCTTATTTGTGCTTTCAGCTTGCCCATTAGCTTGTGGGTGATAGGGAGTAAACTTCTTGTGCACTACCAAGAACTCTTGGAGAAGATTTTCAATAACTTCATTCAAGAAGTGTGTGCCTCTATCACTGACTAGCTCTATGGGTAGCCCGTATCTAGTGAACACATTCTCAAATAAGAACTTAGCAGTCGTCTGAGCATCGTTCTTTGTAGTAGCTTTTACCTCTACCCACTTTGTTAGATAGTCTATGGCAACAATGATGTATTCATCATGTGAACCCTTAGCTGGGGGATTAATAGGACCTACGAAGTCTATTCCCCACTTAGAGAATGCACGTCCACCCATCATAGGTTTCAGTGGCATCTCATCCTTGCATATAGGGTACTGAGTTCTTTGACAGACATCACACCGTTTCACATAGGTATGTGCATCCATGTGAAGGGTTGGCCACCAGAAGCCCGCAAATAGTATTGCCTTGATCACCCGATCTGGGCCAAAATATCCTCCTGCTACACCTTGGTGAGCAGTTTCCAAGATTTTAAGATACTCGCTCTCATGGACACATAATCTAAGGTAACCATCTTTACCGCTTGTATAAATTATCACCAATGAGTGAGTAATCTAGGGCTTCTTGTTCTACACTTCTTTGTCTAGCAAGTGTCATATCTTGAGGGAATGTTTTCTTCCTCAAGAAGGCTACTAACGGTTCACTCCAATCTGGCACTATGGACACTTGATACAGAGTGGCATGTTCCACAGGTGGTTTAGTGCAATAGATTAGGCACTCTTTACACATCTTATGTACATCAGCTTCCATAGTAGGCCAATGCACTCCGAGTCTCCTTAGTGTCTGTAGGGTTCGTTGTTTTGAGTAGTGTTGCTCTAATGCACCTACATGTGCCAATTGCAACCATTTAGCGTACTCATCCTCTTCCACACAACAAGCTAGGATCCCTTGATCTGTTTGTTTGTACATGCTTCCTGCCATGATGTGGTACTTCTAGGCTTTTACTACCTCTCTACCTTGAGTGTTTATGACTGGGTGGTTGGGCCCCTATGTCAATACTGGCACTAATGGCTTAGCCCACTGAGGTACAACTTCCAAATTAAACAAGTAAGCATCAGGAAGGTCGGAAACCCTAGAAATTTGGCCGAAAAAGCCTGTCAATCGCGATCGACAGGTCTGTCAATCGCGATTGACAGAGGTGTCCGTCGGGCCTCTCGATCGCGATCGACATGTCAGTCGCGATTGACAGTATCAATCGCGATCGACAGAGTCGGTCGTGGGTACTGTCAATCGCGATCGATGGTGTCAATCGCGATCTACACTTTTTGCATGAATTTCGGCGAGATTTCAGTCAATCGGGGTCCTATCCGTCGCGAGGGACACGTGTATGCGCGAATTTTCCTGTCAATCGTCAAAATTCAGTCGGTCGCGATCGACGGTGTCAATCACGACTGAGAGAGTTGTCGGTCGTGGTTGTCGATCGTGATCGATGGTATCAATCACGATTGATAGGGTTAGTCGGTCATCTCTGTCGGTCGCGATCGACAAAATCTATCGATCGTAGCTATCGATTGCGATCGACGGTGTCAATCGTGACTGACACAAAAACACGGAATTTTTTAGTTTTTTCTAGTGATCTGGAATGTGCTCCTTGTGCATGTCATTGTGGTGTGCTTTGTTTTACCAAATGAGCGATTTTTCTGTCGATCGCGATTGACAGAGGTCTGCGACACAGAGACAGTTTCGAGCCTCTCCGTACCTGCGCAGCGTGCTGGAGGGGATGATACAGCTGTACCTGCAAGATCACTCACAAAACAGACAGAAAAACAATGCACACAATTCGCTCTCTCGCTCTCTCTCACAAGTGGAATGAAGGAAATGGAAGGGAGAAGGTGATATGGTCAGAAAACTGAAATTTTTCGCGATGATGGAGATGGAGATCGTATATGGTGAGGATGATGATGGTGATGATGATGGTGAGGTAAGAAAGAGAAAAATACAAAAAGTAAAGAAATTACCTACAACGCCAACGTCTCAATTCTACGTCTTACCATCACACGCTCGTCCTCAGAGCTCGATCCCCGGCAATGGCGCCAAAATTTGGTGTAGCTCAGTGATGAGTAGCACCTCCTTTAATTTCAATCCAGGAAGAAGTGAGGATGGTATGATGACCTCGAGCAAGTGAAGGCACAAGTGAGTGAGTGAGAAGCACACCAACATGCACACACATACATACACACGCGCACACCAGGTAAGACAAAGAGTAAGAAGCAATGGAGTTCCTTAGATTACTTCCAAAATGCTCATACAAGTTCAAATCAATTACAAGCTAACCCCAAAAATGAGCTCTCTAGCTCTATTTATAGTTTTTGACTAGGTTTTGGCCGTGTCCAGACCTAGTGTCCGGCCTAGTTAAAAATTAGGTTCTAGGTCCCATTTGAAGGCTCAAATGGAGTCTAAAAATTATGAAAACTGGTAGGTACCTCCTTCTAATGCTCCTCAAGCTCAAGGACTTCTTGGCTTGCACAAAATGGAGCTAAAAAAATATGAAATAGTATTTACAATGGATTTTAGTGATGAGAATCACTATTTTTGTAGGGATTTCCTCTAACGATTTGACATACACATCTTCGAGCTTCCTACTTGATCCTTCTCCTTATGTGTTCTTTGATATGCTTTAGCTTCCTAAAAAAATAATGGTCTACTTACCCGATCTTTTTTGACTACTCTGTCTGCTTGTACCTTCTCTTCGCTCTGACTCCCTTTGTTGGCTTCCTTGTCTTGTTAGTCCTTCAGTTCCTTGACTACTGCTAACAGTGGCTCTACTTGATTCTTCTTCTTGTATGTCAAGAGCTTCTAGTTCTAGTTCTTATGTCTGTCGTGGTTATATTTTCTTTGTGCTTTTTCATTCCTCCCTTACCGTAATATCCTTGCAAAGATATTCAAGATCGATAGTCATAGATTTTCTTATGTATGTCTAATACTAGTCATTGCTCCTAATGGCCTTGAATATCTCACAATCTCTCCAAAAGTGCTCTAACAAATCATACCAAGGACACCCACAAGGACCACTCACAAAACCATTTAGATTTTGATTAACTTGTAGTTGGAAATTTTGAAATTGTAGATTTCATTGGTAAGGTAATAGTTGACAAAAAATTAGGATTTTTTAAAGGCAATTGATGCATTTGAGGAGTTTGAGGAGAAACATGTGGCACTTGAGGTGCAAGAGGAGCTTCCATAGTCTATGGTTGACGATTTTGAAAATTTTCATTTTGAGGATTTTAAAAAGTTGTTTGAGAAGCTTGAGGATACATGTTTTGGTACATTTTAGGATTTTGAACATGATGAGGATTTTGTGTTAAAGGATTATGCATTGGAGGAAGTTGATATGCTTCAATGGGAGATATGTATGGATTTTGATTGGGAGCTACAACATGTTGATCAGGCTCTTGAAAAGACGTTGGGTTCTTTTGATTCTAGAAAGTTTTGATGTAATTAGATTGTAAGCTATCTACAACTTTGGCGAAATTGGATTGTGTAGTAGTAAGAATTTCCATTTGCTTAGAGAGAATTTCCACTTGAGAATGTTCAACTACACTTTTAAATGGGTCTACTTTAAAACCTTTAGTAGGATCCACCATTTGAGGAATAGGATTAGAGTAAAAAATCATAGCTTGAATTTGATCTGTAACTTGTTCCTTAGCTTTTGGAAGACTAGCTTGAGGAAAATTAGTTTGCACATAAATCATGGACTGTCTTTGATGTCTATATGCTATAGCCTCTACTACTCTACACAGTTTTTGCCAATTGTCAGTAAGAACATAGCATTGAGGCTCTTCTAGTTACCATTCAACTCAGGATCAAAAAACTTAAGGGAATTGATCACAAGATCAAATTACAAAGTTATCTTATCCTCATTAAGAAGTTGTTCATGACATCTAATATACTCATTTTGTGAGTGATAGCACTACTAGGATTTGGGGAATTAACCCATCCTAAGAATCCTTACCGATTATGTTGGCTATAGTCCTCTGACAAGATAGAATTCTTTGAGCATCTCCTTTTGGAAAGCAGTCCGAGAAATACTATCATATTGAGTGGCATGGCTTATGATAGAGCTATCAACAATTCACTCAATGAATGTTATCAAAAGATCTGCGAGAAGACCAAAAACCATAGCGTGCTCTTCAAAAAAACCTAAGTAGCTTCTAATGTTGATTCCATTGAATTTTCCCTTCTCTCTCAACATAGAAGAGACTATTCTTTGGACTTTTTTCTCAACAATGAGGGATTTGAATCCTTCCTCCATCTTAAGTGAATATGCACATGATGCACAATGCTCTAGATCTCTCACAAATATGTTTACTTCATGACAAAATAGATCTAGTGCAACAATCAATAATGATGTAGTGTTTACTTCACGACAACAATAGATCTAGTGTTTACTTCACGACAAAAATAGATCTATTTTTGTCATGTTTACTTCACGACAAAAATAGATCTATTTTTGTTGTGTTTACTTCATGGCAAAAATAGGCACAATAGTGTCAAAGATCTAGTGTAACACTCAAGAATGATGATGAAGGAAAATATTCAATAATGGATATGGATCACAACCTTCCAACAGTTTTAGAACCAAACCTCGGGAAGTGTTTTACATCGGATTAAAATGTGGAGGTTGTCACAATTCGGGTGGATTAGGTCCAGTCATGGGACATGCAAGGTGTATGAAACTAATGAGTGTCGGAAGGTTTATCGATGTGAAAGTGAAGGTGAAGTTGGGTATGGAGAGGATGGATGTGATTATTCAGTTGTGGGAGTGGAAATGTATGACTACAAGATGAACACATGCACATCAATGATGATGAAAGCTTAAACCAAACACCGCTATCAATCTTAGAAGGAAATTGTCCATAAGGGTCTTCTTAAACACTTTCATGATTAAAATATGTGGATGGATGATGATAACAACAAAAATAATAGACATAAACCAATCTTAGAAGGAAGAAGGGTCCTTATAAAGCTTCTTATAACTTCGAAGATTAATTCATATGCATGGGTGCTTGTAGATGGTATGTATGCATGTGGGTCATAAATAATGAATTTAAGAAATATCCTCACAATCTCATTAGAAAATCCTCAGTGGTTCAATGCAACGATGTGGAGACTTCTCACACATAGAAAGATTTAAAATGAGACATGTAAAAACACACTTTGGAGACAAGAGACATGGAGACAAGGTGACTTGAATTAAAAGAGATTGTAATGGAATACATGTTAATGAGAATCATGATGCATCAATCTAGGCAATATAATGGTCAAAGGCAGTCTCTACGACCCTCCCACTATGATAGTTCAATTGAATATCACATGTGAGAGGATAGGAACCACTTTAGTGACCATTTATTTGTCTAGGAGTGTAGTGTCTATCTAAACAATTGTAAGACCAATAAGCCTAACTCTAAATCACTCACATGCTCCCTTGAGGGTGAGCAAATAGAGAAAAACCATTTGGTTTATGAGCCTATCCTAGCTTGGAATTCTCACTTAAATTTGATTCTAGGTTTTATGCTCTTACTAGGCCACATTGGATCCTCACACACTCGATTGATGGTGATCATCACAAGCAAACCATGTGCTAGCAAGGCCCTATGGATGGATAACAATGATATCCATGAATTTGGAGGGGGTCTTTATAGTTTTTTGGATGGGGCTTTGACCCTCCAATTATGTTTTGATGAAGATAGAAACTTTGTAGCACTATGTTTTCAAAGCTCTCATTTAGGAATATGCAGAAAAAACTCCCATCTAATTCTCCCTTATACAAGTATGATTAGGTTTGGAAGTTTGCAAGGTGGCATTAAGGTCTATTGGAAGCTCCGATAGCCTTGAGAATTTGTACAAATGTGTAACTTCATATGATTTTTTTACATGCCATACCATATGGCTAGAATAAATTCCTATATAAGATTTTGTAGGGTCTAAGTGGAAAAAGTACATTTTTACATAATGCACATGACCTATCAATGTGATAGAAAATCCATTTATAGGTGAAATGCAAGCTAAAGACTACCTTTGATAGTCTTTACAAGTATATGAATTTTCATGTGATTTGGTGATAGTGAAAATTTTGCTAAATTTCCAAAATTTGACTAGCTTTGATTGCTACCCTATACTTGCTTGATCTCTTCCAAACTTTTCATGTGAACTCCCTTTGACATCCTTGATTAGCTTTGGACTTTTCGAGGAATTCTGGCCACCTTCACCGAATGTGTTTCATGTAGACCTTTACAAATGAGATTGGAGAGAAAATCTTGATGAAAACGAGGCAAGAGTCACTATCATGAGTTGAGGCCTCGATAGCAATGGCACAAGAGTCACCGTCCTGATACTGAGGTCTCCCTTGGCCATGAATCTGATGACTAATTCAACAACTCATCACTCCTCACGACGACACACTAACTCGTCACAAGTATTTATTTGACCTAACGTAGTGACTCATGGCGAAGCACTGTTGAGCACTTGCCATCTCTTTCCTTGCGTAATAGAACTCTTGCCTCCATTACTCGAGGAAAGTGTTAGTCCTCATAATAAATCTACTATAAGTTAACCTCCTTGAGGCGCCTATCGTGATGGTGCATGAGGCACTATCGTGAAGTTGAGATGTGCCTTGGCCATGGAAGTCACGACACTTCCATAAAAAGGTTGCGTAGGTGAATGCAGCTCACGCACTTGAGCCAGATGGTGCCTTCTTAAAATTTAAGTCATGTGTTGTACCATCGTCCAATTGAATTTTTTTTCGTGTTTTTTTTTTAAGATAGAGAAACCAAGTTTGGAGAGCACTTCAAAATAGAACCATCATCGGAAATATGTAGTTAAATTGGATGCTATGCAACCCTGTGATCTTCATGCACGACCATACGTCGTGGAGCTGGTCCATATGTTGGATGGATTATCTGATGATGAGGAAGAGGCGTTCCTGAAGACCAATAAGGATATGATCTCATTAGGTACTTTCGATCTCGAGTCGGTAGCAGACACGTGGAGTCCGGCAACTTGTACGGTCGTACCAAAGACCGGAGATGCGGAAGCAGATGATAGCGTAGCCATGGATGAAGCAACCTTACGTCAACTCTTGCAGCCAACTGATGATTTGGTGCAACCTCGACAATTTTATGTACCGGAAGATCAATTAGTAACATATAATTTAGGTGATACGGTCAACCAGCGACCACTTAAGATTAAGGCCAATCAAGCATGTTGAGTGGATATCTCCAATAGTGATCGTCCGGAAGAAAAATAAACAGTTGCGTATCTGTGTTGATTACCAGAAACTGAATGCTGTCATTGTACCCGATCCGTTCCCTCTCCCTTTTCTCGATACAATGCTCGATTGGGTAGTAGGGCACGAGATGTATTCTTTTCTGGATGGGTACAGTGGATATAATCAGGTGAGGATGGCAGAACAGGACATACCAAAGACAGCTTTTATCACAAACTGGGGTGTATATGCTTGCACGATAATGTGGTTCGGTTTAAGGAATGCCCATAGTACCTTCCAACGATGCATGCAGGAAGTCTTTTCGCCCTACCTAACTACCTTTATGCAAGTATATTTGGACGATTTTTCCTTATTTGGTAAGACTTCGGCGCACTTGTATCATTTACAGTGCTGCTTTGAAAAATGCCGAGAGTACCGATTATGTTTGAATCCCAACAAATCAGTTTTTGCGGTCTCCTATGGTAAACTAGTCGGCCATATTATCTCTAAACAAGGAATACAGGTGGATCCAGATAAAGTAGCAACCGTGTTGGAGGCACCAACCCCAACGACACCGAAAGAAGTTATGCATTTTCTTGGTCGAATCCGGTGGCATGGCAGGCACTTATGGTGGTTAGCTCACTTAGCAACACCACTTGACAGGCTTATGACCAGCGCTCCACGGCAGTATGGTTGGACACAGGAATGCCAAAATGCATTTGATCGTTTAAAGGTTTTATTGACACAACCCCTAATTTTGCAACCACCTGATTGGGAACGTCCGTTCCATGTCTTTGTGGATGCATCGGACATAGCTATTGGTAGCGTACTAATGCAGCAAACTGACAAATGGTTTCGGCCTATCTATTATGCAAGTCGCCGATTAGCCCCTGCCAAAACAAACTACTCAGTGACCGAAAGAGAGTGTCTTGGACTGGTGTATTCTGTTAAGAAGTTCCGACATTATTTGTTGGGCCAAAAATTCACTTTCCATATGGATCATGCCGCACTCGTATATTTGGTCCGGCAACAACATTGAGGTGGAAGACTGGCAAGATGGGTATTACTGCTACAGGAGTTCGAGTATGATGTTATTCATCGACCACGCACAGCACATGCTTTGGCGGATTTTCTCTCTCTCTTGGATTCCGGTGAGTCTTCGGTAGAGGTTGATGACAGTACAACGACCATTCACGTTACCGAGACAACTACAGAAGACTTTGTTGCACCTCCTGTTGCTCCTTCATATTATGATATATTACTAAGTTTCCTCACCCACGACTGTCTTCCTCCTCATACTCCCACTACTCTACGACGGAAAATTGCAGTCTATAGTCGATGATTCCAGTTGATTGTGGGTCAACTGTATTACATGGATCATACTGGTGGTTTACTTCGATGTATCCCTCCCCATGAAGCAGAATCAGTTATGGCTATGGCTCATTCAGTACCCTCTAGAGGACACTTCCCAGCTGATCTCACCTATCGGAAAATTCTACAAAGTGGGCTATGGTGGCCTACCATGTATCAAGATGTTGTTAAATATGTGCTACATTGTGATGAGTGTCAATGGTTGGGAGAGCCTTTGTAGCGACACTTCTTTCCCCTTCAACCTGTTTTACCTTTGAACCCTTTCAGAAGTGGGGTCTCAATTTTATTGGCCCAATAACACCACCAGCGACCCTCACCAATAATCAATATATATTGACTTGTACAGATTATGCCACTCGATGGGCGGAATCTTGGGATTTACGGTCTACCACAACTGTTTTGGTGGCGAAGTGTTTAATGAAGGATGTCTTCCCGCGTTATGGATTACCTCTGGAGCTCGTGACAGACCAATGAACCCATTTTGCAAACAACTTAATGCAAGTGCTGACTCAGACTTTTCAGGTTATGCATAAATTTTGCTCACCGTACTATCCATGTGCTAATGGTTTGGCTGAGAGTACCAATAAGCCTCTGTTGAATATGCTCCGCAAATTGCTTTTGGAATGTGCCGAACGTTGGGACTAATTACTACCTGCCATTTTGTGGGCTTACCGGACTATGTACAAGGTAGCTACTGGAATGACCCCGTTCAAGCTTGCTTATGGATTGGAAGCTATTGCACCGATGGAAGTAGTAGTGTCGAGCCTATGAGTTGCTTTAGCTCAAAAATTACTGCCGGAAGAATCTTTGCCCTTTCGGTTGGATACGCTCAGATTATAGGATGAACAACGCTGGGACAGTTTCATGACCCTTCAAGAAGTTCAGCTTCGTCAAGCCCGTACTCATGATCGCTTTCTCAAAACCCCTGTCTTTAAGATTGACCAACTTGTCTTATTCTATAATTCCAAAGCAAACAGATCGGCTGGAAAATTTAAGTTATGGTGGTTCGGTCCATACCAAATTATTCAACAGATGGGACCCGCTACTTTTTGGTTGGCCACCTTAACCAGAGTTCCCCTTCCAAAAGTGATTAATATCAACAACCGACTGATAACCGATGACGTGTACCTCATCTTTTTCGCGTGTCACTTATTTTCTTTTTATCCCCGTACTTCGGTTGACCACAGACCGTAATCTCCTCGTTTTGATATCTAAATATGATTAATCGATGCCCTTTGTTACTGTTTCTGCTCCTGCATGCATGCCGTAATTATGACGGATATCTTTCCAATACTGCGCGATGATTAAGGTTTTCAACCGCGTAATGTTGCCTGTGTGTCTACTTAATCTTGTTTCTTTTACTGTAAATCGCTATTGTGTTTGTGTGCTTGTGCGTTATTTGTTTTGTGTGTTCTTGTGATTACTCATGCGCTGTGGTCGGCTTCACACGTGCTTAGGGGTGCACACAGAGTGCCAAGAAAGGAGGGTACTCAAAGGTGATGCAAGAGAAACTCAAAAAGATAGGTTAGATTAGTGCAATTGAAATCTCTTAATATAGACACATACACATCATATTTAATCTCTTTCTTACATACCAAAACAATAAAAATTCGTTCTTCATAAGTAATAGAGTTCCTACTCTTATTTGAATGACGAAGAAAGCCACTCGTCATTGATTCGAAGTATGTTTCTATAAGACATACAGAAACTATTTACAAACTAAAGTGAATAATCACTAAATTTATTTCAGATACGACTCTGCTCAGACTCCGAATGACATAAAGAATGCTTTTATTATAATATTAGCATACAAAAACTATTTACAAACTAAAGTGAATAATCACTAAATTTATTTCAGATAGGACTCTGCTCAGACTACGAATGACATAAAGAATTGCGCATGAGAGGAAACAAAATACGAAGTACAGTGAAAAAGATAAACCAAAATCTGTTACTTTATTCGATCAGAACAAAAATCTTCAAGCGATATATATGCATTCATTTCACTGCATTCGCTTTTTTTAAGGGAAACGTTTTACATAAAAAGAACATATTTAAAAAAACCATATATAACCTAGCGAAATCATAGTTGAAGGTTGGAAAACCTTTCCGTGCGAGAATCCTTGTCCGCATCAGAGACACACAATATAATATTCATTAAAATTAGGAACAAAAATTCTTATGTGTGATTTTTGTTGTCAGATAACCGATTCGTCAAAAACGAAAATATGTAAATTCAATTGATCAAACAACCGTCGGATAAAGGATTTCAATCAGCTAACACATAAAGAATTATGTATATTCCAATAAGAAGATATGTCTAATCTAAAAGCATTCTCATTTATTTTTTGAATAATATTGAAAGGTCCATAATAACATGGTGCAAGTTTAACCTTAGGATGTTGTGACATGTTTTCAAACTTCTTTTAAATATTTGTTACCCCACCAAGTCATTTTAATTAAATTCTTTAGCTACTTGTTTCTTATTAACATTACACATGTAATGTTCTTGAATCTTCTAAATGTGCTCATGAACCTCATGAAGTGTAGAAATAAGATCTTGTGCAAAAGAATTAGTCATAGGGATATCAGTTTGATTGTTAGTCATGGGCATGGGAAGCTTTTTACCATAAAAATTTCATATAGTGCACGTCAAGTAGTGGTATGTGTTGTGTTATTATATGAAAATTGTAGTAAATGAATTTTCTCATCCCAATTAGTTGGAATTTCTAAATAATAACAACATAATAAATCTAAAATAGTACTATTCATAGCTTTATTTTGCGCCTTACTTCTGGGATGAAATCCAGAGCTAAAGTCTATTTTGGAACCTAAATATTGAAAATAATACAAACCATCAGTGATTACAAAAATGAAGATCTGGATCTGATAGAATAACTTTTGGAAAACCATGATGAGGAAAATACATTTAATAAATAACTTAGCAACTTGAGGTGCAAATAGAGTCTTTTTACAAGGAATCAAATACTCTTGTTTACTAAACCTATTAACAATACTCTAATTTCTTATTAATGCATTAATAATCCAAATTCTTTATTGTGATGTCCTTTCACACATTAACACATGATACAATGGGAGACATACTATGCAAATTGGGTGAGCGAGCTTCTATCATCCGTCAAGCTGATGGGTGGGTTTGCTCAATTCACACATTTTCGTGTGCATGCTAAGGGATGTTGTAGACCTTTCCATATTTGGCCAATAGATAAATTATGTATAGATAGAAATAGTACTTTATATGCCCCTATGACCTAGATACAGTGGTTCATGCATTTGTTTCATAAAAAATTCTTTAAAAATTTATATGATGCATAACTTGTGTTGCAAATACAAGAATCCATTATGAAAAGTTTACAGATCCTCATTAGATGGTGTAGAATTATTGGAGCGATCCACATCTGTGAAAAATACAAATCAGATGCATATGTAGGAATCATGTAATGAAATGAATGCATATGAATAGCTGAAATATTATTGATTGAAGCCATGTTTGTTTGTGTGGATGGAAAACAACTATGACCATTAGCTACAACATTAGCTTTGCCAGGTTGATATTGAACTATAGGCTTAAAATTTTGTATGAATGAAGCCCATTTAAAGTGCCTTTTAGAAATCAGTGGTTGATTTAATAAATGTTCAATAGCCCATAGGTGTGTTTTGATTAGAACTTCAGAATGCATAAGTTAATGTTTAAGGCATGCACAACATCTAAGATTTCGTTATCATATGTATCATAATTCTTTTAAGGAGGTTTAAGTTTTCGACTTTCAAATCCAATGGGATGATCATCTTGCATTAATAGAGGACCTATACCTAAACCACTAGCATTTGTAACTACATGGAAAGGTTGTGCAAAATGAGCTCATTGTAAAACACGTGCATGAGGAGGTACATGTTTGAGTTTTTCAAAAGATTATTGTTGTGCTATTCCCCATGTAAATTTTAACTTTTTCTTCAATAATATGTGAGTGGAAGTGATGAAATAAGAAAAACGTCTTATGAACTTTCTATAAAAACTAGTTAACCCTAGAAAGGAGTGTACATCACTCACAAATTGAGGTACAAGATGTGAGAAGTGGAGAATGACATGCCTGGGACTCACCTCGTAGCCTATTTATAGCCCTTGCCTAGTGACTATCTAGAGTTCTATCTAAGGTCTCTCTACTCATCTGGCCGCATGAGTAAGTACCTCGTATGAACTCTTCGGCTTTTGGCCTTGGCTATCCCCCGAGCAAGGAAGTTCTCGTTCCTCCAAGCATGTACATCTCTGGAATCTAACACTCTGTCCCCCTTCTAAGGATCATTCGCCTCAATGATATATAAGGGGTTATAAACTTTGGAATCAGAATCTCTGATTCCAAATAATAAGAGTAGAGTCTGCTATATGTCTGAAATACTAGATTCTCAGAAAGTAGACAACTAGTCTCTATGATTCCTATCAAGCATTTCCACCACTAAATAGTAGTCCTTGCCTTAGGCATACTATGGGAATCCCTCTGAAGCCCAATGAGTCCATATGTGCGTAGCATAAGTACTCGGAATATCCTCGAACTCCTTATGCCCAGACCTTGACCACTAACTTGTGACAACTTGTCACCTGTAGAGACGTTGGCAACTTGCTCTTGTCTCCTTGAGATACCCATTGAAAGCTTTTCATATAGTATAATCGTGAAAAAATCATTTAATCCACTAGAGTAACAAAAAAATACTATGCTCATCCAAAACAATGTGAATATGTCCCCAATCTCTATGGTAAAATACTAAAAGTAAATGGAAACCTTTTCCAAATCGTGCTTAATCTCTAAGTTGAAGGAAATCTGCTTGATTTACTCACTGTAGTGAAATGAATCTCGAGAAAGTCTCATTGTGATCCAAATTGTGAACCATGATAATCTATTAATGATCCAAACTATGGAATAGGATGTCAAACTATCAATAATCCAAACTATGGACCAAGATTTCAATATGTCACATCCAAACTATGGATCAAAATCTCGATCTATGATATATAATAATCCAAACTATGGATCAAAATATCTCCGATAAAAAAAGTAAATTCCAACTATGGACCAAATGTGAGAAGTATTCAAATGAATATATTTGAGAGTAGAAATATGATGCAAATGTATGGAACTAACTTCGTTCATATCCAAAATGGTTCAAAATATGATTAGGAACTCCTAATTATCGTAATTGGACATTCAAGCAAGTCAAAAAGAGTTTCTTGCTAACCAATCACCATATAAAAGCTTGTGTAATGATGGATTTCAATGGTCAAAATATGGAATCTATACCAATTTTAAGTTCTTTATTTGGATATTGTATGAGGAAGTTATGGCCAAAGCAATGGAGCTATGTGAGTGGGCAACATACCTCTTTGAAGAAGTATGTAGAGAATTAAATGGTCTATACAGGTGGCTAATAATTTTCCAATGATAGCTTCCAACTAGTCATTGGAAATTGCTTGGAGTCTTCTTTCTATGCCAAGTGGAATCGTCCAATTTGGATTTCATATGAGAGAGTTAGGCCCAATTTAGTCAATGTAGGTATGCTAATCTTGCTTTTTCTCTTACTTCCAATTTTTCTTTGTTTTCTCTTTCTTCTTCACTTTCTTTTCTTCCTCTCTAACTCTCTCTTTATTTATTTATATCTAAGATATGTGTAGATGCATAATCAAATGCATAATTATATTCATAATTAGATTACATATGTATGTCGTTATGTGAGCAAACATGAGTGTGTGTAAACATATGCAATTCTATGTATGTATGCTTGAGTTTAAGAATCTTTCCTCTTTCTTTCTTTAAATTCAAATTTGAATGTGCTGCAGAATTTCTGGAAGCAGTATCTCTTTAACCGTCAGAGATTACATCCCCCCCCCCCCTTGTTGCATATCAAAATGTGCGGAATGTAACATTTTACATGGCAGCATAGACAACAAAGAAGTATCATAACCATACCTCTCTGGTTTCTTCTTCTTCCTTGAAGACCTTTTAAGTGGTTGATGTGAGCTCTTGGGTCCATATGTAGCATCTTAGATCTTTCCTTTACCTTTGCTCTTCCATAGCTTTAGTCTTTCCAAGTCTCCTAGGTCAATCTTCCAATCACTTTACTCAATTTGCTTTGACTCGTTTCGTTGAAGTGATGGAAAATCTTCATCCAAGTCATCAGGCAGCTTCACTTTCCAATAATCATAAAACCATGATTTTTTGTCTATAGACACAGCCTCTACCCATAGGTAGTTCAGCAATCCCTTTTCATCGAGCATGGACCTTAGTGCTTTAACAATAGCTCGGTTTCTCCTCTCTGCTACACCATTGAGTTCAGGTGTGTACATTGTAGTGACTTCCCTTTTAATGCCTCTTTCATGCAAGTAGGCATAAAATTGAGAAGAGACGTATTCTCCTTCACCATCTGATCTGAGTCTTTTCAAAGTCCTACTTGTTTGGTTTCAACAAGAGAAACATACTTCGTAAAGCAATTAAAAACTTCATCCTTGTGCTTCATGAAAAACAGAATGGTCCACCGGCTACAATCATCTATGAAAAACACATAATATCTTGAGCCTGATATAGATGGCTCCTAACTAGGACCCCACACATCCGTGTGCACTAGATCCAAAAGATTTTGATACATATATCCCTTCCTATTGAAAGGTTGCCTATGAGCCTTGCGGGAATGGACAAGATTCACAATGATAAATCATGTGTTGCCTTGTGATATTAGGCAAACCAAGTACATTTTGGTCCGTGCAAGTTTGTTTGAGTGTCCTCTCACCCATCTGAGCAAGCCTTTTGTGTCATACCTCCAACTCTATGAAAGTTTGAGATCCATAGCTAAATAAATCTATGTTCTTTGTATCTTCCATGTGAAAAGCCTCCCTATCTTTTCTTCTTTGGAAATCCTTCTAAAGCCTTGCCTTGGGTCTTCAACATATGCTCCAAATTGGTTGAGTCTAATCGGAAATCCTTTTTCAAGAATCTGCCCAACACTTATTAAATTTTTGGTAATTTTACGGACATAAAAGACTTTGCTTAAGAGGTTCATATTCCCATTTGATGTCTTCACATTACCTATCTTCTCCGTCGAGTGCTTTGTATCATCTACCATTTGCACTTCATGTTTGTTGTGAGGATCTTCCAAATCAGAAAGTAAAGCCGCATTTCCTACTGCATGATTTGAGCTTCCCGAATCAATGTAAAAGATGTGATCATCATCCTTACCCTTCTTCACTGATAGATTCATAACTAATAATGGATCGTGATGAATTTGATCTTCTGCATAGTTATTGTAATCTGTTCTTCCTCTCTGGCCACTTTGATAGTTGTTGTTGTTGTAATCTTTGCTGTAGTTGTTGTTGTAGCCTCCATTGTATCTGCCTCTATTTGATCCATAGCCACCTCTATTGAATCCTCTTCCTCTTGAGTTCCTTGGGTTCCTGAAACATTCTTCAGTAGCATGATTAGATAAGCCACATATATTGCAAGGTTGAGATGATTGGAACCTCCCCCTGCCTTGCTTTCCACTTCTACCTCTTCCTCTACGTGCAAAGTTTGCTTGGAAAGAGCTACATTCATCTTCATTCTTCTTATTCTTTGACTTGTACTTCACCTTAGCTTTAATAGAGTATAAGGAAAAATTTTGATTTCCTCTTGAGGACTCACCACCTTTGCTAATCTTTGCTTCATGAGTGAAGAGTTGGCCCATGAGTGTGCTGAGGTTGGATACATGCATATCCATGTACAAATCCATGGTTGTTGTGAAGGATTCCCACTTGTCATCTGCTTTGATTCCATTTATGATTTTTCTTATGATGTTTTTCTCTTCAATTACCTCTTCAATGCTTCCAAGTTGATCTGAAATCTCTTTCATCTTTCTGACATAATCAGTCACACTTTGCTTGGGGCTTTTCTTCATTGTTGTGAACTCCATCCACAATTGGTTCTTTCTCCCTCGAGTGTTGGAGGAGAAGAAATAAGAAAGTGCATTCCAAGTCTCTCTTGATGTCTTGCATCCCTTGACATGAGGTAAAAGAAAATCAGAGATTGAATTTAGAATATAAGAACTTGAAAGTGCATCCTTTGAACACCAATTTGAAAGTCTTTCCTCTTCTTTATGTGATGGTTGCCCTTTGTTCCTCATGGTTGGCATAGCTTCATCTCGAGATGTGTATCTAAATAGATTCCTCCCTTGAAGATAAGCCTCCATCCTAAGAGATCATGATGGGTAGTTCTTTCTATCCAATTTGTCAATTGTTGATGGAAATCCATCTCCCATGTTGATTGACTATGCTATGATACCACTGTAAAGAGAGATGGTGGATTGCAATCTGAAGATGAGTTAGTGCTTCTACAACCAGCCAAGTGAGATTTCGGAGGTTTTTAGTAGACCCTTTGAGCTTCCTAAATCCATAAAAAAAATCACCCAAGTTTTTTGGAACAAGTATCTCAAAACTTTGAGTCAAGACGGACTAGTTGCA
This sequence comes from Ceratopteris richardii, assembly GCA_020310875.1. Taxonomy (NCBI): domain Eukaryota; kingdom Viridiplantae; phylum Streptophyta; class Polypodiopsida; order Polypodiales; family Pteridaceae; genus Ceratopteris; species Ceratopteris richardii. The sequence continues at coordinate 191,640,508 of CM035406.1, forward strand.
AAATGACTAGCTCCCAAAACTTGGTATTTTTGTACATCCACCTATTGGGAAAAATGAATAAAGCTCTCAATGTGGTAGGAATTAGAAACATTACTTTATGGAATAGCAAATAGACTTAGATAGATTGTGAATACAAGTTAAAACACTTCAATTGATCAACTGATCATGGAGAACAACATTTAGCAAAATCTCAAACACTCCTACCATTTTTGGGGCTCTATAGAGATTCGACAAGTGAGCATAAGAACATAGATTTCTCACACAAGGTTCATTCAATGACCATGAAATGTTGTGAGCATAAACTAGACTTGGCAAGCAATCAAATGCACTTTAAAACTCTAAAAAAGGTTATGTATAGCCTGTGATATGAGCTTCCAAAGTTACTATTGTGAGTGAGTATAACAAAGAATAAAACAGAGAAGAAGTAAATGATGAATGTGTAGATTCACATATAATTACAACCACATTGACAATGAATACTTGCACAATGGGAGTAGAATGATAGAGCTATAGAGTAAGCTCCTCAATCTCTATAGATGAACATGAAGTGGCACTACAAGAAAAAGGGGGGCATAGCGATGCCGCGGAACCGGAAAAAAAACGGGGACCGTCGCTTATGCGAGGCTAACGTCGCGTAAGCGATGGTTGTGTTTTCGAAATTTTGATTTTTAGGCGGGGCACGTCGCAGACTCAAGCTTGCGTCGCTTATGTGACGCTAATCTTTGCGTCGCAAATAGAGTCTCTTGCTACCGACGGTATGGGGGACGTGGGAAAACTGGAGAGCGTCGCATATGCGTCGTCCTTTCGAGAGCGTCGCATAAGCGACACTCTAGAATGTTCAAAAAGAATTTTGATTTCTCCCGGCACATTTGTGCCGAGATCTGGATGAAAGCAAGAGAACGAGAGAGAGAGAACGCACGAGAGAGAGAGACCAGGTATGCGCACACACACTTACACACACATACATATGCATACACACATACACACACATACACACACACATACACACACACATACACACACATACATATGCATATGCATATGCATACATACATACATACTTACATGCATACACACACATATGCATACACAATGCACATGCATACATACACATACATAATGCATATGCATACATAATGCATATGCATACATAATGCACATGCACACATACACATACACATACATAATGCATATGCATACATACACATACATAATGCATACACACACATATGCATACATAAAGCATACACACACATACACACACATATGCATACATACATGCATACACATACACACATAGACACATACACACACACACATACATATGCATACACACACATATACACACATAGACACACACACACACACATACACATATACACACACATACACACACAAATACACACTCGTATACACACATACACACATAATGTTGCATACACACACACATACATACATAAACACACACATATACATGCAGACACACATATATACATACACACACATATGCATACATAATGCACATGCAGACATACACATACATCATGCATACACATGCACACATATACACACACATACACACACATACACACATACACACATATACACACATACACACACATACACACACATACACACACATATACACATACACACACATACACACACACATACATACATACACACATACACACACATACACACACACATACACACACATACACACATACACACACATATATGCATACACACACACATAGAGAGACATGCACACACATACACATACATGCATACATATGCATATGCATATGCATACATACATACATACTTACATGCATATACACACATATGCATACATAATGCACATGCATACATACACATACATAATGCATATGCATACATAATGCATATGCATACATAATGCATACGCATACATAATGCATACGCATACATAATGCATATGCATACATAATGCATATGCATACATAATGCATATGCATACATAATGCATATGCATACATAATGCATATGCATACATAATGCACATGCATACATACACATACATAATGCATACACACACATATGCATACATAAAGCATACACACATATGCATACATACATGCATACACACACACATAGACACATACACACCCATAGACACATACACACACATAAACAGATCCACACTCATAGACACACACACATACACATAGACGTGCACACACATACACACACATATACACACACACATACACACATAGACACATACAACCTTAATGATGCATTCACACACATACAGATGCATACACACATACAAATGCATACACACATACACACATAATGATGCATTCACACACATACACATGCATTCACACAGGGATACAGGTCTTAAATATGACCTTTCTCCCTGGTATAGAGTACACATATTTAGGCAGTGTAGTTGTGCATGACAACAAGATAATGCAGTGTCCTGTTTGCAATAAATGGTTAACAGATTGCCATACGTGTGTGTCTATGTGTCTATGTGTAAACCCACAATCTATCTACTGACACTCAACGAGTTTCTCATGAAAAGAGATATAAGCTTATCTATGTGTATGTGTGTGTATGTGTGTGTCTATGTGTAAACCCACAACCTATCTACTGACACTCAACGAGTTTCTCATGAAAAGAGATATAAACTTATCTGTCTGCACATGATTTAACTCAAATAGAATTTTCTCCTGTGAATAATTCACATAATTCATTGCTAATGCTCCCTTGTATATGCTTCTCCTTTGTTGATGGACCCACGTTGTAAACCCACAATCTGTCTACTAACACTCAAAGAGTTTCTCATGAAAAGAGATATAATCTTATCTGTCTGCACATGATTTAACTCAAATAGGTTTTTCTCCTGTGAATAATTCACATAATTCACTGCTAATGCTCCCTTGTATATGCTTCTCCTTTGTTGATGGGCCCACGTTGTAAACCCACAACCTTTCTACTGACACTCAATGATTTTCTAATGAAAAGAGAGATAAGCTTATCTGTCCGAACATGAATTAACTCAAATAGGTTTTTCTCCTGTGAATAATTCACATAATTCGCTGCTAATGCTCCCTTGTATATGATTCTCCTTTGTTGATGGGCCCACGTTGTAATCCCACAACCTGTCTACTGACACTCAACAAGTTTCTCATGAAAAGAGATATAAGCTTATCTGTCCGCACATGAATTAACTGATCAAATAGGTTTTTCTCCTGTGAATAATTGACATAATTCGCTGCTAATGCTCCCTTGTATATTCTTCTCCTTTGTTGATCGACCCACGTTGTAAACCCACAACCTGTCTACTGACACTCAACGAGTTTCTCATTAAAAGAGATATAAGCTTATTTGTCTGCACATGAATGAACTCAAATAGGTTTTTCTCCTGTGAATAATTCACATAATTCGCTGCTAATGCTCCCTTGTATATGCTTCTCCTTTGTTGATGGGCCCACGTTGTAAACCCACAACCTTCTACTGACACTCAACAAGTTTCTCATGAAAAGAGATATAAGCTTATCTATCGCACATGAATTAACTCAAATAGGTTTTTCTCCTGTGAATAATTCACATAATTCGCTGCTAATGCTCCCTTGTATATTCTTCTCCTTTGTTGAGGACCGACGTTGTAAACCCAAAACCTATCTACTGACACTCAACGAGTTTCTCATGAAAAGAGATATAAGCTTATTTGTCTGCACATGATTTAACTCAAATAGGTTTTTCTCCTGTGAATAATTGACATAATTCGCTGCTAATGCTCCCTTGTATATTCTTCTCCTTTGTTGATGGACCCACGTTGTAAAACCACAACCTGTCTACTGACACTCAACGAGCCTACATGAAAAGAGATATAAGCTTATCTGTCGCACATGAATTAACTCAAATAGGATTTTATCCTGTGAATAATTCACATAATTCGCTGCTAATGCTCCCTGCAGAAAAGCTAATGATCAAGCTATTGTTCATGCATATGGTTTAAAGGGAGAGACGTACATCTGTGATAGAAAGTAAGAGGTGGTATAAAGTATACAATAATGAGATCATATGCTACGTGTGTATTAATTACAATAATACTTTCATTATGATGTCAAGGATGTAGTTGACAATGATGTGGATAGCCATTTGTGGAGCATGCGCAAGAGCAAGGGGCTAGTGGTTCAGGATCTTGGGTGTTCTATCAGGTATGATCGCCGTTGGGAGGTGGTTTTCTGATATTTGCAGATGGAAGAACCCTATCACCACAGTTCTCGTCCATTTCCTCTTCGTTGCTAATGCTCCCTTGTATATGCTTTCTGTCAATGGTGCACACTGACATCTCACCCGTATGCGTGCCTACATGTAAACAAAACCTCATTACACCTCAAACAGTGATCTAATGTAATATCAGAGATTATTAAATCTAAGCAAAGAACCTGAGATGAAAAACGTGTCTTCTGCTTCCCATCAGTCCAGGCATATGGATTGATGTTCATCTCTCCATAGCTATCTGCCTCAGAAATACCATGCAACTTTTTATCAATGTAATTAAACAAAAATAGTGGCATCCCTAGTCGAACATTCTTTACATAGATGATATGAGCAGCTCGAAGGCCTGGACATGCAGGAAAGCTGATGATCAAGCTATTGTTCATGCATGTGGTTTAGAGAGAGATACGTATATCTGTGATAGAAAGTAAGAGGATAGATAAAGTATACCAAACAGAAGTTGTGTGATGCATTCATTGTAAGTCGCATGGTCATAGCCAAAAATCACAGCAGCAAGCTCCTCCATCGGAAGGTTCAAGAACGGGAGCGGTGAGGAAGGAGAATGGCTAGCCCAAGAGGAAGGAGAATGAAGGCCTTTGTATGTTTCGGTCTTACGTCCAGCTCCCATGACAGAAGCACTTTGCTGGCGATGAGACTTGTAAGAGTAATTTTAGAGTTTGTTGGAAAACGTTAATTACAAATTTATGTAATGAGATCATATGCTACGTGTGTATTAATTACAATAATACTTTCATAATTATATTTTTTATGAATGAAGGCATTCTGTGGGAAGAATATTGACACCAATGGATGAAGATATGAAAGATATTGACACCAGCATTCACGAGTTCACTATCAAGGATGTAGTTGACAATGATGTGGATAGCAATCTGTGGAGCATACGCAAGAGCAAGGCTAGTGGTTCAGGATCTTGGGTGTTCTGTTGGGTATGATCGCCGTTGGGAGGTGGTTTTTTTATATTTGCAGATGGAAGAACCCTATCACCGCAGTTCTTGAATATCAAACATCATATTCATACTAGCTAATGACACCCAATATGTTGTTTTTTTTTTATTTCAATATTTTTAAAAATTCTCTTTGGAGTTCTCCAAATATCATGTCACCTATATCCATGTAAGCTACTACTCATGAATTATGAACCACTCTAGTAAATTGTGGATGATTGAAATCTTAACCAATAATATCGCAATAAATATACCGATGCAAAGTTGCATGTATGTAGTGTTATTTTCTCCTTTCTTTCGTTCATGTTGTATTCTTAAGATGTAGATATATAGATGGCAAACTTGAACTTCTATAACATTTCAAGAACAAGAGTCAACAATTAGGAGAACAAGAGAGAGAGTCAACAAAGCGAGAGAGAGACAGAGAGAGAGAGAGAATTCAAAGCGAAAAAGATGTAGAAAGAGAGAAACAGAGACCTGCATATACTTGCTTTTAGCTCGTAAGCACAGTGCAACTGTGAACGGTGGAGAGCTCTTCGATCAGATGCGTGAAAATGCCAATCGAAGAGCCTCCAACGTTTTAATTTTTTCCCATCAATAGACCGTCGTGTAAGCGATGCTAGATGCAACACATAAACGACGTCCAAAGAGCGTCGCTTATGCGACGTAAAAAGCATCGCTTAAGCGACGCTTTTGGAACCCACGTATAAGTGATGCTACAGGCGAGCGTCGCAGGTCCCGTCGCAGTACAAGTCACAAAACGCGTCGTTCACTTCGTCGTTTAATCGACGGTCCGCACGCGACGCTCATTACGATGCATGTTGCAATTTTATAGCGACGAATGTGTGTCGCCTTAACCGTCGCTATATGCCCGTATTCCTTGTAGTGTGGGCACGAATCAAGCTCTCTAATGGTGACTTCCTTATTGCTCTTTTTATAGCTACTTTTGGAGGTAGTTTTGAATTTGAATTCAAATAACTTAACCTAAAAGTGATGGTAATAATTAGGAGATATTCTCTCAGCTGATGGATTCATGGTTTTAGGTAGCTAGGGCCACAAAGTTTCTTTTTACATCATAGATGACTTAAGCCATTCTTTCTTTCACAATTACAAGATATTAAATATACTCTTTTAAAAGAGGTGTTCATATGTCTACACATATGAGTCCAAATGAACATAAATCAAATCATATCAAGCATGTAGGCTTGAGTAAAATGCACCAGCACATTCGTGAATCGAAAAGGCATTACCATGAATTCAAAGTGACCACTTTGAGTTTTAATGGGAGTCTTATAAATATCATTTCGTGTCATTCGTATCTATTGATACGCAGCATTAAGATGAGTTTTGATAAAGATACATGCTCCAAGACATGTGACAGTATTCCCTGTAGGGGCAGGCTCGAGTGAAGAGAAGAAACTGTGCTCCTACATTAAGCTTTAGTATGACCAAACTTATCACAATGCAAGTAAGTTATACTAAGCCTTTTTTGTTGAGCATCCATCATCATAGTTTGAAGGGTTGTAGGTTTTGTAGGTTTTGAGGGTGTTTTCTTGTATATTTGTGGGAAATTGGGTTAACAAGGGCATTGAAAAGCAGGGGAAGAAAAAGTAGTGAAAGTATCCTTGAAAGGAAAATTTGGCTTGACTGGTTGTTGTGGTTGATGTGTTTGTTGTAAGAGAATGGACTTGGTGATGGACTAAAGCTCCTTCTCAGCATCATGTGCAAAAGAAATAGCTTCAGAGAGGGTCCTAAGACATAGTGTGTTGAGCTCATCTTGGATTCCCATCTTTAAACCATCTTCATACTTCCATTGCAAGGTATCTTCAAATGCACAGTTTCAAGCAAATGAACAAGTAGTAGTCGTTGCCAAAAGCATTCAGTGTAGGTAGACACAATATCTCCATCTTCCCATCCATAATTTATCCATGATCGATGCGCATATAAGTGGAATTGGTAATGAACAAAGCAATTCTTGATTTGATCTTGAAATGCGATCCATGTTGTGGGGTAGTTAGTGCTATTTTGCAAACCTCATTCCACCGTAAATGGGCTTTATCCACCAAATGATTAGTTACAAATTTCACTATTTTAATTTTAGAATATGATTTGTCAGAATAAAAGTCATCAAATTGGGATATCCATGAAAGATCAAATTGGCCATCCTTTTGCTCATCGAATCAAGAAAAATGTAAATTTCTGGCATCAATCTTGAAATATGTGCCTTCTTCTTGAGACATACTAATGGCGTTCACCACCCCCACTAGGTTGTTCTCCTCCCTTATTGGAGCAAATCATCATGTTGTTTTACCTTGTTTTGAGTATCTTGGATTTCATGTCACAAAATCTCTAACTATTTCTCAACTGGTACCCTCGATATGGGTGATGTTCCAAACCCTGCATACAGGTGATGTTCCAAAATCCTATGTAGTATGTGTAGGATGCACTGACTTACACAAAACCAAAACCTATTACTAAGCATGTGAAAAGAATTTTGGAAATATTGGAATTGAAATAGAAAAAGAAAGGTTTTGTCCTATAAATGTAAAAAGGAAGAGAGAAATAGAAGTAATGGTTGATATAAATTGGAAGAAATGGGGTATCTATAGGTGAGAATATGCTAGTGGTTAAAGCATATCTCTTGAAAGCGAGAGGTGGTGGGTTCAAATCCCTTGGATGATAAATAGGAAAATAAGTAAGCTCTTATTGTCATTCATTAGTTAGAGAGAGTTTGTGCATAGCCAATGGATTCCAATGAAACCAAAGGGAACCAAGAGAACCATGAGTGCCAGAGAAACCAAAGAGTCCATAGTTATGCCAAATACCTTAGTCAATGCCTTGGAGTAATCCACAAGCGTAACCAAATTGATTAACTAGATTGATAAAAGGAATTGATAAACGAATCAAATCAGGACTAGAACAGGGCAAAGTGCATAGTGAACACTGAGAGAGTGCACAAAGAACAATATGACAGTGTGTTAGTGCACACTGCATAGTGAACAGTGAACAATGTGACAAGAGTAAGCCATATGAGTAAGTACATGGAATAACCAAATTGATTAACTGAATTAACTAACCAAATTGATAAAGGGAATCGGTAAAAGGAATTGATAAAAGGAATTGATAAAAGGAATTGATAATCGAACAATACTAGAAGTGAGATAGGGAACACTACATAGTGAACAATGTGATAGTGCACAATATAAAGTGTGAGAGCATGATAGTGCACAATGAATAGTGTGATAGTGTGAGAATGTGATAATGCATCGTGCATAGTGTAATATTGCAAAGTGTAGAGTGTGATAGTGCATTGTCTAACAATGCACAATGCACAATGTAAGAGTATGCACTATCTATTATAGGAGATATGAAAAACAACTATGAAAAAGAATGTGAACTGAAAAATGTAAACCTGGACTAGACTAAGAGAAACAAAGCAAAACAACACTGAACACAAATGGATGCCAAGAAGTACACCTTCGTAGATGCATGTAAGCTTTGATACCACTATAATAGGATCTAGTAGATGCACATATGTAGAGATACTACAATGATGCAATCTCACAAGAGCACACAAAGAATAGAGAGAGACAAGACTAAACACAAGACTACAAACAATCACCTCCCACATACTGTGATGGATGAGTCTATGAAAGTATGTGTCACATAATCGTAGTACGAGATTCTTGAACCATGCCTTAAGAGAGAGGATTAGGAAATAATCCTCAACCATGGATTTTGGGGCAAGTGGTTAGCCCATCGCACTCCTAACCAGGAGGTCATGAGTTCAATTCCCAACATTGGTATCAGAGCCTAGTTGAGAAATTGGGCGAGATGGAGGTTTGTGCCTCATTCGTGGGCACTTGGAAAAAGCGCTTATCTGTGGTGGGTGTGAAACTAGCCTTGGATGAAGGCGCATGGGCATTTGGGCACCCAGGGAGGGTTGGATAGGTCCAAGTTTGGTCCATGTGCTGGAGTTTGAGGTTGTTGGAAGCACTCATGCATGGAAAGTGGGTCCAAGAGTTAGAAGGGTGCACAAAGTGAGCATTGAGGACAATACACAGTGTAAGGGGGGAGGAATGTCACATACTCCTAGTAGGAGATGGTTGAACCACACCCTAAGAGAGAGGATTAGGAAGTAATCCTCTACCATGGATTTTGGGGCAAGTGGTTAGCCCATCGCACTCCTAACCGGGAGGTCGTGAGTTCAATTCCCAACAGTATGTGTATTTATAGGTATTTTCACTACGTCATGAATAGAAGATACATGAGGGTAGCATTTGAGAAGCCGGAGTTTACAAAAATTCTACTTTAGTTACAAAACATTGCTTTCTAAGGGATCTAGTATTTTTACAAAAATATATAAAATACTATCCTTTAAGTATCCTCAAAAATATAATATCTTAGCAAATCCACATGAATTCACATCCTCATGATTCTTCATGTGCTAAATCAAAACACAATCACATAAAAAAACTTCAAGAAATTAAAATCAATTTAACATTTGATTATTCCATAAAGTATAACACTAGCATTTACGCTAAAATAATTTATTTAATGAATTTTGGATGGCCTAAAAAAGAGTAATGTATCAAATAAGTCTAGGGGGTAAACCCCACTTTTCAGGAGGATGATGATACACAGAGGCTATCATATATAATCACTCATATCTAAAGATCTACGCATCCAATCATCATGAAACTTTGTAGGCATTCTTATTATAATTTTAGATAAGTGCTCAAATGTATGGATTGGAAAAATAGTATCTATACACACAGAAAATGGCATTGAGAAAGTGGCAAAGTTACTCAAAGTACTAAAAAATAGACAAAGATTCACAAATCAATGATCATGATGTAAAACAATATTTGTAAGGGACATATGATATAAAAGGAGTATGGAAGAGTCCTCTAGATTCAAGTTACTACAATGTACATTGAATGAGGTTGTGATTTTCTACTCTGAGCTCTCTGCTTTTGTGGGACTCAAAACATGCACATATATACACCTTTTGAACTTGAAGTTGGTTGGAGATTCCACCTAAAAGTAATTCTCATTTGTACAAGATGGATTGAAGTTTGAATTTAAATATACTATGGATTTGGATCCTAATAGACTCACAAGAATATCTCCACTTTTATCTTTCACTGAGATAAACTCACATTTAACCTTTGAGAACTTTAAGCATATACTACAAATGAATATACATTTGATCTTCAAAACTTATCAGAAGTCCAATATGGATTAGACAGTGAACCTTATGAGTAAGAAAATGTAAGCTAGTCCTTAGGATTGATCTATGCACATATAGATCCCCCTCAAGCCTAAGATTCTTGAGTCTTTAGTCCATCAACAGTTCTTATAGACCAGTCATAGATTTCAACCTATTTAAAGTTACTTCATCAAATGGATTGGCCACATATCTATACATTGTTGATGAGTGGTTACATATGAAAGTTCAATCTCTTTACTTGTGATCTTTTCTCCGACATAATAATAGTGGAGTTCTATATGTTTGGTCTTGGTATTATAGATTGTATTAATTTCAAGATGAAGTGAGCTAATGTTATCTCCAAAATTGTGTGGAGTAGAGGACTTGAGACCTAAATTTGTGTACAAAATTTTGATCCACATGGCTGCTGAGTTGCATTGGCTAATCTTGTGTATTAAAATTTAGTTTATGGGGGTGCAACAATATATTTCTTCTATGAAGACCATTAAATAAGTTTTGTACCTGCAAAAGTGAGATAAGTACATGCTGTATGTCTCCTATCATCTTTCGAACCTATTGAGTCTACATGAGAAAATAATTTTATTTCTATATTCGATCTATATGGGAAATGCAAACCTCATTAATGGTACCCCTTAAGTATTTTAGTATACTTTTGATTTCTTCCATATGGGCTTTCCTAGGAGTAAGCATAGGACACTTACAATAAAGCAAATCTCCACTCTATTCAATGTGGCATAGTTCAAACTACCCACTTGATTATGATAGTTTCTTATGTCTTCAATAGGCTGTCCATCATGAGAATTGCCTTTTCTGTGTATATAACTTCCACCCCTAGTAAATATGTGAGTTATCCTAGATCACTAATCTTGAATTCCTTCTTCATTTGTAGCTTGATCCTCTTAATGCCTTCAACATCATTACCTGTGAGCATTATATCATTAAAAATACAAAAAGGTATATGAAGTATCCTTGAATCCTCTTAATAAAGAGTGAATTATATGCTTTGATAACCATGGATATTCTTTACAATTCCAAACCCTTGTTGCTTGCTTCAGACCATAAGTGGCTTCTCTCAACTTGCATACATTCTCACAAAATAATGAATCTTTAAACCTTGAAGGTTTAGCCATATATACCTCTTCATATATCCATCCATATAGAAAGGCATTCTTTACATCCATTTGATAAATGTTGCAATTCTTGGAAGTTGCAATGCTCATAAGTACTATTCTTTTGGGCATCCATTTCACAAGTGAAAATGTCTCTATGTAGTCAATCCCTTATGTGTATGCATAAACATTATCCAAAAATCTTGCTTTATACATATTGATGGTTACATCAAAGTTCTTCATTTTCTATATCCACATTGATCCAATGATCTTCATAGATGCAATCTTGGGAACTAACCCCAAAGTTTGGTTTTCTTGTAAGGCTTAGTTCTTTTCCTCCATGACATTTATTCATTTTTCTTTGTTCTGTGCCTCCTCATAAGAAGAGGGATCCTTAAAGTTTAGGTCTAGTACTAAATAGATAGAGTGTCTAGTTACCAATGATGTATCATAACCATGCCTCTCTAGGTTCTTTTTCTATCTAGTAGATCTCTAGATAGTTTTTAGGAGGATGCTTCTACATCCCTCAAATCCTACACTTTGACTTTGCCTTTGAAATTACATAAATTGATTTCTTTCATTGGAGTCCTGTGATCATCTTCACAGTCACTTGATGCTTCAAGTGTGTGTGCATTCATTCTTGACGGATTGGAAAAGTCTTTCTCTAGATCATATGGTAGCTTGATTTTCCTACAATCACCTTCAAACCATAATTTTTTCTCATGGAAAACAACATCTCGACTAAAAATAAAGCCTTTATTGGTAGGCTTATATCGCCTATAACCCTTTTGATTAATTCATGATCTATAAGCACACACTTCTCAGCCTTAGGGTTCAATTTACCTCTTATCTATGCACGCATGTGTGAATATCCAATGCACCCAAAGATCATGCAAGGATTTAAGCTCGGTCTTCTTCCATTCCATGCTTCATATGAAGTGATGCCATCTATAGACTTTGGTGGTAATCAATTTATCAAATGGGTGGCACTAGACACTACCTTTACCACAAGTACTTAGGTAGCTTCTTCTCATTGGACATGGACCTTGCACCCTCCAAAGTGGTCCTATTCCTTCTCTTTGCCACTCCTTTTTTCTCATGAGTGTATCTAGTATTTATTTCCCTTTTGATTCCTTGATCTTGCAGAACGGGAGTCAAATTCATGGGAGAATTATTCTCCCACTCCATTTGAACTTATGTGGAAGGGGAATCAAGCAAGAAAAGAAGAAGAAGAAGATCAAAGTAAAAAACGACTCAATAAAGAATGAAGATCATAACACCGAAAAACCACCCTCTGCCTAAAGCCCCACAGGGGCACGCATCAGGCAACAACGCGAATCATCCAGGTTCTGAGAATTGGAATTAAAGATCAATCAAAACCAAGACATTTCATGGGAAGGACAGACCAGGGCTAGGAACCATACATGAAGAAGTGCAAGACAATATTTGGCAGGTAATAATCCTTCCGCTAATAGCGTGCGATGTCAACAAAGTAAACAAGCTCAGAACAATACAACCCGGTCAGATGTGTGCAACCAGGAAAAATCAAAAGACCAAAAGCTAGAAAGAGGTGACTAAGGACAACACATTCCTAGTCACTAGTTGCGTGCGTGGCAGCCCGACTGGATGCAGCAACCCAAATTTGTGATGTACAAGATATCAAGGGGAAAACAGAAGCAAAGGACTTACATCGGATAAAATAACAAATTCTTTGACAGTCCTTGTGTTCGCTTCGACCGCTGGGTGCATGCATTCAGACCTCTTAGACAAACTGAAGACAAGAAGTAAAGCCTGTCAAGGGACGGCAGAGACAAAGAGGGGGAGAGTGTTGCAGAGAAAAGAAGCACAAGAGAAGAGCCCCAAAATTTTCAAATTAATAGGCATAATTTTTCTTCTTCGAGGTCTTAGAGAATCCCCTCAAAGCCATGTACATGCACTAGAGGAGTCCTCTAAGTTGCATAATCCCAACTTGTTGTAAAATACCCCTTGTAAATTAGTAGGAAATTCACTTTTTTGGAATAAAGTGCCGGTCTCTTTTGTGAAAGGACCAAACTTAGGGCACATGTATATAAGTCACTTTGTGACTCTTTGTAGAGACTTTTCGCCATTGTGAAGAAGGAGCTCTCCAAAATTTCGAATTTGCCTCTTTCTTGCAGATTTCTATCTTCTCTTTGATCTTGTATGTGTGTGTAATGCTTGGAATGTGTGTGTAGGACTGTTTTCTACCCCTCCCCACTGTTTTTGAGCTACTCTAGTGTGTGTGTGTGAGCTTGTAGGAGTTGTGGTGTGAGTGTGGGTGCTTCCCGCCATGGTCATAACTTGAAGCAAAGTTTTCAGAATCAAGTGAAGCCACTTCCAATAGATGCGTCTTATCGAGAGCTTTGAAACGAGTACCCTATTGACTATATTCGGAGCTTGGAGCTGGGAGAAATCCTTGATTTACTGAAAACTGCTGTAAGAGGTATCGCGGCAGACACTTTCAGCCATTCAATGAGTTTTGAGAGGTGGATTAGTCTTTTCTCATGCATTTCAGCTAAACCACTTCATTTTCCATCATGTGTGCACATGTCCTTATACACTTGGTTAGGTCATTCGATCGGATTGACATTTAAATGTGTGTTAATTTCTCACTATATGCACTTGTGTTGCAATAGAGGTACAGTCTCATTGGCACAAGTCCTTGAGTCTTCTTGACTTGAGTACACAACTTAGTTTACTAATTTTTTTGAGGTATCTTTCTCCGATTGGAGCTAGTCTCTTAAACAAAACCTCAAGTTCTAATAGGGTTTGAGTTCCATAGTCGAACAAAGCAATATTCTTGGTGTCTTGGAGTTCAAATGTGAACAACCGATCTATGGTTTCTTGTGTTGCTATCTCCTTGAAACCTTGATATGGATCCTCAACATCGGCTCCATGCTTGTTAAATGTCACCAGGAAAGTTTTCTCAATATCTGACCTATACTTATAAGATTCTTTTTAATGGTTGGTAAATAAAGTACTATTCTTTGTAAGTTGATATTAGAGTTAGAGGTCTTTACATTTTCCATCCTTGAAAATAGATATATTTTGTCATCATGTGATTTGACTTCATGTTTTTTATTTGGATCTTTCAAGTGTGAGAGTAAAGCTACATTTCTTGCCACATGATTTGAGAATTTAGAATCATTTTAGAACATATGCTTACCTTCCTTCATTATCATAATTATGACTAGAAGTGAATCCTCTTGAGCTTGATGATCTCTGTACTTTTTGTAATCTCTCCTTCCTTTGTATCCTCCTTGATAGTTGTTGTTGTATGAATTGTTGTTGTATCGATAAGAGTTATTGATCTACCACTTGCAATTTCCATATCCTCCTCTATTGTATCCTCTTCCTCTTTGACTCCTTGTATTCCTAAAGAAACTCTCTATGATGTGATTTGATGGACCACATATGGCACATGGTGATGAGCTTTGAGCTTTGAGGGTGCCTTGTCTACCTCCTCTGCCTCATTCTATTGAACCTCTATGTCTACCTACAAAATTAACTTGCGAAGTACTTCCTTCATCATTAGATTTCTAACCTTTTCTCTTGTTGTTCTTGCTTTTATTCTTATCTATACAGAGGGCAGAGAATCGGCTACCTTTCTATTTCTCACCATATTTCATGAGTTTGGCTTCATGTGTGAAAAGTTTCTCCATGTGTGTGTTAAAATTAGGCACTTGCATATCCATGTAAAGATCCATGGTTGTGTTCAAGGTTTCCCATTTGTCATTAGCTTTGATCTCAGTGATGATGTGCCTCACAATTTTTTTCTTCATGGTGGCTTTAATGCTCCCAAGTTGATTTGCAATGTCCTTCATCTTGGCAACAACATAAACCACACTTTTCTCCGGCCTGCTCTTGAGTGTTGTAAAATCCATCCATAGATGATTCTTCCTAGCTATGGTACTTTAGGGGAAGAATGTTTCCAAAGCATTCCATGTCCTTTGAGAGGTATTATAGTTCCTATATGGGGGAAAAAAGAAAAAGAGATAATTTGAAAATTTATTATCTTTCCAAAATCATCCTTTCAATACCATGTATTCAAAATTTCCTTCTCCTGTAGAGTTCATTGTTTTTTTCTTTTGAGTACTTGCACTATCTAATATCTTGAGATGCATCCATAGAAATTCCTTCCTTTTAAATAAGCCTTCATTCTTAGAGACCATGCTGAGTAGTTTTTTTTATCTAACCTATCAACAAATGAGGGGAATCTATCACCAATAATGCCTTACCTTTGGCTTTTCTATGATACCACTTTGAAGAGGTGATGACTATAGCAATAAAGATGAGACTGTCTTGGAAGAATCCTACTCAAGACCAGCCTCTACAACTTCAAAGACACTTAGTGAACTCATTAAGCTTCCAGTGTATGCATTCAAAGCCTCATGGTACTTTGGATCATCATTCTCAATGCTCACAACCTAGTAAAAATTGTATAGAGAGATTTTGCACATCTTCAAATGAAGTTTCAAGAAATATATAACAAGGTATTTCATGAGTTTAGGATGATCATAAATAGAGTAATGTACGTAAGAAGTCGGGGAGTAAACCTTACCTTTTACAAGGATGATGATATAAAGACCCTATCACATAGGAGCACTCATATCTGAGGTTATATGCATCCAATGATCATGAAACATTGTAGCCATGATTAATCATGGTCCTAACTAAGTGATCCAATTAATGGATTGGACAAAGAATAGCAACACACAAAGAAATGACTCTAAGAATTTTACAGAGTTATTCAAAGTACTATAGTAGTAGACCAAGACTACAAATCATTAAGAATGATGTAAAAATGTACTCATAATGGACATATGATTTGAAACGATTATGGAGGACGTGTCTAGCTTCAAGGCTGAAATGTACACTCAATGAGAGTGCGTTCATCTTCTCAGATCTCTCTACTTTTGCATGACTCAAACATGTGTATATATACAGCTTTTGAGCTCGAAATTGGTTGGAGATTACACCGAAACCTAATCCTCATTTCTCGGAGATGGGTTGAATTTTGGATTCAAATGGATGCATGGATTTAACTTCTAATAGAATCATGAGCTTATATTTAACTATCTCTTTTAATTTTCAGTGAGATAAACTTTGAGAACTTCAAGCATAATCTACAAATGAAAGTACATTTATTTTTCATAGATTATGAAAATTTCAATATTCTATTTAGGGCCCCCAACCTTTAAGCCTTAAAATGACACCATCGTGAAGTTATCATGACACCAACACAAAGACATGGCCGAAAAAAGCATGTTATGCCACCATGGAAAAGTAAAGAGATCGAGGAATCTAACATGTTTGTGAAACCAATTTCGACACCTTTGCAAAGATGGGCTCGACACAATTGCAAATGTTTTGAGATGCAAGGACTTAAATGCTTTTGTTCATGTTGAGTGGGGTAAACGTCTTGCTCTCTAAAGGTCACCTTTGTGGATTTCAATGTTAAAGTCGGTTGGTGCAGTCATTATGCATCAATCTGAGATTCGGTTGATTATCACTTCATTCAAGAACTATTTGTCCATTATGACCTTTCACTTGATTCCGCTTCTGTTTCCATATTCATTTGATTCTTCACACGAGAAGGTGAAACTATCAATCATCACGTGACAAAGGGTAGCAAGTGTCAGGGATATGCAAGGTGTTGTGTTTTTAAAAGAAAGTTTAAACTAGGCTATATCTTACTAGCTTCAATTAATTGAAAGAAAAATTATACAAGTGCAAGGGAAAAGAACCATGGGACTCCCCTTAATCCCACAAAGAGGGGATAAGATGGCTCTAAGGCGAATGGATATGCTAATGAAACTAGGTGGCTGTCCCTGAAAGCACAAGAGTCCCCCAAACAGACTACTTGATCCTCTCCCCACCCAATTGGTGAAGAGTGTCTGACTTTGGCGCACAATGGTTGAGACCCCACCCCATCCTTGAGAAGCGAAGGGCAAAACCAGCTGAGCTAAAACACACTAACTTTTCAATTCTGTAAGCACTTCTCTTGTTAACATAATTAAAAGTATTTTACTTGAAATGCATAAATAAATAAAGTTCAAGTAGAGCGATTGAATTGATCCCAATGTCGAGTGCCTACTTGTCAAGTGTCACCGTTAAAAGAGCTTGGATCAGTGTGAGTAAAGGGTTGTTAAAAGGGTACATGTTCGATGCGAAGATGTGAGAAAGCGGGCCTACGTCTCCATATTGAAGTGACACATGCGACAAGAGAGTCACTATCTTCAAGTCGAAGCTCGAGGGTAATAAGGATCGAGTATGAGGCGTTAGAACTGGAGAGTGCTCTCTTTCGCGCAATTCGTCGATGACATGAATACACCAGCGCTTCCATCGAAGAATCGCAACCTTGCTGCCATCTGCAGATTCTTTCGGCCAAAGCAGTGCCGGTACGTTCACTTTCGCATAAGAACGGGTGTATTTGTCGCTCTCAGGCTCACAATATTCGAATGAGGAGACAACGTAATTTGACAATAGTACACACTTACTGGCTTAAAGTAATCGCATTTTATCTCCATTGACAGGTGGCTGCTCCCTGCCTCTCGAGTCGATCATCGGGTTCCCTTTACCAGCTTGAAAAAGCCGTGTCTGCCATCTTCATCCCCGAAGGTGCCCACAAGCGTAACTTGCACAATCAGAGTCTCATTTATTCATTGTCACCATCACGTTAGAATGCAAACTCGGGACGAATTCATGGTAGGCTTTAGACGGGTGGCATTAGCCACCTTGTCTGTCTCCATGGATGGCTGTAGATTTTTTTTACTTTTCTTTAATGTAGTAATTGGAATGCTGAAATGTTTATCGGGTGCATCCAAATCATAGGCGACGAAATATCTGAGTAGACTTTTGATAATATCGAAGGTATGATACTTGGTTGCTTCTTCAGCTCACGCCATGGTGTGTCAATGCATAGGTGGAATCCATGCACTTTCATGGTTTTATGGGCGATCTGACACACAACCTCTGATCCTAGATTTGTACAAAGCACGAGTTCATCTGAACTTTTCGTCTCGCCTCCTGCAGTGCAAAGAGCGTCGCACTCCCGTTCCAAATGATAGAGCTTTTCTTTTTCTAGTACACGATTAAACTACGTCTGTGATACTAAATATTCTTATAGAGGGCTGTAGATATGCTAACACGGCCAATATAGATGCATAAATCAGATTACTATGTAATAGAAAGTAAGAAATGAAGGTTGATAGAATAATATTATACTCTTGCGGAAACAGGTAGGTTCCAAGGTTGCTGATTTCAAGCTTGATGCTCCATTATTAAAGACGTGCAAAAGAAAGCTAGAGGAGCTGCACCTTTTCCACTGTTGCCTCTGAACTGTATAGAAATACAAGGTTTTTATAGGTTTCTGGGATTAGCTGGAAGGAGCTACGATAAGAGGCGACATGTTTGCTTAATTAATTCATCGTTAGGCATCCACAACAAGTACAACAACGGAAACACCTCTGGAAACATGACACCCACAGCTGGATCAACTTCGAGGATATTGACCCTTGCATAAACATCTCTGGAAACATGACACCCACAGCTGGATCAACTTCGAGGATATTGACCCTTGCATAAACATCTCCTACGAAGAATGGAACACTTTGCAAAGCCGATGCCTCGCATTCAAAAAATGGAAACACCTCTGGAAACATGACACCCACAGCTGGATCAACTTCGAGGATATTGACCCTTGCATAAACATCTCCTACGAAGAATGGAACACTTTGCAAAGCCGATGCCTGGCATGGGATCGTCACAAGACTCGCCTTCTCATGGGACACGACACACCGAACTCGCTTGGTCTCAAATGGCACAATGGAAATAGCTTACTCAAAATCCCGAACATCAAAGAAACGGCTGACCACCAGATCAGCCTCAACAAGAAGTGGTGCCTGTCTTGGACGCGGCTTCGGTGGGACATGAAATTCATGGGTATCTGGCACCCCCTTATAGAGATTAAGAAGTCTGTCCTCTTATGGCAAATTCTTCATCGAGGAATTTGGACCAACCATAAGGCTAGCAAACTTTGTGGGATTCCTCCTTGGTGCAAACGCTGCCACCGGGCTATCGAAGATGTCCCACACATCTTCCTTACTTGCCCCAACTCCTACAGAATCTGGCAGACGGTTGGAATGAAAATCAGACTTCAAAAATAGCTTAGTTGGAAACAAGTCCTTTTGGGAGAAGCGATCGGCTGCTCTGCGACACTCTGGAACGCCATCAGAGGGGAAGTCTTGTGGAAAATTTGGCGGGAGAGGTGTGCTCTCAACTTCGGCGATCCCCCCAGGGAGTGGTCGATCGAGAAATCACTATTCCTCCTTGGCAAAAGGATTGTTAACAGTAAGAAATCCCCCCCCTTCAGGCACCATCAAGTCCTCCTTTTGATCAACAACAAGCTCAAACCCAAGTGGGCCCCGCATGAGGGCGATGAGAGGGTGATTAACCTTCTCTGTAATGCAACCTAGGATTCATTCAAGCTTCCCCTGCTTTGTGGGATTTGGGGGGTCCCGTGGGCACTAGTCCCCTTCTATTGTACCTTTGTTTCTTAATTTAATTCAAGTCCGGGAGAGTAGGCTATTGCCGAACTTCCTTTATATTAAAAAAAAAGTACAACAACGTATACACTCTAAAAGAAATCAAACTATGGTATGTGGTCCTGCGAATGATTCTCCATTGGTACGTCACTACACCTAGTCAATAAACATATCAAGATATCTAAAAGATATTTTTTGTTATTACAGTTCTATTTAGCTATAACTCACGGTAGTGAAACGAGATAAGAGAGTGTCTTCATTGGATTGGATAAGAGTAAGTAAACGTATTGATCTTCTCTTATCATTAATACATGTAGGTTACGATAAGGAAATGCTAGCACAGTGGAGGAATGTCAACTTTTCTTACATATAAAAAACGCATTACGCTTTCACGTGCAAATTTTGGGCATTATTACTAAAATCCTGAGAAAGCCTTGGTTCCCTTTAGAAGAAAAAATATAGGGCAGGCATATAGAAGTTGGTGAAAGACCAGATTATATAAAAATAAAAAGATATTATAATTTTTTAATGTATCAAGTGTAAACTACTATAATGTTTCATGCTCTTCCATAGTAAGAGTTCCATGAGAATCCACTTTTACGAGTCCAGTTGAAGAACCGCTCGTTAGATTGTCTAAAATTGACCTGATTTCTCCTACGATGCCCGTTTCTTGAATAAAAGAGATGGATGATTGGGTTCTGCCATGGAAATCAAGACCTCCTTATAACAACTCCTTTCTCGTAAGACATATATAGTTTTAGGATTTCGCATTATCTTTTTGCGCACGCATACTATATACAGAGGCTTGAATTTGATAAAATTCCCCAGATCATGAAAACTGAATCTACAACATTCCGCATGAAAACTATATGCGGTATTTAAAGTTTATATTAATCTTACCATCGAGTTGTTCTTCAGGTACTCAGCTCTGGTAATCCCTCATAGTGCTTGGCATTTAATTCCAGATTTCAATGATCATTAGTGGTTAAAATCCTCATCTTTATGTTCGAATCGTACCATATTTGGCTATCGATTATTTTTCTAGGCTTTTTCTTCTCAAGCCTTATTAAAAAAGGAACGGTTATCTTTTCAGCTTTTATAGATCTTTAATCTATTTATAAGTAGGTACATTATTCACTCAAATAAAGAAGAACTGCCTATATTTCTAGATTTCGTTTTTGGAAACTTTTCTTCAGATTCTCTCCTTTGTGACTTTTTCCCAACATACCGTACTCTCAAAAAACTATTATGCTTATTGAGAGTTTTTGGACCCCACATTAGATAGAGATCCTGTGCACATTTTCATAACACACTTGCTTTTTTCTAGAATATAATAAATAATACGGTGTTTTATGTAACCACTTTTCTTAGGAGGTAATGCCCTCCAAACTTGTCAGGTAATAACCTTGCCATCCCACCTTTTGGCAGTGGCCCTTTTGTCAGGGAACTTTTGTCAGAAGACCATGTGCACCACCTGACTCCTTGATTATCATCAATGCCCATAGGCGTTTGACATTTCTATATATGTACGCATTCTCTAAACTGAATAGTAGGCACAAATGCATTTTCTTATCTGTGTGTATGTCGAGGATTCTTCTTCTGTACTATCTCTTGATCGACATAGCGATTGCTCTGCATAAGCACCCTATGCTTCATCCTTCAAGTCGTATCGGAGTTGCAGATGAGGATCCCCTCGAGGAATTTTGTGTAGCACTAAACACCAATGATCACCAAATCAAAATCAATGGGATGCTCTCCAAACTTGCTACAGAGGTGAAAGCCAATGATTTTCCATCACAACAATTCCGGAATCTTCTCTACTTGCATGAGATTCTTTGCCTGAACCTGCATAGAGCATCCTACCTGAGTTCTCTTGTCAAACACTCTCAATCATGTTTGCATGTTTAATAGAGCACATAAGAAGCGGAGTCTTCCCCTTCCATGTACTTCCATTGATGGTGGTGATAGCAATCTTTCTTCAGCCTCCACAAAGATTCCAAAGGTGGGGCATCCACAAAACATCGACGCATGGTGAGATTATTGTAATCTACAAGACGATGCTGATGATGACGATAAGAGGGTAATCTATAGAAGCTCTTCTCACTAGGACACCCATCATCCTTATCCTAAGCTTGGAATGGATTAATTCCAAATCCTCCTAGCTTTTCTGCAATGAGTGATCACATGCGAATCCCCACTCATAACTGGAAAAATCTTTGCACAAATCTAGCAATTCTTTTTTATCCTTGAGTGATGGTCCTTCAGATGATGATGGCAACTTGCTTTTCCTGTGTTTTTTGTAATAGAACACCACTAACTTGGGTGATCGCAAGCCTTTTTGAAGACGAGAAGGCTCATCATAATAGAAACAGTAATTCATGGGGCCTTCAAATGATACCTATTCCGTTGATTTCTCAATGGTGCGGATGGCTTTGTGATTCGAATAGATTTCAGGTAGGGAAGAAGATAGAACTCCACATTAGTTAAAGTGGCAATTTACAATCACTTTTAAGATGTGATGTTTTCAATCACTTTCACTAATAACTTTAGGTGTTGTTCTTAAAGATCATTTGTCAACTCGCAAAATTCTAATGTCATATTATATTTAGAAATCCTAAAGATCAAGCTGGACACAAAATTTATACATCAAGAGATGGGCTTTAACATGTTTACCACTTTGATTACATTTCATTTGTTGCTTGAGCATCGTAAGTCTTGTCTTGTATGCCGGTTTAAGTGGCCTAATGATTATCCGTATTATAAACACCAAAGCTTTTATAGTTCTAAAATAATTCCTAGTTATCTAGGTTTGATTTAGCACTCGCTTGTACACATGTCTTTTTAAAGTTAGTTCAAATTTTAAATTGTAAGGGATTAGATACTCCCTATGCCATAATCAAGCCCATAGTAAGACCTTCCCAATTCTATTTCCAAACTCCAACAACGACATCACTAAGGAGCGTCCATCGTGACCGTTTGGAGACGAGGGACAGATGAAGGGCGGCGGTTGGAGCTGAGTGTCGGAGCGCACTTTAGGTGGGACTAACAATTATCATAGTCAACATGAAGCGACACTGCTGCGACGTCGCAATGTCACCTTTCAAGTCGACAGAGTCCTGAAACAGCAACATCCATTGTTATCGGACGGTGCCAAATCCGCAAGAAGATGAAGATGGAGTTTTCTGCGAGTGATGGTTGTTTCGTGATTAATGGTTGTTCTCGCGACTGATGGTTTGGACCCCCGGTATTTCGCCGCGATCGACGGTTTTGCCCTGCTTTGACGATCGATGGTTTCCCACGCTTTGCTCTCCACGATTGATGGTTTCGCGCGTCAGTCCCCACGATTGATGGTTTCTACCCTAGGCTTGGACGATTGATGGTTTCCCGAGATCCGAGCCACCCGACCTTGTTTCTGCTCGTTGACGGCGGCCGCGCGGAGCTTTATCGCTCAGTCAAAAAGGAAAACGTTTCTTAAAGCGGAAAAGAAAAACGTGTCACCTTCACTCTCCTTCTACGGGCGCATGTCAGATTGGTTAAAGTGTTTTTGTTGAGTCAAGCTTTCTTTTTTCCCTTCAGCAAC
Source organism: Ceratopteris richardii (assembly GCA_020310875.1). Lineage (NCBI taxonomy): Eukaryota > Viridiplantae > Streptophyta > Polypodiopsida > Polypodiales > Pteridaceae > Ceratopteris > Ceratopteris richardii. Next base: position 191,664,240 of record CM035406.1, read on the forward strand.
TCAAGCAACTCAAGGATCATAAAGTGAAGGATCATGAGACTCCAAACTTAATGGGATCAAAAAATAGAATTTAATTGAACTCGTTTGACTTTTCGTTTCAAGTTTTCGGAGTTCGGGGTGCCCCTCTTTTGTCATGGATTTGGCGACCCCCTCCCTTGTGAGAAGTAACCTGGCCCCTCCTCCCGGGGAGATCGATAACCTGGCCTCTTTGTTGGAGGGGGGTTCTTGTGCCGCCCTAGGGGCCTTCGAGAGTGCTGAACCCCCCTTGGTCTCCCTCAGTAGATCCGCAATTCTGTCAACTCAGGAGGAGCTCAAGAAAGTTTGCCTCGTCGGCCAAATGTTCGGCCCTAGGCCCCCGCTCGAAACTATGCGACAGTGGCTTCGCAACGAGTGGTTCCCCCGCGGGCTAGTTGTTTGTAAGTGTCAGTTCTTACCGGCAAGCCACTTGCTGCTAGTCTTTGAAAATGAAGATATGGCGTTTCGAGCCCTTAGTGTCGGAACTTGGCAACTCGGCCGGGCGACCCTGTGCCTATTCAGATGGTCCCCTGATTTTACTCCCGACAAGTCGAAATCGCTTCGGTACCCTCTCTGCCTTGAGCTCCCTAACCTGCCATACTTCTTGTACAACTTCGTGTGGGACATCGTCTCTCCTATCGGCAAGCTGTTGGCCTCACGCGAGGACATTGGTGGTCTCATTTATGAAGGTGCAAGACACTCGTTCAACGCTCGGTGGCACCCTCAAATATGTGTCGAGGCTGACCTCAGTATGCCACTTCCATCGAAGATCAAGCTGGACTTGGGCGAAGGGGATGTATGGGAGCAAGACATCAGTTACAAAAACCTTCCCAACGCGTGCTTTCGTTGTGGCCAACAAGGTCACAGGATCAAAGATTGCCCTTTGAGACGTAAAAGCAAGCGAAATCAAGAAGCCCCCAAAAATGCTCAAGATGGAGTAGAGGAATTCAAGGGTCCCCTTAATCCAGAAGTTGATGCAGACGGGTTCATCGAAGTCAGAAGAAGAAGGAAAAGAAGCCCTAGGGCAACCTTTGAGCGAAACAACAAGTCAGTTACCCCCTCCAGCAACTTGTATTGCAATCTGGAAAAGGAAATCAATGAGTTTGACTACCCTGGTGGGAACCAACTAGAGGTGGACACCGACGTCAAAGGCCTAGAGATCCCTGACAGTAAAGAAACCTTGCAGGAGGGTTACACTACAAGCAAAGAAGACGGCTTTACTACTAGCAACGAAGATAACATGGATAGTGAAAGCTCCATCATCGGATCGACTATTCCGGAAACGGAGCTGGAAACGGTGCCCTGTTCTTCCCAGCAGGAGGCATCCCGCAAAGGAAAACAACCTATGGAGTTACCGTGGAAAAGCACCCACAAGAACCTATTGCTAACTCGGGATCCGATCCGAGCGAAAAAGAAAGACGAACCCAAGAAAAGAAAGGACAAAGCTCCCTCCTGCAAAGAGGGATTACTACGACAATGATCATCATCTCGTTAAATGCTAGAGGGCTAACCGACCCCTCAAGAGCGACCATCATTGGTCAATGGCTTCGCGACATTAGCCTAAACCCAGATTTTATATGTATCCAAGAGATTAAAATTGATGGAGAAGACCTCCAGAAACGGCTTAGACATGTCTCCTCGACCCATGTTTGGATTTCAACGGCGCATCAGCGGGGGTCCGGTGGAACGGTAATCGGTATTAATCAACGCTGGTTTGAGAAGCTTGAGAACTCCACTGAAGATGATTGCCATCGATGGATTGCTGTTTCGTTCGGTGCTCCCTTATGTTTCACCTTAGTTTCTTTGTATGCCCCTAACGGGGAGTTAGAGAGACTTAACACTTGGGACTCCTTGGACTCGCTCCCCCACAACGTGCTTATTTGTGGTGACTTCAACATGGTTGAGGACCCTATGGACAGATGGATGGGCAAGGGTAGGGTCATCGATTGTCGCGAGAAAGAAACGTGGGACAAAACTAAACTACACTTGGATCTGGTTGAATTCAAAGATCCGAATGGCTTTTCTTGGTCAAATCTCCAAGCAGGCAAGGACCTGAGGAAAGCTAGACTTGATAGATGCTACATTTCTCAGAGTTTTACTCACCAGTGGGGCCTCCCTTCCCACTCGCAACGCACCGACCTCACCATCTCTGATCACTACCCGATCGTCATCACCTTTCAACCCCCCACCAAGATCCGTAAGGCTCCTTGGTTCCACGCTAGTGTGCCCTCCTTCTCTCTCCCCTCCGTCCATCAAGAAATTTCTGATGTGTGGAAGGAGGCATTCGCCTCTGGCTTGTCCCCAGCCAAGAGTTGGAGAAGCGCGGTCGATAAGTCACGACAAATCATGATTAGATCCAGGAAGATGCTAGAGACTGTGCGGCGGGCCCGTAGAGAAGCTCTATATCATAGACTCTGGAGGCTCGAGGAGGAAGTGAACAAAGGAAAATCTCAAGCCCAGAAAGGACTTCGAAAAATCAGAGCGCTGCTGCGATACGAGGAAGAGATACAAAGGAAAAATTTGCAAATTTTCTTCAAGGAGTGGTGGGCTGGCAAAGCCGACAAACCCACCAAAGAGATGTGCCGTATCCTCAAAAGGAAACACAACAGAGAATCGATCCCCTTATTGCTAGACGCAAATGGTAATGTATGCAATACGGAAGAAGATAATTTTGGGGTCATTGAAGGGCACTTCACGAGACTCCTGGGGACCTCAAACCCCCTCTCCCACCATAGAAGGGACTGTATGGCAGCCATTTCTAGGGTTTCCCCCCACAGGATTCCACTCAACCTCCACTCTCTACTTCATGCTTCTATCTCTGAAGCCGAAATCATTGAGGTCATCGATGCCCTCCCTTCAGGTAAAAGCCCGGGACCAGACGGGCTCACTAATGAGTTCTTTAAATCCTTCAAGTTGGTGGTTGCCACCCCTCTTCGCTTGGTTTGGCAAGAGGCACTCAAGTTTGGCGCGCTTCCTTCTTGTCTCAACAATGGCATTATCAAGTTAGTACACAAAAAAGGGGAAAAGAACAGAATAGAGAACTGGCGTCCCATTACAATGCTCCAAACAGGATACAAGATCATCGCCAAAGTCATTGCCAACAGAATCTCTTGCCACTTGAGAGCGTGGTTAAGTGAGGACCAAAAAGGTTTCATCAAAGGCAAGTCAATTTTGGAAACCATTATAGATATCTGGGAAGGTCTTGAATTTGCAAATGAGTCTAAACAAGAAGTACTATTCCTCAAGATCGACTTTGATAAAGCCTACGACAGGCTAGAATGGGACTATATTCTACAGTCGCTACAAGATCTTGGATGTAGTCAGAAATTCACCAAGATGATCGCGACCCTTCTCGGAAACGCATCGACCCAAATTAACATTAATGGAAAACTTTCAAAGGTGATCAAACTTAAAAGATCTATCAGACAAGGGTGCCCATTGGCTCCCCTTCTCTTTGCCATTGCCACGGAAGGGCTTAGCAGGCTGGTGGAGCATCAGGTGGAGGCTGGTAACATTAAAGGCCTTTGGTTGCCGCATGACCACAGTCAGATCACCATGAGACTTTTTGCCGATGATATGAATGCTTTTGTTCACAATGATAGTACCAGCCTGGAGACGTTCTGGAAGTGTCTTGCTACCTTTTGTGAAGCCTCCGGTTCCATAATCAACCACTCTAAGACCGCCTTTTGAGCTATTAGTGGGTCACAACCCGACCTTCTCATTGATCATGGCTGTCAAATCATTCCGCAGGGCCAAATTTTTTGGCTTCTCGGGATTCCCTTGGGGTTTGGCGTCTCTATGGAACAGCGGTGGAACTGGGTGCTTGCCAAGCTCGAAAACAAGCTTAACTATTGGAGAGGTATGCAAATCAATCTTGCTGGTCGTGCTATGGTTATCAACACGTTCCTCTTATCATCTACCATTTATTTCCTTTCTTGTTGGAGACCGAAAGAGCAAGATCTGTCCAAACTGGATAGTATTTGTAGAAACTTCCTTTGGACGGGCGACCACAATAGGCGGGGGGTGCCTAAAATCAAATGGTCCATCTGCACCAGCCATAGAGATAGTGGGGGACTTGGTATCTTGGACATTGGGTGCATGGCTAACAAACTGTCGGCCAAATGGATGATTAAGGCTTGGTGCAACGGGGAGGCCTCGTGGGCCAAGTTGATCTTCAGAAACAAGAATGAGTTGGCGCTCATGGGTTTCCCAAATTGGAAGAATCTTGACATCTTGACCTTGCTGTTTTCCCCGATCCCCGTCTTCCCGAAAGGCTCTAATCTGGTGTGCTCCCTTTGGAAGAGTTGGAATAGAGTTAAAAGCTTCACAAGAATCTGCGAAGACTAGAAGTGGGCTGCCGGTATCAGACAAAAAGACTCTATCTAGTTTCCGATCCATGGCATCCGGAGTGTGGAATCTTCGAACATTCAAAATGCCAAGAAGCTATGGAACAAAGGCTTCAAAAAATGGAAACATCTCTGGAAACAAGACACCAACCGCTGGATCAACTTTGAGGATATTGACCCTAGCATCAACATTTCGCATGAAGAATGGAACACTTTGCAAAGCAGATGTCTCGCCTGGGACCGACACAAAGTTCGCCTTCTCATGGGACACGACATGTCGAGCTCGCTTGGTCTCAAATGGCACAATGGGAATAGCCTATCAAAAATCCCGAACATCAAAGAAACGATCGACTTTCAGGTTAACCTCAACAAAAAGTGGTGCCTGTCATGGACGTGACTTCAGTGGGACATGAAGTTCATGGCTATCTGGCACCCCCTCATAGAAATCAAAAAGTCTGTCCTCTTATGGCAAATTCTTCATCATGGAATCTGGACCAACCTTAAGGCCAGCAAAATTTGTGGGAGCCCTCCCTGGTGTAAACGCTGCTACCGGTCTATCGAAGATGTTTCACACATCTTCTTTACCTGCCCCAACTCCAACAAACTTTGGCAGGTGGTTGGAAAAAGAATTGGACTTCAAAAACGTCTCAGTTGGCAGCAAGCCCTGCTGGGAGAAGCGATCGGCTGCTCTGCGACTCTCTGGAACGCCATCAGAGGGGAGGTTCTATGGAAAATCTGGCGGGAAAGATGTGCTTTCAACTTCGGTGACTCCCCCAAGGAGTGGTCAATTGAGAAATCGCTGTTCCTCCTTGGCAAAAGGATTGTCAACTGTAAAAAATCCCCCCCCTTTAGGCATCATCAAGTACTCCTTTTGATCGATAACAAGCTTAAACCCAAGTGGGCCCCACATGAGGGTGATGAGAGGGTAATTAACCTTCTTTGTAATGTCATCTAAGCTCTGTAAAAGCTTCCCCTGCTTTGTGGGATTTGGGGGGTCCCGTGGGCACTAGTCCCCTTCTCTTGTACTTTTCTTTATTTAATTCAAGTCCGTGAGAGTAGGCTAATGCCGAACTTCCTTTATATTAAAAAAAAAATTCTATTTCCCAAAGTGCCAAAAAAAATATTCCAAGTGCGTGCAAAACATCAAAGGAAATCAATGACCAATGAATTTATCATCGAGGATCAAATTCAAATGGTGCACAACTAGAAAGCCAACCTAATATGGTTCCAAAAATATGGAAGGGAAAAACAAATACCCCCTAGTAGCCTATAATGGTGAATCCTAATGTGGTGAAAACAAAATTACACATGTATACAAGCCAATAGAGCATAACAAATCCAATGTGATAGATATTAGCTTTTGCAAAAAAGACAATGGCTTCACACAAACCCAATGAGGAATTCAATCAGCCAATGTGGTAGATCAAATCCAATGTGCTATAATAAACCGAATCAGCATGCTCAATAGGGCATATTTAATTCCCATGTAAATGTCTAATGTGACATGCCGAATGTGGCAAGCAACTATGTATAACTAGTGTTTTTGAATGCTTGTCAAAAAGGGGGGAATTGTAACCACTTTTATCCGGAGGTAATGCCGTCCAAACTTGTCATGTAACAACCTTGTGAGCCCACCTTTTGGCAGTGACCCTTTTTGTCAGTAGACCATGTCCCCCACCTAACTCCTGGATTATCATCAATGACAACAGGCATTCGACATTTCTATATGTCAAGGATTCGTCTTCTATATTGTCTCTTCATCACCATAGCTATTGCTCTGCATAAGCACCTTGTGCTTTGTTCTTCATTTTATCGATCCTCCTTCCACAACTTGTTTGGAATGTGATCTGTTACGCTATACATGATCATTTTCAATCAATAGATCGTACGATGTCTCATGCATGCAAAAACATCTTTGCCATCCGTTTCTTGATCTATTTCTTTTGTTGGCTTTCGCCATCTAAGTTTCATATTCATCAGCGTAATTTCATGACATAGAATAGAGATGCATGGCAAGAGAGATCATCGCAGACATAAATAAAAGAGCCATGCAGACGAGAAGTGTTATGTTATAAAAATCAAAATTGTCACGTGTGTTCATGGATAATACGGAATCTCCATTGACCTTATTTTAAATCAGCTCTTGGTTTTCAATTCACTATTATTTCATCTCCGAAGATAGGATATCTATTGGTCTCCATATTCATATGCGAGCTCAAGACACTTGTGGACACAAACATGGGTTCCGCTTGGAATTCTGTAAGTAATCAAATGTCTATAGGTTTCATGGATTTTTCACACCCTCACATTATCTCATTTAATAATTCCTCTCCCTTACGTCTATTTCTGTCCAGAAAAATGGTTATGCAAAGCTCTGAGAAATAATGTGCTAGATGATACCAATCTATTACCTTGAACATGCAATGCATAGTGTCTGTAACCCTCTATTTAAAATTATATTTCCAATCATCACACGCACGTAGCAAGATATCAACTGATGTTTAGTCTCTTTGAGAGAACTTGAGTAACATGTTTAACATGGCTAGTAAATAAAACTTCACTTTTAATTTAAATATGTTGAGCAATCTAATCGTTTCTCACGAATAGAAAATAGACGAATGAGTTATACAACTTTGAACTGACTTTCGTCTATGCAAATCGGTTCACGCGCTTCAGGAAACATATCAATGATTTGACCTCATATAAATCTTGGTCTACCTATTCCTTGCGTGTATACACGAATAATTAGCTTCTATATGAATCCCTCATAGTTCTCTCCAGAGTCCATTAGGTTGTTTAATTGACATACATTCTTTTCGTATTTTATAGTTTACTAGCTAGGAAATAATCGGTTTGGAATCCATATAGAAAAAAAATAGGCTATTTCCTGAAGCTCTTTGCACTAAAATAAAATCCTGTTCCTAGATTTGCTCTTATTTCTCCATTACAATGCGCAAGGATTTTTTATTTCATATTCGGCTTATAATTGGGATTAAGCTCTCATTATTTTTTAAGTTCATAATCTCAGTTCACTCTCAGAATATTACACATTCATTACTTTTTGATCTGGATTGATCCCTATTCCTTAAGATACCTTAATAAGGTAAATAATTAGTTCTCTGCTTTAAACAAAAGAAAATGAGAACTATAGGACGTCCTTCTGTAGGCATACATTACCATTGGATATAGATGCAAAGAATCTACAAAAAAGAGTAAAAAAGGATTCGATCAGTTCATTATGAATATCCAATATCCTCTTACAGAAAAGGGTATTTCGTCTTCTATGATTAGAAATTCAAAACATAACATTTATTTTTCTCTTCTCGTTTTACAGTAATCTATAACTACGTACACTAGAGAAAGATGGTATAATTTCTCTCTCATGGTCATAGACTAAACCACACATTGTGTCCATTGAAGAGAAACTAAACTATTCAATTTGATAGTCATATGAAATCCAAACAAATTTAAAAAATGTGATCCCAAACGGTCATATTTTTTGCTTGATTGGTATGCCATTTTGATTTGATTTCCATGGAGGAAAGTTATTTCCAAGATGGACAGAAAGATTTGTTATTGAAAGGGGATCGAACTTAACTTGGCAAGTTCCGTGACGCTCATCAACACATTTCGAATTGCATCAATGATATATATATTTCCTACTAGAGCTCAAAAGACTCTAAGTTGGAAAAGGTGAAAAGAATGTGGAGAAACTTTCAATGGACAAGTGACAACAACAAAAGGGAAACCATGAAAGATGAAAAGGAATACCTTTTCAGGCAAGAAAGAGTGGGTTGGTCTAGGTACTATGAACGTGGAAGACATGGAAAATAAATTCATGGCTAATTCAATGATAAAAGCTTAGAACAACACAAATAAATTGTGCACAAAAGTGATCTTTAAAAATAAAAACGAACGTACTCTTTCTGGTCTACCCAAATGAGAAGCACACGACTTGGTCACCTTGCTAGTTTGACCTTTTTTTATCTACTCTAAAGGCCCAGAGATAGTGTGTTGTTTTGGAAATGTTGGATGTAATATAGCGAGAAGTAGGGTACACTTGAACCACACCCTTGAGAGATAGGATATGGTTGAACTACACTCTAAGAGGGAGGATGAGGAAGTAATATTGAACTAGGGCTTTTGGGGCAAGTGGTGAGCCCATCACACTCGTTAGGAGGTTGTGAGTTTAAATCTCATATAGTTCATTTCATTGTTATTAGGTCCAAGGAATTAGGCTTGGCAAGGTGGATCGACCTAATGGCTTCTCAAGCAGGCGCTTAGGCACTCTATCATGTGAGAGGGTATGAAGGGTGGAGGCAACGCTTTGAGAATTCGACCCCACAAAGATTCAATTGTATCTCCCAATATATATGTCGGATTGTGGCGTATAAGATATGGTTGGAAAGCTCTCAAAATGCACTTTCCAAATCCATTTAACTATATAGGAAGAATGAAGAAATTGGGAAATCATGGGTGGTACGTGATTCAGGGTTCAAGATGTAAAACATGGGTGAGAATAAGGTTCAAGGAATTGAGGTTGAGTACAAGGGCTCAAGACACCAAGATTACGAACGAGAAAGTTTAAGATGCCAAGATTGCAACCAAGGGTTAAACAGACCAAGGTTGCAAACAAGGTTCAAGGAAATATGCAAGGTTGAGGAAATCAATTGAAGGATACCTAATGATTTCATAAGTTGATCACTGAGGCTGGAGGGATACAAGAATAGATCACTGAGAACAATGATCAACCAAGGGGGGAGATTGTAATAAAGTGATAAGTAGGACAAAGTTGCACCACACTATTTATAGATAGGAAATGATTTAAATACACCCTAATATGGAGGACTAGGAATTAGTCCACAATCATGGATTTTGAGGCAAGTGGTTATCGTATCATACTCCTAACTAGGAGGTTGTGAGTTCAAATCTCCTATAGTTTAGTACAAAATGTAATAATTTGATAAGTAGGAGATGGTTGAATCACACCCTTGAAAGATGGGAGATGTTTGAACTATACCGTAAAATAGAGGATTAGGAAGTAATCCCTAACTATGGCTTTTAGGAAAGTTGTTAGCCCATGACACTCCTAACCTAGATTTTGTGAGTTGAAATCTCTTATAGTTCATTACATTGGTGCTTCCACTCATGGAGACCTTTGGAAAAACCTTGCTACTCACAAGTTTTGAACTTGACACCTCATACTTATCCAATAAGCTAGGTGGATTCCTTTTCTTAGAGAGCATAAGACCTATGCTTAGGTCTTGTCTCGAGATCGTTGGCCATACACATGAGCGGCCAAATGCTGCTCAATTTTAGATATGTTTCAATCGACGGTGACACCCAGATCATAGACTTGGTTTATTATATCCCCCCTCCTCCCCTTGAGAAAGATTTGTGTCCTCAAAAATAAAGTCATAATAACTTCGTAGGAAACTTGCACGCACATCTTCTAATCTTGAAGAACATGTTTTGTCTCTGTGGTGGGAACCCTTCCCAAATGATTCGTAATAACATCAACTTGATAAGTTGATTTGCATGCAAAGTAAGGAATGAATAATAAGGGTGTATCAAAAAACATCCCTAGCCAATTCATTTTTTTCAACATGTGCTATTTGGACATTAACATGTGAAATAGATGGATTTAAATTACTAGTACATTTCTAGGCATTATTGATGCATGTTATCAACAACTCAAGTGGGATTTCTATCCTTCCCAAGAGTTTGAGGAGTCTTGATTCACTTAAGTTTGACTTGGAAAACTAGAAGCTAGGATGTCCCAAACATCTTACTTGGATATTTATACTATAGCTCACTCCCTATCAACAATTACTTGAGTTATTACCTAACTATAGGACTACTTTGTCCTACCAGGCTTTAAAATACTATGTAGAGTGTAGGAGAAAGCTTCGTATTTACTCTTGGTCAATCTTAAAATAGTTTAACAAAGTAAAATTAAAAATTAAAGTTGTCCAACCTAGGAGATGTTACTCAAGGACTTAAGTTTTAAGTTCCTGGGAATTGTGAATCGTATGAGTAGTTGTTAACTTTTGTTTTCTAGACTGTACTATACTCTACGAACTCCATGAGGGTAATTCCATGTAACATGAAGAAAAATCAAGCAAAAAAAGTCAACTTCGACTTGGCATCCTTTGAAGATTGAATGGGTTCTTGTTGTATTTTTTACTCAAAATAATTCTTTACTTGAGACTAAGTTAATTCCCTTCGTGAGTCTTTTATGTTTGCTTATTGGGAATGCAATTATTATGCATTACCAATCTAGAGATTAATGTCAACAAGTTGTAATGTCACCTAGGTTCTTTCAAACTAAATTAGGCTTTCCAACCTTAGATGAAAGGATCGTTTCATGTTCCTTTTTCTTTAGAATTTTATCAAATGTTTTTAATAAAAAACACTATCTTGAAGTGTTCCACAAGTTAAATAAGAACGTGCTTGGCCATATTTGAATTGAATTTCCTAGAGGTTAATTACTTCATGATCTTCTTACTTACTTGATCTTGAAGTGTATTCTAAAATACGTAATTTGGAAGTGTCTTTCATGATCATGCTTTTATCCTCCTTGAATTTAAACTTCTCCTTTGAAGTTCTTAGACGACTTTGGAAACCGCAATCTCGTACAACTCAACCCATTGACTACCATGGTAGCATTCCTATCATGTGATACTCATGTCAATCCTGAATAAATTATCTTCTTTAGTTTGATTTCGGATTACAACAAAATGTAGTTCACCAACTCTAAAACCCAGCATACCATCCCATTTTAAGCGCAAGATTTCTCTGATCTGAAGCACCTCTTCCAGAGATGAGCATTACCAGCTTCTTGTGAATGAAGGTTTCTCAATTTCATCCTATGCTCGACCTAGCAACTTATCGTTTTAAAAATTGTAGCATAAAATATGTTATTGTTGTTCGTATTCACGTCTAAGGAATACGATAGAGTTTCTCTCCAACACCTCTATATAGCCGCATGTATAATCATTTGTAGATAATTGTTGTATGCGTACATCTTCGTCTCTAAGCCATCAATCAACTATTTATATCTTCAACAAAAACATGAAAAATTCTAGGCATCCCTAATTGATCCTATGACATTCAATTTTTGTAGCTAATCTACCCACAAGATTAAGTCAATCTGTAGGTAGTTGAAATAGCAAAAAGGAGTTCTATATCTTAACTTGTACCACAAGTGCGACTCATGGGTATTGTACTTAAGATCTAGTGAAGAAGAATTGTTGTGGTATCCAACACGAATCAAATACTTTCTTTCTGAGAGTGTTTGTTTTTTCACGCCTATTCTCTAAAACAACATAGAACCGTGCAATTCACAAGACTTCATCTCACCACCGCTCGAGGTGAATCGTTGAGTTAACCATATAGCCAATAGCTCAAATTCTGGATGGACACTATTTATTTGTAATGATCCAAAATAAAACTTTTTCTGGAATTTTGTTGGCTAGTAAAAGGAAATTCAATGGTATCCCCATGATTTTCTTAACGTTCTACAAAAGTATATTGATTTCTTGTTAAAAGAGTAAGAGTTGATCGACATATTCAAGAAGCCTTCATGGTGATGATGGACTCTTCATCTACCATTTGAAGTCACAAGAGGTAGATGAAGTTTGATCCTTGGACATGTTTCAACTTGAACCACATCCAAGATTTGGTCTTGGTGAAACAAGGTTCATACATTGAGGCAATCGGGTGGAGGATGGCTCTTCTTGAGTATCAATGGATGGAAAAAGCTTAAAATCGAGCTAAGCATTTTACAAGTTATGCTTGATCTCAATAATTTTCTTTCTCTTTTCATTCATATACATTTCATGGAAAAAGCATGGTATAAGCCTTCACTTTTGATAATTTTCATGCAAATTTTACAAACACTAATGAAAAGTAAGTGGGTTAGGATAGATGCATTGGAAAAACCATCAAGAACCAAGAAAACTAGCATGCATCCAAAAAAACATGCATGGAAATGAATGATTGTTTGTGCATTTTTCCTCCCAAAAGAATGCTCTTAATGCACAACACAAGCTTCCTCATTGTTAAAAACTATTATTGATGCACTCAAGCATGTGCACTAGTACATCCATGTCTTCTAAAGGAAGCAAAGTAAATATGTTTGTGCATAGACACATGAACTGCATGCATTGCAAACTCCAGAACTATTTGAACTCATTGAGGGGCATGAAAATGAAAAACATGCCATTACATCCATGCAAGCATATGCATCTGCATGCAATAACATGAATTTTCATACATAAGGGTATAATTGGTTGCAAAGTGGATAAAAGAATGTACTTTCATAGTAGTTAGCTTACTTTTTAAAGCTCAAGTTTAACATTTGGAAAGACAAGAAACTAGTTATTTGCAAAGTTGTGATAGCTACAACTTTGTAAATCGATTAACTTGGAGAATCTTTTCCAAGGAGGACTTAGGTATCACATACTTAATGAAGAGTTAAATTAAGTATGCTAGATGTCCTGCTTAGTAAAATTAGGAACAAGAAGAAAGTGTAGCATTTTTTTCTTGCCATCTTGATGAGCAACAATACTTGAATACTTGCAAACCTACAAAATTTATGATGAATCTAACTCTACACAATCCTTAGATCATCATAAAGAAAAGAGATTTTATAAACTTTGCTTTGTATTTCTCATGTATTCAAGTAGGATGAAACTTTAAGAACATTTTCAAATCTTTATGAGCACTTTCAAATTGAAGCTCTCACTTGATTTCATCCAAAGGAGTGATGGAAATAAGAGAAAAGTATTGAACCTTGTCATTAATTGAGCTTCAAATTTCAATAGATTGATATTAGGTTTTATACTCATATTTATGTAGGAAAAATGGTATGGGAGGTTGGAACCTGGGATGGTAAGTATCATTCATTCCTAGCATATCTTCAAGTAAGATTCGATCCTCAAGGTGGCTAAAAGTTCAAAGTAGAAGTTAAATTTCAACCAGGATAAACACATGATCTTACAAAACACTTCAAGAAGGATGAAATTGATGATTGTCGGTGCGACTTCTTCAAAGGGAGACTAATTCACTGCATCTATCTCCTAACTAATTGTTTGCAAAGTGGATAAAAGAATGTACTTTCATAGTAGTTAGCTTACTTTTTAGAGCTCAAGTTTAACATTTGGAAAGACAAGAAACTAGTTATTTGCAAAGTTGTGATAGCTACAACTTTGTAAATCAATTAACTTGGAGAATCTTTTCCAAGGAGGACTTAGGTATCACATACTTAATGAAGAGTTACATTAAGTATGCTAGATGTCCTGCTTAGTAAAATTAAGAAAGTGTAGCATTTTTTTCTTGCCATCTTGATGAGCAACAATACCTGAATACTTGCAAACCTACAAAATTTATGACGACTCTAACTCTACACAATCCTTAGATCATCATAAAGAAAAGAGATTTTATAAACTTTGCTTTGTATTTCTCATGTATCCAAGTAGGATGAAACTTTAAGAACATTTTCAAATCTTTATGAGCACTTTCAAATTGAAGCTCTCACTTGATTTCATCCAGAGGAGTGATGGAAATAAGAGAAAAGTATTGAACCTTGTCATTAATTGAGCTTCGAATTTCAATAGATTGATATTAGGTTTTATACTCATATTTATGTAGGGAAAATGGTATGGGAGGTTGGACCCTGGGATGGTAAGTATCATTCATTTCTAGCATATCTTGAAGTAAGATTCGATCCTCAAGGTGGCTAAAAGTTCAAAGTAGAAGTTAAATTTCAACCAAGATAAACACATGATCTTACAAAACACTTCAAGAACGATGAAATTGATGATTGTCGGTGCGACTTCTTCAAAGGGAGACTAATTCACTACATCTATCTCCTAACTGATGGAAGTACAAACAAAGTTCCATGGTCACCGATGTATGTTTTCTACACATCCACACAAACATGCATGGAGAGAGAGAGAGAGAGAAAGCATTGCACGGCTTCTGACATGTGATCATGCATGTACACAACGCTTGACGATAGAGAGAGGATAGAGTGAGATAGAATGGAGAGAGATAGAAAGAGAGAGAGATGAAGGTCCCAAGGCAACTAATAGGCATTCATAGGTGAACAGAATATGGGGATTTTGTGAAAGGCGGGTAGAGAGAGAGAGAGAGATGTGAAGAGATGGATAGGTATGTGCTTAAAGATGAAGAGGTGTTGCAAAATCCTTGATCTACACCAGCCAAATGAACTCCAGGAATATATGGTGGGCCCTTTTAGCTTTCCAATGGATGTATTAGACACCCTATGAACCTTGGAAGATCACTCTCAAAAAGATAGATCAAAACAGATAAGTTGGAGTTAGCTCAGAGGTGAAGAACTTGATATTCTGGTTCATACACCTATCCAGTGTTTTGCACAATTCCCTGAGCACAGCACTAATTAGCTTAATTCCTTTTTGGTAAGTCTAGTTAACTTAAAGAGCTAACTTGGAAGAGTAATCCCATGAAAAATAATGAACCACACGCTGAGATTGATGTTTAACAAGTGATGACATCATCCTCATTTTCATGGGCTGCTAGAGTAATTGAGACTAGTGAGCAAAAAAATGAACATAACTCACGATTTAAGAATCCAACGATTATGAAAATTTGTATGCTTATACTAGACAGTATTTTGAATCCAAAAAGATTTAAATAATCAAATTTAGGTAAATACGCACTGAGAAAAAGCTCTGACAAGATGAGTAAAAAAGTCGGGTACTTGACAGAGAAGTGAAAATGAACAGAGAGGGTTGTCTTCAACTGAACATAACTGAAGATTTCAATATCCAAATGAAATGAAAATTGGTGAGAATATAGAAGGCTTATAGAGCTAACTTTACTAAGTTAAATCACTAAAAATGATGCACCAAGCTCAAAGAAACCATCTCTGAAATCTGACTAAGAAAACTGAGAGATATGGGAGTGAGTAGTACACTTCACAAGAACATGGAAATAGGAACTCAAATAATCATGAAAATGAAAGTGTATTGCTTTTACAATACAATGGACTTACGGATACAGATGTGTGCCTTGTAATCACACCTTGATATGGCATAAAGCTCAGCTCTTGGAGGTCTTCACATAACCACGACTAAGACTACCATGTATTTACAGTTGATCTTGAGAGGCTAAATTCCTTCAATCACTCTCCAATCAATTAGTGATTGATTTGATTCTCTATCTACCACAAATCATGAATTCCTGGATCCTCTTTCCCTTTTTGATCAAGTGGACTCAACCACTTAAGATGCTTTCACTTTTACATTAAGTAAAGTCTTCAAAAGTTAGAAGAGCTAGTTCACAAGTGAACTTTACATTGTCTTCATTTTAAAGCTTCTTCTATGACTTTGTGGGACTCAAGCCAATACTTAGGCTTGTCATAAACTTTCTCCAACAAGTGAGAGAGAGAGAGAGTATTTAATTTAATTCAATTAGTTTTATGTTCTAGCGAATTCGAACCTGTTCTATTCTGTTCAGCTTTTTTATTTATTATTTTAGTTATTAGATATATTAGATGTATGAAAATGAAATAAATTTTAGAATTAATACAATGATTAAATGAGAATAATATATTAAGTCACATAAATGTAGGAGAATAAACTAGGAAAAGGAAGAAAAATAGAGAAAAATACAAATAAGAAGAAAAAATATTTAAGTAAATAAAATATTTAAACAAAATACAAATAAACATAAATGAAAAAAGGAAAGTAAGAAAATGAATAAATATTAAATAAACATCAATAGGAACATAAAAATTGAAATAAATGTTTAAGTAAAAAAAGTAAATGAGACAATAAAATAAAACATAAGTAAACATAAATGGAAAAGAAAAAATTAAAGTAAAACAAATATGAATAAATATCAAATAGGAACATAACTCTATTTCATTTTGTTGTATATAAATGTAGTAACATTGGGGTTTTTTCAAAATGTGTTCCTTTAGACTATTAGAATTTTGACGTAGTTACTTGATGATACTTGAAGTGATTTGAAGAGTAGGAACGACTTCTCGAATCATCAAAGTTGAAATTGTGGATTGCTTCAAGAGGCTAGATCATTTGTTCATGGTTGTAGATCGATGCTTTGGTTGAGAGGACCTTTCCCTTGCAAGGATTTTGATACATGAAGTTGCTTAAATTATAGTGATGCAATTTGTACCTACATTGTATCATTGATTATTGACTTCTTTGGGCCAAATAATTTTGACTTTGTTCTCACTCTACATTCTCAATGCTTTGATACAATTTGATTGATATGAATGAGAGTATAGGTATCAATGGTTCTTCTCCAACACATTCTTCAGTTTCAATGCCAACCTCTTTTTGATGCACTTGACTGATGAAAATGCAAATGCACATGAGTCTTCTCTTTTCTGAATTTCTTCTTCGAGGACCATCATTTGTTCCACTGAAATGCAAATGTGGATCACCCAACTACACTTAAATCACCAAACACCAAAATTTAAGGCTACAACGATGGGGGAACTGATCCAAGCAGTCATTCACGACCTT
Organism: Ceratopteris richardii; assembly: GCA_020310875.1. Taxonomy (NCBI): domain Eukaryota; kingdom Viridiplantae; phylum Streptophyta; class Polypodiopsida; order Polypodiales; family Pteridaceae; genus Ceratopteris; species Ceratopteris richardii. The sequence goes on from CM035406.1 coordinate 191,681,140, forward strand.
CTTTTCGGCAACCCAACCAAAGTCTTTGAAAGGTTGGAAAATGAAGTTACACTCAAGTATGTCGTGAGCTTTATCAAAGGTATTATTGAGAAATAGAACATCTTAAGAAGACTCTTCTACAAAAGCAATCTCTTCTAACACATGAAGAACGGCTTCTAGGATGGAAATATCCTTTTTATGAACTCTAATTGACCCTCTTTGATCCAATTGCACTCATGGAAGGATGGAAACCAATGCAAAAAGCACGAACTTTAGTGAAGATCTTGTAGCTAGTTTGCAACATTATCATTATCCACAACTTTTCAATCATGATTTTATAGTCTTTTCTCTGATTAAGATTAACTACACGTTTGTTAAGACAACAAGGGAGTGCACCAAAACACATGTCCTCCTAGAATACCAAATGCAATGGAGTCACTAGAACCCATTTGAAGGTCTTAAGAATGTTGGTGCAATTCACAAGCCTACACATTTGGCTTGTAATTCATACACATATGAAGATGCATAGGAATCAATGCTAGTGGTTAATTACCACTTTATCCTTTTGTAAAAGTCGCATTTGACTTGGAATCTTTGTAAACACCTACCAAAAGGAACTCGTGAAAAGTTAGCTTTGATTGATGGAATATCTCCTAGGATGTAGGAGCATGATTATAGAGAGCCAGAGTTTGAATTCAAATTCAAACTTTGAACTCCACCACTATAAAAGATCAACTCAAAAAGTCGCGGGTAGAAGAGTCACTTTCTGAGCATTTTATTATCAGTTTCTGAAGTGTGTGAGGCCTATACTCTAGCCCACACCTATCTACACCATTAGGCAATGATCTTCATGCATATGGAATTGTACAAAGTGTTCACTAATACATATATCTACATTGTTCATTTCTGAGTTCTCTGTCATAGTGTCTAAAAGTTGGTCACGTTGTGGAGATCATATCTCACTCGCTTCTCCACCAAATTCAAAGATCTACAACTTGTTGGGACCAGCTCAAAGTTTTATACATGCTATCAAAATTTTAAGTATTTCTATTCAGCCGTTTCAGAGAAAAGTCCATCGAGGTGATCACTCGTGGAAGTCTACAATAGTCCTAAAATATCGAGGGTAAAGGTTTACTTCCTAAATTAATTTCTCTGAGCATAGTTAATCTTTTTAAGTGATTTCACTTGAAATAAATAGCTTGCTAAGCTAATTAGATACCCCTAAAAGGAAGTTTTCAAATTCCTACTGTGCTGGTCATATGGAGCAAAAGATATAGCATGTATCTAGTAAAAAAAATAGAAGGTTTCCTTGAAGACTTGAAGTTCAGAGCTGTCTGTTTTGATTCAACCTTTTCATACATCATTTGGAAAGTGCATAGGCCATTTTGTGGTGTCATTGGAAAACTAAGTAGGTCCACTTATCAACTCTGAAGCATTAAAGGGCTGGTACTAAGCAGGATTTGGCAGTACCTACTCATTCTCTTGAAGTGTCCATCCATCATTCCCAACAGTGGTATCAGAGCAAGTTAAGGTAAAATGGGAGATGGTTTTCCTTCATTTATTGATAAATTCGGCAGGAACAACTATCAGGCATGGTCTCTAAGGATCAAGAAATACCCACAAGGAAGAAGTCTTTATGGATACATCTCAAGAGATGAGGACTTGTCCTCATTGAAAACCAAAGGACTACCAACAAAGGAAGAACATGAAAAGCTCAACACATGGTGTGCCAAGGATGCATTAGCAAGGTCTTACTTACTCAACTCCATCTCTGATTTTCTTTTGCCACATATTAGAAACTGTACATCCCAAGAGACTTGGAAAACCTTGTCATCTTTTTTCTCTTCCAACACAAGGGGCTAGTAAAAACCAATTGTGGATTGAATTCACCACACTAAGGAAGCAACCTAAGCATGCTATTTCATAGTATGTGACTAAGATTAAAGATGTAGCAGATCAGTTAGCAAGCAAAGGAGAAGAGATTGAAGAAGAGCAGATAGTAAGGCAAGTGATCAATGGATTAGAACTAATGACAAATGGGAAAGCTTCACCATTGCCATGGACCTATACATGGACATGCCAATTCCAGATCTTACAACTCTCATGGGGCAATTGTTCACTCATGAAGCCAAGCTCAACAAGAATGGAGACTCATCCAAAGGTAATAACTCTTCTGCCCTATACACTGATAAAAGTAAGTCTAAAGATAAAGGCAAGAACAAGAAGATAAAAGATGAAAGCACTACCTCCCAAGCCAACTATGTAGGGAGAGGTAGATCATCAAGAGGAAGGGGTAGAGGAGGTAAGCAAGGTAGGGGGAGATCCTATAACTCCTCACCATGCAACATTTGTGGTTTATCAAATCCTACTACAGATGAGTGTTTCAGGAATTACAAGAATTAGAGAGGAAGAGGATATCAAAAAGATGGATACTCACAATCAAGAGGCGGATTCAAGCATCATCAAGGGTACAACAACAACTACAACAATAACTACAACTACAAGAATAAATACAACTACAACAACAATGGCAACTACCAAGGAGGATTCAAAACTAGAAAGGATTACAACAACTATACAGAAGAGCAAGATGATTCTCTTCATCATGAACATGACTTCAAAACCAGGTACAAATGATGACCATCTCTTCTACATTGACTCAGGTTGCTCAAATCATGTGGTTGGAAATGTAGCTCTACTCTCTGACCTTGAAGAACCAAGAGGTAAGCATCAAGTACAAACAGGTGAGGACACCAAGCACTCAGTAGTTAAAGTTGGAAATGTTAAGACTTGGGATGGAAATCAAAACTTGTGGAGTAGGGTACTATATGTACCAACCATTACAAAAAACTTGATGAGTGTTGGACAGATTGTGGAAAAAGGTTTGCAGGTCAGATTCAACTAATTTTGAGCATTTGTGGAGGATCCCAAGCAGGGGTTCAAGAGAATAGCTAAAGGAGAAAAATCAGGTAGACTTTCTACTTTTGAGCTAGAAGATACAAAGAATATTTCACTCTACAATTATAAAGATCAAACACTTTCAGAGCGAGATTTGGCATAAGAGATTAGGGCATGTAGGAGAAAGAACCTTGAAACAAATATGCAGGGACCAATGTGTAATTGGAATTTCCAAACAACACATGATTTATAAATGTGGTGCTTGTTAGTTTGGGAAGTCTCACAAGTTACCCTTCTCAAGGAAAGGCTACATGCATGAGGACTACCTAGAACTTGTCCATACAGACGTATGGGGACCAAGAAAAGACCCTTCAACTTCAGGATCAAGGTACTATGTATCTTTTTTTGATGATTATAGCCGGTGGATTGTATTGTAATTTATGAAGCACAAAGATGAAGTGTTCAACTATTTTAAAAAGTATCTTGCACTTGTTGACAATCAGACAAGGAAGAATCTAAAGACACTAAGGTCAGATGGAGGAGGTGAGTACTTCTCAAATGAGTTTTAAGCTTTCTTGCACGACAGAGGAATAAAGAGAGAAAGCACCACAAGATATACACTTGAACAGAATGGGGTAGCTGAGAGAAGAAATAGGTTGATTGTTGAAATAGCTAGGTCAACGTTATTTGAAAAGAAATTACCTAACTACCTATGGGCAGAGAGTGTTTCTACTGCCACTTATCTCATAAACAGGTTACCATCTAAGTCCCTTGATGGGATGACTCCTTATGAAGCATGCCATGGGAAGAGACCCTCACTTGATCATTGCAAGATATTTGGATGTGTAGCATATGTACACATTCCTTCTCCGATAAGACGTAAGTTAGACCCTAAGGCTGAGAAGTGTATCTTTATTGGATATGATCTAAATCAGAAGGGGTACATGTTCTACAACCCTTCACCCTTCAAATAAAGGATTCATGGTTAGTAGAGATGTTGTCTTTGATGAAAATGATTCTTGGTATGAGAATGAATGCAGGAAGTTTAAACTACCCTATGACTTGGAGGAGGAGTTTCCAAGTCTTGCTTAGGAGGAACCTACTCAGAATGAAGACATGACTTTAGATGATGAAGACATTATCAATCTTGAAGAGTTCAAGGCATGGAAGTCCAAGGGCAAAGTCAAGATGAAGAAACTTGAAGACATACCTGAATCTTCAAATCAATCAATCAGAAGATCACAAAGGGCGAGCAAAAAACCTATTAGATATGGGTATGATACATCTCTTGTTACTAAACATTCTGTTTATCTTGCCAAAGACTTGTCAATTGAAGAACCAGGATCATATTAAGAAGCAAAAACTCAGATAGAATGGAAAGAAGCTATGGATGAGGAGATTGAAGCGCTCATAAGAAAGTGACACATGGGAACTAGTACCAAAGAAAGAGTCCATGAAGGTAATTGGATCCAGATGGATCTATAAACTCAAAAGAAATTTTGATGGGTCAATAAATAGGTACAAAGGTAGATTGGTAGCCAAGGGTTTTGCACAAACCCAAGGCATTGACTATGAAGAAACATTCTCACCTGTGGCCAAGATGTCAACCATCACGATGTTGGTTAGTGTGGCTGCATGTAAAAATTGGAACATGTAGCAATTGGATGTAAAAAACGCTTTCTTGAATGGATGGATTTCAAAGGAGGTATATATGTCACAACTCTCCTAGCTATGAGGATCCAAACAAGGTAACATATGTGTATAAATTGAATAAAGCCCTTTATGGATTAAGGCAAACACCTAGCGCATGGAATCACAGGTTGACCACATACCTTCAAGACCAAGGTTTTATCATGAGTAAGGCAGACACTTCTTATTCATCAAGAGAAGTAATTCAGAGGTAATATACCTATGTGTATATGTTGATGATATCATACTTACAGGTAATAATGTCAATGGAATCAAACAAATCAAGAACCAGATGATGAAGGAGTTCAAGATCAGTGATCTTCGTCTACTAAAGTATTTTCTTGGACTTGAGTTAGTCTATACTAACTCTTGAATCTATGTTACTCAGAAAAAATACATACAGGATATGTTGAAGAAGTTTCATTTGCAGGATGCCAAAGTTGCAAGTACTCCAATGGAGGTAAACCTAAAACTAAGTTCTCATGAAGGTGATGAAATTAATGATATTATAAGTTACCAAAGCATAGTGGGAAGCTTGAACTATGCTACCTTAACAAGGATAGATATTGCATATGGAGTTAGTGTGCTAAGTCAGTTTATGCACAAGCCAAGGGTACCTCACTTAGAAAAGGCTTCTAAAGTATCTCAAAGGCACTCAACATCATGGCTTTGTATTTTGCTTATACATCAGACTTGGACATTAAGATCTATTCAGATGCAGATTGGGCAGGATGTAAGGATGATAGGAGAAGCACTTCAGGATACATTTCATTTGTAGGTGATAAACAGATATCATGGTCTTGAAAGAAGCAACCTATTGTAGCTTTATCTTCTATAGAGGCAGCATATAGAGGATAGGCAAATTCCACTCAAGAAGCCATATGGATCAAGCTATTGTATACAGAATTCGGTTTGTATACTACCTTACCATTGATATTTGGAGATAATACAAGCTCACTTCACCTTTTAGCTAATCCTATTTATCATGCCAGGACCAAGCATATAGAGGTCCATTACCATTATGTGAGAGAGAAGCTATTAAGAAAGGACATTCAATTAACATATGTATCAACCAACATGGAGTATGTAGATTTGTTAACTAAAGCATTGGATGGCACAAAGCTTTGCAGGTTCAAATCAATGATTGGATTGTAGATATACATGAAGACTAAAGATGAAGACCAAGCCAAAATATTTGGCTTGAGGGGGAGCTGTTGGTGCAATTCACAAGCCTACACATTTGGCTTGTAATTCATACACATATGAAGATGCATAGGAATCAATGCTAGTGGTTAATTACCACTTTATCCTTTTGTAAAAGTCACATCTGACTTGGAATCTTTGTAAACACCTACCAAAAGGAACTCGTGAAAAGTTAGCTTTGATTGATGGAATATCTCCTAGGATGTAGGAGCATGATTATAGAGAGCCAGAGTTTGAATTCAAATTCAAACTTTGAACTCCACCACTATAAAAGATCAACTCAAAAAGTCATAGGTAGAAGAGTCACTTTCCGAGCTTCTTATTATCAGTTTCTGAAGTGTGTGAGGCCTATACTCTAGCCCACACCTATCTACACCATTAGGCAATGATCTTCATGCATATGGCATTGTACAAAGTGTTCACTAATACATATATCTACATTGTTCATTTTTGAGTTCTCTGTCATAGTGTCTAAAAGTCTGTCACGTTGTGGAGATCATATCTCACTCATTTCTCCACCAAATTCAAAGATCTATAGCTTCTTGGAACCAGCTCAAAGTTTTATACATGCTATCAAAATTTTAAGGATTTCTATTCAGCCATTTCAGAGAAAAGTCCATCGAGGTGATCACTGGTCGAAGTCTGCAACAGTCCTAAAATATCGAGGGTAAAGGTTTACTTGCTAAATTAATTTCTCTGAGCATAGTTAATCTTTTTAAGTGATTTCACTTGAAATAATTATCTTGATAAGCTAATTAGATACCCCTAAAAGGAAGTTTTCCAATTCCTACTGTGCTGGTCATATTGAGCAAAAGATACAGCCATGTCAATTGAGAACAAAACAATCACTTACATCAATGTAATTCTTTGGATCGTTGTTGTCAAAGTCCACTTAATGTTGTCCTTTTTCGAATTCCAAAGAACTCACGTGAAAAAGCTCTTGCAAATCTAAGGAGAAGAGAAATTAGAAAAGGGAAAACATAGAGAAAGAGAAAGCGTGTTAGAGTATGTGTGATACTTACCAAGATTTGAGATCTAGAGAAAGAGAGAGGTGTGTGTAGAGAGATAGAGAAGTGTGTCTACAAAATATGAGATAGAGTTCAAAACGTGAGCAAATGTCAAATTTTTGCTCTTGAGTCTGGTTAAAACACACCATCAGTATGCGCATCGGTATGTGCATCAGTATGAGCATCGGTATGAGCACTAGTAATTTGATGGAAGTTACTGATGCTCACACCAACACTCATACGGACCCGCATACCGATGCCAAATATTTTTTATGCATAAACCGATCACTGATTTTTAATGACTATATCAATGAGTAAATGACTGTTGATATTGCCTCTGTGGTTTTTCAAGGATTTAAATGGTCATATCGATGCCGAAGCATGACTGTTTGTATGGACAACATTGGTATGCCCCTCATATATATATATATATATATATATACATATACATATACATATACATATATTATATGTATGCCCCTCATATGCTATAATATATATATATATATATATATATATATATATATATATATATATATATATATATATATATATATATATATATATTATGCCCCTCATATGTTTTATATATATATATATATATATATATATATATATATATATATATATATATATATATATATATATATATATATATATATATATATATATATATATCGAGAAACAATTTAGGAATGAGTACAAGATATAACACCTTGATATTATGACCTATATCCTTATAAGTGAGGTTATAAATATGAAAGATAGGGAATCGCTTATTCTAGAATAATATCTTATATACCTCCTATATAGGCTTGGAATTCCTGGATCTAAGCCACTCACAAAACCCATAATTGTAAGTACTAAGCCTTTTGCTGGTGAAGAAAAACCCAACAAGAGATTTGAAACTATTTATAAAAAAAACTTTAGAGCTTGAATTAAGCTACAATGGGAAGGTTAGAGCTGATTTATGTTGAGGGCTGTTGTCACAATTATTGAATTTATATTTATATTATCATTTGAGTGCAAAGTCAATTAAGGGGTTTTTTCTATGCTTGTGAAGATAATGTACATGCAAAGGTCATAATCATTCATATTGCTCATATCCGTTGAGGTTAAAAGGATTACCTAAGGATGTATATATTTTAGGGTCCAAAATCGTCTTGTGGAGTTCAAGGAAAGAACCCATAATCGTTTTATCTTCTACAAGGGTAGAGAGTAGAGCCTTATCATTTGGTTAAAAGCGTTTTTTAAGGTTTTAGATTTACAAGTACATAATGAGCACTTGTTTATAGAATATATAGCATATACCTTTCAATTAGTGCCTTGTCCCACGCTAGCAATAAGCATATAAAAGTGGACTTTATCTCATAATAGAAAGGGAATTAGACAAGGAAGTGGATACAAAATGTATCAACATAAACGAGAAGACTGCAGATGTTATGACCAAGCTCTTGGATTTCAAGAAGGTAATATAATTAAAGGAAACCATGAGTATGATTTACATATGTTGGTTCAAATACAAGGATCTTGATATTCAGATGAAGTGTTAGATTTTTGAAGGTTGTACATACTTAGAAATTAATGCTTCATTTCTAGAGTATACACAACTAAGAATAAAGATCGATGTATGGAGACTTCAACATGAAGAGGTGAGTACAAAATAATGATCTATTGATTAACATAGACAATAAAACAATTTCGAAAAATAGACTACAATGTGTAGTTACCTAACTAGAGAGGTGTGGTCATCTAAGTAAAGAGCATACAATAAGAGGTCTCTTCATATGTGTAGGGATAAGCAACCAAGGTTTATCTAAGAGAAGAAAATACGCACTAAAAGAAGGCCTAATGAAATGCATGTGCACATCAACTGGATCTCAATCATGCCTTAGATGAATATATTGTAGCGCTTCATTGACTCCTAATTCTAACATTAAATAGTTCTTTAGTTAGTTGTAACTCGTAAAAATGAGTCTTCATATCTCCACATATCATTGATGATGTTGTCTAAGTGGAGAGCGGTACTTCATATGCTTGATCTTGTAAAACCATTAGAATTCTAACACTACCTCAAGTTCAAGCTAATTTCCATCTACATCTACATCATCCGATTTCCTTCATGCTCGTGTATTCCAAGAACATTATCATGATATCGACAACATGGTATTTTCTTTTTACATATTTCATATCTATTTAGTTTGTTTTTCTTAAATGGAAGTTCATCAACAACAGATTCTTTCACACTTTAATTAATAGAAAAAAGAATTGTACAAGAGAATGGGATTAATACCCATGGGACCCCCGAATCCCACAAAGTAGGGGTTACATCGCTAGAGAGCTTTACAAAGATGGTTGATCATCCTCTCATCCCGCTCATGTGAGCTCCATTTGCTCTTGATCTTGTGGTTCTCGAGGGAAAATACTCTATGATGTCTAAAAGGTGGGGGTTTCTTACATTTAGAATTTCTTTCCCTAAATGGAACATGGACTTTTCTCTCTACCATTCTTCAGGAGGGCTTTCAAAATTGTTCGCACACCTCTCTTTCCAGATCTTCTAGAGGGTCTCACCTCTAATCCCATTCCACAATGATGAGCAACACCGAATCACTTCTCCTAGCAAAGCGTTTCCAATTGATTTTTCCTCATAGTAGCATGATTTTTTCAAGTGTGTGCCAGACCAACTTTGACTTTTGCCATGAGAAAAAGAGGTTTCCTAAGTCCTCATTGCCATGAAGCTACTGTTTGCACCAACAGATGCCAGAAATTTTGGTAGCCTTTACATTGGTCCAAATTCTGCAATGAGGAACTTTCAACATAAGCACTCACTTTTTTATTTTGATGAGGGGATGCCAAATGGATTGGAACTTAAAGTCCCATCACATGATTAACCAATTAAGGCACCACTTACTATCAAGTGTGACATGGAAGTCCTTAATCTTGTTGAATCTTGAAATTTTTCCAAGGCTATTGCCATTGTGCCATCTAAGGCCCTCATCGCGAGGAGGGCCCTGAACAATGAGGCGATGAGTCTTGGAGCAGTCCGAAGTGATGAACTTGCTCTGCAATAAGATCCATTTTTCATAGTTCACTCCCACATCTGGCTTGATGTCCTCAAATCTAATCCACTAGCAACTATCTTAGCTCTAGATGTGTTTCCACAATCATATGACATAGTTCCATAGCTTCGTAGATTTTTGGAAGTTCCAAGACTACACACCTCTGATGCCCTTGATAGGGAACTAGATCAAATCATTTTGTCTTATACCAGCCACCCACCTCCAATCATCAATGATCCTAACAAATTGATTGACCTTAATCCAACTCTTCCACAGAGAGCTGACCAAGTTTGGACCTTTAGGAGACACTAGAAAAGGGGAGAACAGCAGGGTGAGAAGGTCAAGTTCCTTCCAACCCGCACTTAAGTTCGCATCTATTCCTAAAAATAAGCTTGGCCTAGGAGGCTTCACTATTGTTTTAATCTTTAATCAACCATTTTGAGGCTAGCGTGTTGGCCATGTATTCAATGTCAAGAATGCCCAAACCACCTTAATCTTTATGGCTAGTGCAAGTAGCCCATTTAATTTTAGAGATTCCCCTTCTATTGGAATCACTTGTCCACAAAAAGTTTTTGCAGACTCTTTTCAACTTGGAAATTTCTTGGTCCTTTGGTCTCAAACAAGAGAGAAAGTAAATAGTTGAAGAGATTAGGAATGTGCTAATTACCATGGCTTGTCCTTCCAAGTTGATCCGCATAACTTCGAGTACGTCAGCTTGTTATCGCATTTTGAGAGTACCCAATTCCTCCCATAACTGCCCTAAAAGTAGTTTTTGATTGGTTAATTCTGGATGTGAAAGCCTCACAAAAAGTGTTAAGGTGTCTCCAAAAGGTATCAATGATGGTCCTATGATTATTGACAAAGGAATTCGTGTCATCCTCAAATAGTCTCAAGATCATATGTCATTGAGTGAGAGGTAGAGAGAGGCCTTGAATATGGCTTGAACTAGCTTGATGTTTCACAAAGAAGGTGAGACCATCAACAACAATAGCAAAGAGAAGAGGGGGGAAGGGGAAACCTTGCCTAATAGATCACTTTAATCTAATCACTTGAGAAAGTTGGCCATTAATGTTAACCTCAGCTAAAGCATTCCCAGCAGAGTAGAGATAATCCTAGTGGGTTTTTGGCTGAAACCGAGGTCTTTCAATGATTGGAGAAAGAAATCCCAGTCTAGCCTATCATAAGGTTTGTCGAAGTCAATCTTAAGAAAGATAATATCTTGAGAAGACTTACTAGCAAATTCCAGACCTTCCCTGAATGATAGATTTCGAGATGGATCTCCCCTTCATGAATCCTTTTTTATCCTCACTTACCCAGTTTTGTAAGTGACGGGCAATTCTATTTTCAATAACTTGTTTGTAACTTGTTTTAGCAGCGATCTTGTAACTTGTTTGTAACATCATAATTGGGTGCCAATTCTCAATCTTAGTTTTGTTTCCTTTTTTGTGAATCAACTTGATAATGCCATTATTGAGACATTGTGGTAGTGCACAGAACAAAACCGCCTCTTGCCACACCAAACGTAGAGGCGACATCACCACATGTCTAAAGGTTTTGAAAAACTCATTAGTGAGGCTATCAAGACTAGGGCTTTTCGTGTTAGGAAGAGAATTGATAACTTCAAGAATCTCAACCGTCGTAATGGGAGCTTCAAGAAGACCTTTCATATTTTGCAAGATTCTTGTAGTTTTTACTCTTGCGATGGATGCCATTCAATTTTTTCTATGGGGAGAAAGTGACGTAGAAACTCCCAAAAATTGGGTCAAGTGTTTGACAATTATCTAGGAATTCTCTTCAATCGGGTAAATTGTTTGACAATTATCTAGGAATTATCTTTAGTATGTTTATCTGCCTTACCCTCCCACCAATCTTTAAAGAACATTCGTAGACTTTTCCTTTGAATTTTTTCTTTGTATCTCAACATGCTTATGATTTTCCGTAGTCTTGTTTGGTATTGAGAGTGGACATTGTTCACTTCCTCCTCCAAATGCCATTGTCACTGATAGAGATTCTCCCTTCGAACATGATGAACCTTTTGAGAAATCTTTTGGGCCCTGGCCAAAATATGTCATGTCTCCATAACTGGAATCCTCCAACATTTGGCAGGTGATGAACTCGTGGAAAAGGTGTACTTCCAAAGAGAGGTAATCTCTTGTTGGACGGAGGGGAGAGAGAAGGTTGACACATTGGCATGAAACCAAGGTGCTTTCTTAAGATTGAAAATTAGCTTAAAGGTAAGCATAATAGGGTACTGGTTTGAAGTAGTAAAGTTGCACCATTTTGAGAGTTAGAGGTGACCCCATTTGTTGATTATATTTTGAGCAATGTAGCTTCTATCAAGTCTTGCTTTCCTCAAATCATCACGAGATTGGAGGTTCGACCAAGAGAATCTTATCCATAACATAGTCGTGGTTGATCTTATTATAAAAGGGTATTCATGATGATATGGAAGAAGTCTCAAATGAAAGCAAAGATTAAATGTGTATACATTAACTTGGTTCTTATCACAAATCATGAAATATTTTGCAAAAAAAATGATGGCACGATTCTAACGAATCATTGAAATAGCAACCGATGTTGATGCATAAATTTAGAATGAGCTACTTGCGATCACACCGGCACTTCTTTTTTATTTTTAAATATAGTGAGAAAAAGACGAGAAAAGGATGGCTCTGACAACTGACGATGGGGGGATGCGCATGATAAAAAAAGGATGCCAAAGTGGACATCGACGAAAAAGGAGGCCAATGTACAGGGGGGGATAATCTTCTAGGTTTGCGCAAGGTTGTTTTAAGAAGTTCTTTGATCACCGGAAGAATCTCTGCTATTACTTTGACAACAACAATTTCCATCTGATTAACTATGAATCTTTCCGCTTTGTTATACTTTGAGGGACAGAGTAGCCACCTGATTCCAGCAACGCTGGAGTGGATGTTTCATCTGTCATCATTGACCGTATGACATATGCTATGTTCCTTGATTCGGATGCCATTTTACAATTTTGTGCTAGCAATTATGACGTCTTATACCTCGGTCCATCTGGCTCTGACAATGACGTGGTGACAAGGCTATGATCGATGCCCTTAACTTAAACTCTATTGACAGCATCTCTTGGCACTTTACTGAGGGTCTCAAATGATGTGTGCTCCATCAGATACTGAATGGAATCAACAGAAGCTGAACGATGAAGCAATTGGGTGAGTCTAGAGCAAAGCAATTTCAATTAAGGACAACAACAGAGATTAATCGGTTCTCTTATAATTAGATTTGCGCAAGTGTGGAAGGAGGATGAATGTGACAAGGCTCGGGAGTGAAGTTTTTATGGTATGGTATGTTTTACTTTGAGGATGATTAAGATATGTTTACTCCATCGGATTGTGATGGTTGTGCTTTAATTCCTCAAAATCTGTAGTTATTAGATATCTATATAATTTTGGTTCTGATATACATGATACATCGCTACTAAGATGTGCACGCATAGCTATGAATAGAGAAGATTTATGTCAAATTATCACAAGAATTTTCTAAACACCATGTTCTTTTCCATATGCTTGCAACAGGAAATTCAGTTATACTGGCTAAAGAGATCCTCCTAAAACAAAAAAGTGCTCTCTGTATTCAAGGAGAAATACAAATTCCTCATTTCTTATGTTAAGAGGACTTTGGTCTAGTCGCTTTTGATCTCTTTCAGATTCTTGGGGATGGTAGGAGTCTGGCAATGCAGAGGCCCTTTACTTAATTTTCCCAATTGACCAGTTAATCAGACAGTAACTATATGTCAAGGCAATACTTATGTTACACAGTTATAATCCTCCGTTTATGGTATCCTCACACAGTAGATTATCGTGCAATTGTTCAATCACACAATCGAACAGACTTATTGATGTTAAGACAGTATTACTGTGTTAATAGTAAATTACGAAAATGCAATAAGAACAGACTTAACAGTATTCCAAATGCCTGCCAATTCTGCACCACAGCGTCTCCGTAAGATTGCAAATCGCCCAGACAGACAGTCTGGCGATCCCCGTCTCCTCTCGCATCGGAGAACACCATGATGTCTCTTCATTAATGAGTAAAAAGGTTACATCGCTTCGCTACGCCCTTTCGGTGCGTGCGGTATATGAAAAAATAAAATTACATTGTGCCAATCCGGCAGCCTAACACTGGCACGCACGGTGGACTCAAACCCGCAAAGAAAATAAAATTAAGGCTCATCTACGATGCCTTGTATATACATGGTTCTTGCTAATTTGAAAGTCCTAGTTATTTTCTATTTTAATGAATCCAGCATCAGCTTTAAGGTTTCTGGCTCCACCAATTGTCCGTTAGTTCGTACTGAACTCGTTGCAATAACCTGACTCATCAAAACATCGGTCTGTGTCTCCAAAAAGGCTTCTTGCAAATAAAAATCATTGGCAATCGCTGCATCTCGGCTCAATCTCATATCAACAATTTGACCATCAATTCGAGACAATCTCTCTACTTGAGCTCCTAGCTGCTTTTCTCTGTGTTCCAACTCCTAAGCTTGATATTGAATTGTTCTATAATATGCATCCCTTTCTTTCATGATTCCTGCTAATTCTTTCTTAAGCTGAATTGTCAAATCTGTTTGGGCTTTTAAGGCATAATTCGCCTTAAAAAGCTCAGCAGATGCAATCTGTAATTGTGCAGTAGTCTGCTTAGCCAAGTTAGCCATTTCTTGTCCTTTCTACACTACCTCATCAAGCTCGACGCGAGTTTCTTCCAACAAATTGCCTAGAGCAACCTGAGCATCATCCTTGTCATGTACCAATTGATTTAACTGCTTGATCTCTTCATCACGAGTGGATAAAAGAGCATCCTTTTCATTCAACTCAGTAAGGGCAACATCTCGTTGGGCAATCAAGGTGTCCTGCTCTACGATCCTTGTTTGAAGTTGTTGAAGCTGCACCTACAGGGCATGGTTCTCTGCCTTGACCGCATTAGCTTCTTCTTGCAACGGAGCAATATCTGCCTCTAACAAATCAACTTTGCCTTGCAGATCCTGTCTGACATTGTCAGTTGCGAGCTTCATTTGAAGAGGTAACTGCTGAGAGAATTGAATCAAGAGATGACCCATAGACTCCACTTCATGGAACATCATAGTCGAAGGAGGAAGAACAGGAAGTGGCGAGGATGAAGAGGTTGATAATAGGTGAGGGGAAGGTGGTGGAGAGTAATTAGGAGAAGAAGATGAAGTAGCGGGTGCGTCGGGAACAACAGGCTCAACAGGGACAACGGGCTCAACAGGGTTCATTGGGGGAGGAAGTGGGATAAGGGTATTCGGCATCAAGATTATACCGGTTGTATTTTGCTTTGTCGCCTCAGTTATATCAATCACAGCATCAACCAGGACAATCACTTCGTTAAGAACTTCTGCAACAATTTCCTTCACAGCTTCTTGATTCTCCTGATGAGAATCCTCCTGAGAAGAAACTTCTTTAGAGTCTTCTATGTGGGCACCTTATTCTTGCTGCTTAATTGGAGAAGAAGGAATGGAAGAATCGACATGAATGGATGTAGCAATGTCGTGGAAGACTTCTTCTTCATGACTAGAAGTTGATCCTTGCACCTGACTGCCAGAGGGGCTCACACATCTTCGTTTTCGGCAAAAAAGTTGCAACAGGTTGGCATCATCATCTTTCTCATCCTCGAGCATTTGAGTAGATTCTTCATGCAACAAGAAGGGAGCGGTTGGAGGGGGTTGCATGGCTTGGATTGCGGGAAAGAGAAAAGTGAGTATATGGGGTAGACGAGAACGTGGAAGGTCACCCTTAGTGACTTTTTTGATAACCGCGACACATTCACGGTGAATGCGCCGGAAGTAAAAGGATGTGAAATTGACAGTTTCACGGGACGCAATGTCTGTCATCGAATAGAAGGGGGGAGAGATACCATAGGTGCATTTTTGTAAGTTCAAAATAGCGGCTAAAAATTGTAGAGTTGTACGCTCCGGTTCAGGTCTACACAGAATGGCATACTCATTAGACGAGTGCGGGGGAAACAACTCTTTCATGGTGGCTACGGGAAGAAGTGGACCATTCTCCAATCCATCCCAAGGAAGTCGGAAGGCATCGGAAAACAAAGCTAAAGTAATAACGACTCGTGATGGGAAACAGGCTATAGGCCAACACTGCTCTGTAGGAGGGGTAGAGGTGATGGCAAAAATGATCTGCGCATAGAATGGTTGACACTCCACTAAATGCCAAGGCAATTCAGCGAAGGTTAGAAGACCACGGGTGTGCAAATTCTCACTCACTTCAGGAGTGAGTCCTGCACGAAAGGTGGCGACATTCGCGAGAGCTTCCATGGTGCACTGTGACAGCGATTTCTAGTCAAGAATTTCGTTTCGTTGACCGAGATCCAATTGCAATACAAGGAGTTGAGCATGGGCATAGAGCATTATGAAGCAGATGATTTTTCAAATACCATGATAACAGAACTTGCCTAAGAAGGAACGCATTCGATGTGCTGGGAAAGAACTCCATGTGACAAGAAGGGACAGAAGAACATGCGGGAATAGAGGAGCTTTCTAGCTACAACAAGCAACAGATGAGGGTATGGTGCTTCAAGGAGAAGAAAGAACGAGGATTCTAAGATCTGCAGGGAGGGCTAGAGAGGGGAATCTGGAAGCTTTCGGTGTGGAAGGAAGCATAAATGGAGAGGGCTCTAGTTTCGTGAGTCTAGGGGTTTCTCTCGCGCACTCTCTGAGTTTATTTTGACAGGGTTTTTGGGGGTAATTTTCAAGCACTGGAGCCAGATATCATGCGATAGACAATGCAAAAATTGTCGAGAGCTGAAAGGAAAGAGACTCCTGAATACTTTTACTGGTGGCGGCCGATACCGCCTAGTGCTGACGGTCGTTCCTGGAAGCATGGGGATGAAGATGCTTTGCTATTATCTCCACACAGTCTCTATTTTCCGCCTAAATTGAAGAGCAAGGGAAAATGGTTCAACCACAGAGTTTGTGAAGAGTGTATGAAAAGAAAGGGGAGTAGAGCTGCTAACACGAACGCTATTTCCATCGATTTCTGAAGAGGGCTCTCTCTGTTTTTGTTTTTCTTTTCAGATTTCGAGGTCGCATAGAGGGAGA
The DNA here is from genome assembly GCA_020310875.1 of Ceratopteris richardii. NCBI lineage: Eukaryota > Viridiplantae > Streptophyta > Polypodiopsida > Polypodiales > Pteridaceae > Ceratopteris > Ceratopteris richardii. Next base: position 191,698,089 of record CM035406.1, read on the forward strand.
AAAGCAGGAAGCGTTGAGCATAGGGAGGAGATATGTTGAGTTTGTAGGCTATCTTCACAAGATTTTGATGCTGAAATAAAAGCCCAGAGCTTCTCCAAAAGTGAGGGCAGTCAAGAGGAGTATACCAATTACAGAAGAGAGATAAGGAGAGAAACAGGAAGCTACGTGCAGAAGGAAAGATTTTTGGGGATCTCTTTGCCATCGATCCTTCCTCTCAAGGAAGGAAAACGTTGTATTCCAGAGACCATGATGATACAAAGGCTTCAACTGAAGCTAGACAACCGCTGGTGAAAAAGTGTTATATGGAGATTATTTTATGCATTTCATGCGCAAGATTTGATGGGATGAAGTTGCCTTCTTGCGTGGAACCCAACACAGAACATGGTGTGAACCTGCTTATGTCTACTGAAGTTGAGGTACTTGAGGGTGGACTTATGGGCACATAATCTAAAGAACTTCAGAGATCTACGAAATCTGAATAGTCAGAGTTGAAGTCTTGATGGGCAATTTATATGCCGTGAAGTTTAGAGTGCGGATTTTTTTTTAATGTTCGTAAACCATAATGGAATAAGGAACGTGATCAGAAGCTAGCCTTCTAGCCTTGTTTGAATTGATTTCTCATCAAGTCAAGAACTGTTATGCTCTGTAATATACTTTTCAACTTTGGTCCAAGAAATTGGAGGCCAAATTTCATGTTATTTATGGCTAGCAAGTCGCACAGAGCTTAAGGAGGACGCTCACAACGGTACTCAGACAATAGTGCTGATGCTGGATTATCTCTTTGACTATCGGACCGCTCTCTCCATAGTTCTAGTAACTCTGTCATTTATTTCCCAATTCTACTCTATTGTTGTGCACTCATCATTGTTATCTATTCTGGTGCAAAGCGATCATTCGAGTAATCAATAGATATTTGTTCTCTAGAAGTATACCACTCACTCCTATTTTAGATGATCCTCGTTTGCTTGAAGATGATACTGAAATTTTACGTCTAGAGCTTATACTTGATTATGATGTTACTACTACATGCACTAGTAAGCAATATCATAGATATTTAGTTAAATATCACTTGAAGAATCTCAATGGATTCATAAGACCTCATTAACTCCACATTATGGCCACTTGATTTTTGCATATCATTCACAATCACATTAAATTCAAGATTTCCATTTCCATGCATGTGTTCTTACATGGAATTCTCTTATGATTGTTCATTGATGGGACATGTGTCTAGCCATCCATGTCTATTTTATTCTTATCAGCTGAGGTTTGTTGCATGTCAACCAAGAGGCATGTTATACTTTATGGAATAATGGAATGTTAAATGGATTTTAATGTCTTTAGGTTCTTGAATTTGATTGTGTTTTGATTAAGTAGGTGAAGAATTATGAGTGTGTGAATATGCATGGATATACTTAGATATTTTTTAAGATATTTAAAAGATAGTATTTTCTATATTTTTCTAAAAATAATGGATCGCTTAGAAAGCAACGTTTTGTAAATAAAGAAGATTTTTCATAAACACACGCTTTTTGAAGCATCACCCTCATGTATCTTCTATTCAAGACATAATGAAAGTACCGATAAACTCTGATAGACTATCCATGAGAGTATGTGGGGGAAGACTGTACCCAATCTCCTTTCATGGTTTATATGAATAAATTGGAAGCTTAGTGAGTGCACTAAGTTTCTATGAAGCTTTAAAGGTTGTTCTTGAGTAGGATCTTTCCAAGAAAATCTCATCTTTATACTATATCCATTGCCCCTTCACAATATCCTTGTGAAGGTGTCCAGGTTGCATCTCAATGGTGTTATGAAAAGGAGTAAAGATTAGGGACACCATAAGTTATCATTCTTCTTTATCTAGAAAACTAGTTTTTTTTTCACAATGCAAAACGTCTTTATCAATATTTGCAACCATGTTTTTTCTTCCATGAGGAGATTTGAAACCTTAGACTTATACAACATTCTTCCTGTATATACTACACGAGCAACTTGTTTCATATTTTTTATTAGCAAAATACTGATCATGATGGGTGTTTCTTGGGAACATCTATTACATCTTATAAGATGAATTTTTATGCCTATGAGAGATTTGAAAGGGGTTGTTGCAAAAAGTAATCTTTTTTATGAAGGAATGAAGTTCTTAAATTTTTCGATAAGGAGGAGTGGTCTAAAAAATTGAAGAAAGTGATTTATAGAACATCTAACATGGAGTGCATCATTCTTTCCTAGAAATAGAGGCACACTTCACATATAGGAGCAACCAGTAGGATTCTCGAAAGTCAAATAGTAGATTTGCAAATAGCTTTAGTTTAATAGTTATGATAGAAGGGGTTGCAATGTGAGTCTGCACACTATGGGGGGAGTTGTTTTTCCTCTACTCCATTTGTTGGGCTACAAGCGAGGCATGGTGGGTCCCCAATTATGTTCATACATGTTATTCCCTACTCTAGGAGAAAAGGAAGCAATGCGTCACTCAGAATTCTTGAGAAAAATCCACTAGTAATATCTGTTGAAATTCAAGCTTCAACCTTCATACATAAATGGACTGGGTGTGATTAGACCCTATTATTTGGGAGAAGAGATAAATCAAGTTATCAAGTACTAAAAATCAAGCTTAGCTTCAAATTTGAAATCACTCCTCATACTAGCCATAAATCATTAATCATACTTGGCTGTGATTAGACCCTATTATTTGGGAAAAGAGATTCCTAGCTTATATGGAATCTTCTCAAATCTATATGTACATAAAAATTTTAAAATCCCACATGTGTTTGAGATCTTTGAGAATTTGAGTAAGCCATTAGATCCATTGCTTAGAAAGCACCATCGTTGCTTGAGGGATTTCATTCATATTTGTGATGACATATCTAGCTCAATGATTTTTGTGTATATGAGCTAGATATCATTGGGTGTTAGGCAAGGTGTTTGTATCATTTTGCATTCATTTCTTTAAATATTTGGTTTGTTAGAAATATATACTTTTCATTTAAATTTTTCTAAAATCTCGTATTAAGTCTTTTCATATTATAGAGTTCACCATATTAGAATATAGCACTCAAATCAAGAAGTTTGTTAAGAGTAATTATTATCCATGGAAGCCTAGAATTTCTAACTATCTTATGGGAAAAGGATTATGGGGTCTGATTAGTAGCATATATGTTGGACCTAGATAACGAGAGAATCCAACTCCTAATTATTTAAGGGATTTTATAGAGTGGAATGAGAGAGATAAGAAAGTCATCTTCATATGATTGCAACACATTAGCAATCCCGTGATAAGGCATATACAAGATCTAGAAACTTCCAAGAAGGTATGGAAAATCCTACAAATGCTTTAATCCACTTCAACCAAAGCTAGGAAGATTCAATTGGGAAATGAACTTGAGAATTTTGAGCATAAATGACTACATTTTGGAAATCAAAAAGGTCATTCATGCATTGGGTTCCAAAGTTTTTCACATAGATGATGATGACCTAGTTGCATACACCTTGAATGGGCTTAGAGATCATGAAAAGTGGAACGCCTTTACAACATCTAGGTATGTCTAAAATAATCTTCCCAACATTGAGCACTTGGTGGCCCTAAAGCTTACTGAGGGGATGAACATTAGGTGCTTCAAGAGAAAGGGCAATGAAGCCAAAGCTTTCTATGTAGGTAAAGGTAGAGGAAGAGGAAGGAATCAAGGAAGAGGAAAAGTTAGGAAAGGGAAAGGATCAAATTGTGATTCTGATCAAGACTTAGGAAGCAATCCTCATTTATGGCAAATATGGCCACTATGCAAGGTATTGCTATCAAAAGGGTAAGATAAATTTAACTTAGAAAGGTTAAGGTAATTATGCATGTACTTCAAATAGAAATGAGAGCATGCTAATAATGACCAAGATGAGTGATAACAACCTACAAGGGTCAAGAACATGGTAAATTGATATTGGATGTAGCAACCACATGGGTTGCAACAAGGGGTTCTTCTCAAACATGCATGTTGCATCAACCAAATGACATATGGAAATAGGTAATGATACTCATCATGCTATTACACAAATAGGTGGTGTTATGTTGGATGGATCTCATGAAACCAAGTGCTTAAAAGATGTTTTTCATTTTCTCACAATCACAAAGAAGCTAGTTTTTGTGGGATAAATAGTTGAGACAGGATTGCAAGTCAAGTTCAATAAGAAGGGATTCCTTTTGGCGAAACCTAAAGAGGGGTCCATATTAATAGCCAAATACAAGAAGGATGGAATGTTATTCACTTTCTATTTGAATTGTAACTTCAACCACAAAATCTACTTCACATTTGCAAATTGGAAGGTAGCAAACTTGGAGCTATGTAGCAAAAGGTATGGACATATTAGTACTCTAAGATTGAAGGACATGAAAAGGAAGAGGGTTAGTGCTAGGGTTACATAATCTCCATAACAAAAACCATTAAAATTTGTGTGAAGCTTCTCAATTGGGAAAGCAAACTAGGTTTCAATTCAAGAAGAGCATTTATGTGTGGAGATGATGGTCCTTCCAAAACATTGGTATCAAAGGACATGGTAGATTTTCCAAATTATCATACTCAAACAAATAACTACTTACACATTGTAACCTGCATGAGAAACTGATAAAGCTTTTCTACAATAAAAGCTTGTATATTGGATCTCATCCATACAATTGTTTGAGGAACAACAAAGAAGAAATCTATTGGAGATAATAGTTACTTTGTAACATTAATTCTTAGCTGCACAAGGATTTATTGGCTCTATTGTATGAAGTATAAATCATTTGTCTTATATTATTTCAAGAACTTCAAAACTATGGTTAAAAGAGAATGTGATAAGTACATAAAATGTGTAAGGTGAGATAGAGGGGGGAATAATTCTCCCATGAGTTCTTTGATTTATTAAGACTAATGGCATCCAAATAAAAATAATATGTAGATAACACCATTAAAAAGTGGTGTGATAGAGAGGCAAAATCGGTACATTGCAAAATGTGCTAGAGTCATGATGAAGGAGATGGGGATGTCCCATTGTGATTGGGTTGATGTAGCAACCACTGCTATATATCCTTAACAAAATTCCCACATGAGTTATATGTGGTACGACATATTCAAAAGATTGGTATAAGAGAAAGCAAGATATTTCATGCTTGAGAGTGTTTGGTTGCACATGATTTGTACTAGTTTCAAGTGAATTAAGAGGGAAGCTTGATGGTAGATCACGAAGATCTTCCTTAATAGGGTATCTAGGTGAGAAAAATGGTTATAGATGATTTAATCCCACAGCTAAGGAGCTAAAAGTATCAAAGGATGTAAAATTTAATGGGATTTTACCTTACTATACTAGAAATGTATCTATGCAGGGTAACGAAGATGAAGAAAGGAGGTTTTCAAAGGATGAACCACAGACCATGGTTCTTGGTGAATAAAAGGGGTCGAGTTTTCAACCATCATTGGATAAATTGTAGTTCTATATCAGTTTGATTAAGTGATGCATGTTTAAAGACAAGGCCAAAATGAAACAAATAGAAAAGATGAAAGCCTATGGATTGAGCTAGATGCAAACCATCATAGGAAGAAGAGGGATAGCTCCAAGACCACTAAAGTATATTCAAATCAGTGGAATGATGAGATACAAAAGTCTGATAGGGTAAGATCTTTAGTTTTTTTTTTTTTTTATAAAGGAAGTTCGGCAATAGCCTACTCTCCCGGACTTGAATTAATTAAGGAACAAAGGTACAATAGAAGGGGACTAGTGCCCACGGGACCCCCCAAATCCCACAAAGCAGGGGAAGCTTGATTGAATCCTAGGTTGCATTACAGAGAAGGTTAATCACCCTCTCATCGCCCTCATGCGGGGCCCACTTGGGTTTGAGCTTGTTGTTGATCAAAAGGAGGACTTGATGGTGCTTGAAGGGGGGGGATTTCTTACTGTTAACAATTCTTTTACCAAGGAGGAATAGTGATTTCTCAATCGACCACTCCCTGGGGGGATCGCCGAAGTTGAGAGCACACCTCTCCCGCCAAATTTTCCACAGGACTTCCCCTCTGATGGCGTTCCAGAGTGTCGCAGAGCAGCCGATCGCTTCTCCCAAAAGGACTTGTTTCCAACTAAGCTGTTTTTGAAGTCTGATTTTCATTCCAACCGTCTGCCAGATTCTGTAGGAGTTGGGGCAGTTAAGGAAGATCTGAGGGACATCTTCGATAGCCCGGTGGCAGCGTTTGCACCAAGGAGGGATCCCACAAAGTTTGCTAGCCTTATGGTTGGTCCAAATTCCTCGATGAAGAATTTGCCATAAGAGGACAGACTTCTTAATCTCTATAAGGGGGTGCCAGATACCCATGAATTTCATGTCCCACCGAAGCCGCGTCCAAGACAGGCACCACTTCTTGTTGAGGCTGATCTGGTGGTCAGCCGTTTCTTTGATGTTCGGGATTTTGAGTATGCTATTTCCATTGTGCCATTTGAGACCAAGCGAGTTCGGAGTGTCGTGTCCCATGAGAAGGCGAGTCTTGTGACGATCCCATGCGAGGCATCTGCTTTGCAAAGTGTTCCATTCTTCGTAGGAGATGTTTATGCGAGGGTCAATATCCTCGAAGTTGATCCAGCTGTTGGTGTCTTGTTTCCAGAGGTGTTTCCATTTTTTGAATCCTTTGTTCCATAACTTCTTGGCATTTTGAATGTTCCACGACTCCACACTCCGGATGCCATGTATCGGAAACCAGATAGAGTCGTTTTGTCTGATTCCGGCCGCCCACTTCCGTCCTCACTAATTCTTGTGAAGCTTTTGACTTTATTCCAGCCCTTCCAAAGGGAGCACACGAGATTGGAGCCTTTCGGGAAGACGGGGATCGGGGAGAATAGCAGGGTCATGATGTCAAGATTCTTCCAGTTCGGGAACCCCATGAGGGCCAACTCATTCTTGTTTCTGAAGATCAGCTTGGCCCACGAGGCCTCCCTATTGCACCAAGCCTTAATCATCCATTTGGCTGCCAGTTTGTTAGCCATACACCCAATGTCCAGGATACCAAGCCCCCCGCTATCTTTAGGGCTAGTGCAGATGGCCCATTTGATTTTAGGCAGCCCCCTTCTGTTATGATCGCCCGTCCAAAGAAAGTTTCTACAAATACTATTCAGTTTGGACAGGCCTTGCTCATTCGGTCTCCAGCAAGAAAGGAAATAGATGGTAGAAGAGAGGAGGAACGTGTTGATAACCATCGCACGCCCAACGAGATTGATTTGCATACCTCTCCAATAGTTAAGCTTGTTTTCGAGTTTGGCCAACACCCAGTTCCATCGTTGCTCCATAGAGACGCCAAACCCCAAGGGGATTCCAAGAAGTCGAAAGATTTGGCCCTGCGGAATGATTTGACAGCCATGATCAATGAGAAGGCCAGGATGTTGCCCCACAATAGCCCTAAAGGCGGTCTTAGAGTGATTGATTTTGGATCCAGAGGCATCACAAAAGGTAGCAAGACACCTCCAGAAAGTATCCAGGCTGGTATTATCATTGTGAACGAACGCGTTCATATCATCGGCAAAAAGTCTCATGATGATTTGACTGTGGTCGTGAGGCAGCCGGAGGCCTTTGATATTGCCAGCCTCCACATGATGTGCCACAAGTCTGCTCAACCCCTCAGTGGCGATGGCAAAAAGAAGGGGGGCCAGGGGGCACCCTTGTCTAATAGATCTTCTAAGATGGATCGCCTTCGAAAGTTTGCCGTTAACGTTAATTTGGGTCGTTGCGTTTCCGAGAAGGGTCGCGATCATCTTGGTGAATTTCTGACTACATCCGAGATCTTGGAGCGACTACAGAATATAGTCCCATTCTAGCCTATCGTATGCTTTGTCAAAGTCGATCTTGAGGAAAACCACATCTTGATTAGACTCATTTGCAAATTGCATACCTTCCCAAATATCCATAATGGTTTCCAGGATAGACTTGCCTTTGATGAAACCTTTTTGGTCCTCACTAAGCCACGATCTCAGGTGGCACGAGAGTCTGTTGGCAATGACTTTGGCGATGATCTTGTATCCTGTTTGGAGCATCGTAATAGGCCGCCAGTTCTCGATTCTGTTCTTTTCCCCCTTCTTGTGTATCAACTTGATAATTCCATTATTTAGACAAGAAGGAAGAGCACCAAACTTTAGCGCTTCTTGCCAAACCATCCGAAGAGGGGTGGCAACCACCAGCTTGAAGGATTTAAAGAACTCGTTAGTGAGTCCGTCGGGTCCCGGGCTTTTACCGAGAGGGAGGGCATCAATGACCTCAATGATTTCTGATTCAGAGATGGGGGCATGAAGCAGGGAGTGGAGGTTGGGTGGTATCCTCCGGGGGGAAACCCTAGAAATGGCAGCCATACAGTCCCTTCTATGGTGGGAGAGGGGGTTCGAGGTTCCCAGGAGTCTCGTGAAGTGCCCTTCGATGATGCCAAAGTTATCTTCTTCCGAATTGCATACATTGCCATGTGGATCTAGCAGTAGGGGGATCGATTATCTGTTGTGTTTCCTTTTAAGGATACTGCACATCTCTTTGGTGGGTTTGTCGGCTTTGCCAGCCCACCACTCCTTGAAGAAGATTTGCAAGTTTTTCCTTTGTATTTCTTCCTCGTATCTCAACACTGCTCTGATTTTTCGGAGACCTTTCTGGGCTTGGTGTTTTCCTTTGTTCACTTCCTCCTCGAGCCGCCAGAGTCTGTGGTAAAGAGCTTCCCTACGAGCCCCCCGCACAGTCTCGAGCATCTTCTTAGTTCTGATCATGATCTTACGAGACTTGTCGACCGCACTTCTCCAGCACTTGGCTGGGGCCAAGCCAGAGGCGAACGCCACCTTCCACACATCGGCAATTTCTTGATGGACGGAGGGGAGAGAGAAGGTGGTTGCGTTGGCATGGAACCACGGAGCCTTGCGGATCTTGTTGGAAGGATGAAAGGTGATAACGATCGGGTAGTGATCAGAGATAGTGAGGTCAGTGCGTTGCGTGATGGTAGGGTGGCCCCACTGATGAGTAAAACTCTAAGAGATGTAGCATCTATCGAGTCTAGCTTTCCTCAGGTCCTCGCCCGCTTGGAGATTCGACCAAGAAAAGCCATTCGAGTCTTTGAATTCAACCAAATCCAAGTGGAGTTTGGTCATGTCCCACGTTTCTTTCTCCCGACTGTCGATGACCCTGCCCTTGCCCATCCACCTGTTGAAAGGCCTACCTGTTGTTCATTTATGGCTAGACATTATTCTTACATGAGCAAGTTTATTGAAGAAAGCACACACTTTGAAGAAGCAAACACATGTTGAGAATGGCAAGGAGCTATGAAAAAGGAGATCAAGGCCTTGGAGGACAATCACACTTGGACTCTTGTTCCAAGGAGGGTATGAAGGTAATTGGAAACAAGTGGGTTTATAAGGTAAATAATCATTCTCATGGTAGTGTTACTCAGTATAAGGCTAGCGCTTAAGACAATGATTTTCTCAAACATATTGAATAGAATATGAGGAGACATATAGCCTTGTGGCTGAAATGAATACCGTAAGATCTATCATTTTTATTGTAGTAATGTATAGTAAGAAATTATTGGAAGTCCTATCAACTTGATGTGATGAATGCATTTCTACATGGGGGATCTAGAGGAAATTTTATACATGGATCAACCACTAGGGTTTGAAGACAAAGTCAAGCATAGATATGTTCTAGTTGAAGAAAGAATTCTACGGTCTCACATATATCTCAAGGGCATGGAATCAAAGCTACTTGACTATTTGATCAATTGTGGATACAACCAAAGCAAGGCAGATCCATCATTCCTCTATGAGAAGGAAGGTGAATCATTTCTCTACTTATGTCTATATGTAGATGATGTAATTATTATAGGTGATCATGAAGAAGGTATCAAGGACATCAAAGACAAGCTTGTAAAGGAGTTCAAGATCTCATACCTTGCATATCTAAGGTATTCCGTAGGGGTTTATTTACCCCTTTTTGGTGCGTCTTAAACCCTAGTGCTAATTCTATAAGGTTGAGTACCTTAGCCTTGATTGGAGGATTCTCCTAACCAGTAGATTTATACGTGAAATCCTGGAGAGTCTTCTTTTCCAAGCCATGTGAGTTCATGTGATTTCCTAAGCTTGGAAACCATGTGACCACCTTAGGGATTCATGTGATGGACGGTACACATGTCCCCTTGAGAGGGACATATTCCCTTGATTTTGGAGATGTTTATTAAAAGGGTTGGTTGGGTGGAAAGTGAGTCTCTCTTCAGAGTGTCAGTCTAGCTAGTCGGTCTTCTTAGGTTGTGTGTGGAAACTATGGCCCTTCCACAAGATTGGTAGGGGAGTAGCTTCTACATTTCGTTGTGTCATTTCTTCCTTAGCACATGCTTCAAGATTGGAGCTCTTTTGAGTCACACATTGGTGACTTCTCCTTCCACCATGAAATTATAAGCTTTTAATTTTTGATCTCTAAAAGATGGTGGGAAGTCTTCCTTATAGGATTCGTTTTGAGCCCCATTTGATAAGCTACACATGGAAATCCCCTCTTATTCAAAAATGCTTGAAAGGCTTCTCTGAATGGACTACCCATCTCATGAATGTTAAGGGAGAATATCAACCTTCAAGGCTTGTCCTTGGGTTGCACCTTCTCTTTGTGACTTGAGTGTAAGTAAAATAGCTCTCTTGTTCTATTTGTAGGAATACTACACATTTATTCTAAAACATGTGCAATAATGGCCCGATGCAAGTTCTTGTGATGACTTTCTCTAGAAAAGAATTGCATAATAGCTTTAATTGTGGAAAAGCTTTTTTGATTTCTTATGCTTGTTACAATGCGCACAGAGTTATTTCTTTGAGTATGATAATCTGGAAAAACTACCATGACCTTTGATACCAATGTTGTGGAAGGACCATAGTCTCCACACACAATCTAAGAAGACTAACTAGCTAGACTCACACTACGAAGAGAGATTCACCTTCCACCCAACCAAACCCTCCAATATATATCTCCAAAACCAAGGGGGTAATTCCCTCTCAAGGATACATGTGTACCTTCCATCTAATGGGTCCCTAAGGTGGTCACATGGTTTTGTAGCTTAGAAAATCACATGGGTTCTAAAGGAAAACTCTCCAAGCTCTCATGTACAAATCAATTGGCTAGGAGAAGCTTCCAATCAAGCCTAAGGTACGCAACCTTAGAGAATTACCCTAAGGTTCAAGACCCATCTAAAAGGATTAAATAAACCATAAATCCCAAGGGTTTCACACCTAGAAACCCAAGGGTTCTACACCTTAGACCCATGTTTGTATATAACATTTAGTACATCTGAACAAAGGCATTATTGAAAGACCGATCTTTGACATTAAGTCTTTCAAATTTGCAGTTAAAACTAAGACTTGGTTAGTTAAAATCTCATGAGCACAAAGTATGCTATGCAATGGAAATCACACTTACAATTCTACAAAAGTAATAGCTCTTAAATGATTAGAGTAAAATAAGGTTTGATTTACAAATTTAAGCCAAAGTTACCTTTACTAAAGTGGAAGTGTAAGCTGAATGGTATGGGACAATCACGCTTACACTAGCACTAGTTGATTCGATGGTATGGGACATTAAATTTATGGGTAATTTAAAGCTGAACTTTGGTACATTTATTCAATAGTATTGGATGTGAGAAAACTAAAAGTATTGAATAGTTCTTTTAACCAAGGGGGAGAATAAAATATTCAAACTAAACTCTTTCAAATTCTATTGAAAGAGCACAATTTTCAAGATACTCTCAAACAATTTTCAAGGATGAAAACCCTTAAGGAGTGGAGAAATTCCCTAAGAACCTGTATCTTTTGCCTTAAAAAGACCAAATAAAGTATTAAAAGGTAAAAGATATGAAAGAAATAGATAAAGTTGAAGTAGTTCCTCGTATTCTAGTACTTCATCCATCTTTCTTGACATCTTCCAACTAGATCAAGTTCTCAAGGTTTGGGATTTCTCAAAGAGCCTCAACACAATAGAATACATTGATAAACCATAAGAACTATATGAATCCTAAGTGGGTTAGTAAAGACCTTGGATGAGCTATAAAGCATAATCCTAAAGATATCTTGATGCTTCATGGGGATTATATAACATATGTTATGGATTCCAATAATATAGACCTAAAAATAATGGTTTCCCATATGAAGTATAATATTTAGATCCCCAATTGAAACCTATGGGTAAATCTTTGAACATGAAGGGATCTATGGGAGAAAGGCCAAAATACCCAATTAGGGCAAAGTTCAAATCAAACTTAAGTCTAATAAGATCAATTACACCACATTAAATGGTTAACCAAATATTTAAGTAAGATTGGTCATGGTATATCCAAAAACCTTAGTCATTGCTATCATAATTTTATACCATAGTTTGTAATAGATACAGAACAATAAAAAGGATAGAGAAGGTGAGAAAGTATAAAAACATAGTTATGTGGATTCGATGAAGAACCTAGTGGTATGGGACGGTGGGTGCTAGATCCCACTGAGTAATTTTTCTTGGCGGTGAGAAGAAAAAGGGACTCATGATCCAATGCAATACCTCTAGAAGGTAATGTTTAGGAATATGCATCTTCTTTAATTATCCTCTTAAAGGGAAGAAGAATTCTTCCAACAAGATACTAAAGGTCCTATCTCTCAATAAACTTCATGGAGAGTTAGAAACAAAGAGAGGATCAACTTCTTGTAGTTTGAAGGTAAACCTCAAAGGTTTAAGCTTTAAAAGCTCCATCCAAAAGTATGATTTCAAATTCAAGGAGCATAAAAATGATCTTAGAACAATCTTGAAAGAAAGCTCAAAAGGATCATCTTTTGGAAACTTGATAATTCAAATCAATGAGAAGAATAAGAAACATCTAGTTACGATGTCAAACATAGGACATCTTAAAAAAATTCTATGATATAAAATGAGAGAATTCTAGAAGGATGAAGAACATCTTTTAGGTTTGAGATCCAAATAAGGATCCATAAGGGTTAACTATTGAAGAAATGGTTGGAATAGTCTATTTCTACTTGCGATCTTGAAGATAGCACAATCTTTTACACTATCACTTCTCATCTCAAAGCTAATTATAAAGATTTTAGTCTTTTTGGAGGAACACGTAAAATGGATATGAAACAACTAGATTCTTCAATAAATGGATTGATCCCTATAGATTCTAGTCCATTAAAGTGGATTCTAAAAACTACATAAAGTTTAGAAAGAATATTGTACCCACTTCAAATCCTTTTCAAAGTGAAGAGGATTTTATATCCTCTTAGAACTAGATAGATAATTCACCTATACCATTCTATTAGTTGGGCAAGGATTATAAAAAAAAAATCCCCTCTTTTTTATGGGGGAATCGTAAACAAGAAAATCCACCCATTTTAGAAAGCCTAAAAGTATAGAGTATGTTTACATATAACAAGAAGTGCTTTGGGAAAGGATTATGAAAGATGCATCTTCCTTTTAGCACAAGATGGATTCTAACTTGTAGTTGAATTTGATAAGGAAACGTTTAAGCAATATTCATCTATTTTTCTAGGTTCATGCACATTGTGCATAGAGATGGACCAAGATAGCAATCTAGCTGAAGTCACTTTATATCCACTTTATTCACATGTTTGGTCTATAGAAGCTAGGATGGCACATAGCTTAAACAAGGAAATAGGCACGGATGTTCACTTCCACTCTCTCCATTCCTTCCATACTTTGCATTTTGAAATGATTCTTTTTTCATATGCAAAATAAGATGGAGCTTTGAATGATTAGGGCAAGCATGAGACCACACATGGATTCTGCTCTTTTTTAATTTGGTCGGGATAGAATTCCCCTTTTGAATAAAGAGGCAAATTAGAGAGATGAAAACCATGATCCTTGAGATTAATCATGGTGCACGGGGGAATATCCCAAGGTATATATCTCCACTCATTTCTGAGCACGAAAATGCTTTTAAGGGGGGAGAATATTCTATAATTACATTGGTGTAAGGGGTAGAACCCTTGGGTTTTGAGGCATGAGATGCTTGTGATTTATAGTTTATTTATCCCTTTTTGTTGGGTCTTGAGCCTTACGACTAGTTCTCTAAGGTTGAGTACCTTAGGCTTGATTGGATGATTCTTCTAGCCACTCAATTTGTGCATGAGAGCTTGGAGAGTCTTCTTTTAGAAGCCATGTCATATAATGTGATTTCCTAAGCTTGGAAACCATGTGACCAACTTAGGGACTCATGTGATGGAAGGTACACATGTCCCCTTGAGAGGGATTTACCCCCTTGATTTTGGAGCTATATATTGGAGGAGTTGGTTGGGTGGAAAGTGCGTCTCTCTTCCGAGCATGAGTCTAGCTAGTTAGTCATCTTAGTTTGTTTGTGGAGACTATGGACCTTCTACAACATGAAAGCATGTACAAGTACAATGGTATTTGGATTAAGTAGAGAAATTATATTTTGGATCTATTGAAGAAGTATGGACTTACAAGATGCAAACCATTGAGCAAACCTATGGAGGTAAATACAAAATTGACTTCAATGGAAGTTAGTGAAGCACATGATCCACTTTTGTATAGGTCTATAGTAGGATCATTGAACTATGCCACCATTACAAGTCCATACCTAGCATATACAATTGGCATTCTATCTTAAATCATGCACACACCTAGGGTTCCAGATTTAATTGCAGCAAAGAGGGTGCTCAAATATCTTAAAGGTACACTCAATGAAGGTCTATTCTATCCATTTGAAGATGAAATGCAGGTAAAAGAATACAAAAATGCTAATTGTGCTGAATCCAAAGATAATAGGACGAGTACAAGTGGTTATGCAATGAAGCTTGCAATGAAGTATCTCTTGGAGGGCATAGAAGCATTCCATAGTTTCTCTATCTTCCATTGAAGCTAAATAGAGGGATATATCACATGTGACTTGTGATCTTATGTGGCTCTAGAAGCTAATGATTGAACTAAGTTTGGAGATTAATCAACTTTCAATCATGTGTGATAACATAAGTTGTGTGTACCTATCTGCCAATCTCATGCACCATGCTAGGAGCAAACACATAGAGGTACACGATCACTACATCAAAGAGAATGTGTTGGCAAAAGAGGTTCAAGTGCAAAATATAAGTACCAAGGAAAACTGTGCAAATATTTTCAGTAAAGCTTTTGATTCAATGAATCCTACAAGGTTCAAAAAATGCATTATGTTATCGGAGTTAGGTTGAAAAATTGGAGGGGTGTTGAAACTCAAGCTTCAACCTCAATACATAAATGGACCATTTCGTGGAAGCCACTTGGAGCTACATGAATCAAGTCAAGCATGAAAATCAAGCTCAGATTTGATTTTCAAATCCTCCTCACAATAGACATATATCTTCAATTACACTCAGGTGTGATATAATCTTATAATTTAGGAACACCACTAGTAATGAAGACAACCCAGATAGTGAGAGCTCCATCATTGGATCAACACTCCCGAAAAAGGTGATAAATTCTCTACCACAAAAGGTGACTCATAAGAGGAAAAAACCATTGGAAATGTCATGGAAGAGCCCCCTTAACGATAAGACATGTGGTCATGACCCCTCCTTTTTGAGGAAAAAGGACAAACCCAAGAAAAAAAAAGACAAGGTCCCTCTCCGCAAAGAGGGTAACCATTGATAATGATTTTCATATCATTTAACGTCAGGGGGCTATCTAACCTCTCAAGAGCAGCTATTATTGGCCACTAGTTTCGGGATAATAGCCTAAATTGAAATTTCATCTGTATTCAAGAGATTAAAATCGATGGAGAGGACCTTTGGAAACGACTCAAACCATCTCTTCCGCTCATGTTTGCATCACCGCTTCACACCCTAGGGGGGCCGATGGCATAGCTATTGGAATAAATAAGTTTTGGTCGGGTAGACTAGTCAACTCCCACGAGGATCGGAAACATCATTGGATCACTACCTCCTTCGGGGGCCTCTTCTAGTTCACTATGGTCTCCATGTGTGCTCCAAACAAAGAGTTAGAGAAGATTGAGACCTGGGTCTCTTTAGACTCCCTTTCGCACAATGTGTTGCTTTGTAGAGACTTCAACATAGAACTAGTCGATAAATATCCCTTAAATGGTTCCATAGAGTACATTAAGTAAAACAACTTTCTCAAAACTTTGAAACAAGATACTAGGAGCATAGAAGAAACGTCTTCCAATGATGAGAATATAACTAGATATGATTAGTGCAATCAAACCAAAGCCCACATAATTCGTTAATTAGCTTACACTTGTTTTATTGCCATAACTTATGCAAGACTTCATATGATCAATCTAGAATCTATCAGAGATTCCATGGTATATGAGCAATTGTGAATATGATCATTGCTATTTCTTTATACATAGAAATAGAGTGAACATGGATCATAGATGATTGATGATGATGACTGATTATGATGATGATGATTATTGATGATTGATGAATTATGATGATGGTTGATGATGATAATTGATGATGATTGGTGATGATGAATGAAGATGGTTTATGATAATGAATAATGATGAATGATAATAATTGATTATGATGATGATGTATGATGATGATGATATTGATATTGATATTGGAGGATGATGACGATACGGATGCTGATGTTGATGAAGAACAATAAATCAAGAAATTGAAGAAAAGCTGGATCGATCAACGATGAAGATGGACTAAAATGATTAGGAGAAATGTTTCCAATTTGAAATCTTTTTTCTTTTTGGAAGAGCATTTGCATTGCATTTATGTGTGTGATAAAGATATTTACAAATTTAAGAAAATCATGTTGAATGAAGTTAACAAACATCTAGTACAGTTTTGCATGAAGCATGAATGACTAGAAATTATATGAATTCAATCAGTTAGCAGACTAGAGACGTTTGGGAGTGAATGCTTGGGAATGTGATGGCATACTTAAACTGAGTTGGTGTATATGCTGATTGATTTGAATACTTAATGAGTGGGAGTCTTTGGATCCTACCATTTGTTTCTTATGAGATCTTACCTCCATATGGATTAGGGTTCATGAAAAACCATCATACTCAAGCTAGTTGTATATGTATATGCATGTTGTCAGTGCACTACGATGGGCTAGTAGGTAGGTGGAACCACCTTGGTTGGGTGATCAAGGCCATGAGCTCACGCTAGTATCATCATAGGCCTGACCTATCTGTTTTCATGGACTTGCATGGGTCGGTAGGCAAGTGGAGTCACTCTAGCCAGGTAGTAAGAGCCACGAGCTGATATCGATTGCATTTAGGACTAATGTTCTGTATGTCGTGCGCTATGTCAGGTCGACAGACATGGGGTAAACTTGGCCGGGCGAACAAGTCCATGAGTCACACCGGATTTTGACATAGGTCGATTTGTGAAATAAAGATAAAAAGAAAATGCTGAAGTGAAAAATAAAAGAAAAGAAAAAGAAAGAGAAAAAGAAAAATGAAAAAGTAAAAGAGAAGAAAAGAGATATGATGGAGATTTGGATAGTAGGAGATGAATAGAGGAATCAGGACATATTCTACAAACTCAGTTAGTAGAAGCTTAGTATATGATAGTACCTAGGATAAGTTGTTGGATCTGAATGAGTTGAATAAACAGAAGATCTAGAAAGCCAATGGTTTATTCGTATGATTGCCTCTCTGATTATGGAAGCAAAAAGGTAATATCATGTTTGTGAAGCTTGTATCTGCTTATTTTTCTAAAATTTGTACTAATCTTTATAAAGTTGCATGGAGCACATGAGATCACGCTTTGATTTTTGAAAAGAAAAACACAAAAAGTAAAAAGATTTCCAAAAGAATTTTGATATGCTTCTATTCGATTTTGCAAGTTGGCCCATCGAGACGATGTGCAGGTTTAGTGGGATGAATATCGAGATGAAATCCCTTAGGAAAGTGTACATCAAAGTTTTCAAGCTCATTATTTTTCTAGTTTTCGTATGATATTTTAACTAAGAAAGAGTTATAAACTGTGCATGTTTCTGTTGATTTAAATGGTTATGAGATGCAAAATAGGTTCGATCTTTGAAACCCCTTGAAACTCCTTGAAAACCTGAGTTTTATCCCATGGAAACCCGAAGTTAGATCCTTACATTTATCATTTAGTATGTTCTAAACCTTTAATTCGATTTAATTTTGTACGTATAGTGTGAAACCAAAAACCTTAGTCCCAAAAAAATCAAAAAAGAGAAAAAGAAAAAGAATCAAAAATAGAAAAAGAAAAACTGAAAAATAAACAGAAGAAAAATCAAAAATAGAATAAAGAGAAGGGATTTTTCCAAAATAGTAGATGACCATGCATGATTCTAAAAATAGAAAGTTAGATAAGGAGGTTAGAAGATTCTAGAGAAGTCCTACAAGGGGAGAAAACCTATAAATAGGTATCTAAACCTCATTTGTCTCTCCCCGTGGATCGTTTATGTGGATCTTCTCTCTAGGTCCAAGATTCTCACGATCTGAAGAACATTACATGAAGTGAAGAAAAGGTTTTTGAAGACTAAAGTAAAAGAGGCATATACCCCGTGGATCTTCCTTCCCTCCTGGTTCGGCCGGTTGATGACTTGAGAGATTATATGAAGTGAAGAAAGTGATTGAAGATCGAAGTAAACTGTACCCCGTGGATTTTCCTTGTGGATCTTCCCTCTAGGTTTCTCATGATTTGAAGAGTATAACATGAAGTGAAGAAATGTTTCTGAAGGCCGAAGTGAAGAATACTCCTCGTGGATTTTTCTTGTGGATCTTCTTTCCAGGTCTAGGTGGTTTCTCATGATTTGGAAAGGAAGATTTAAATATTGAAGTACCCCCATGGTTCTCTTCTCTAGAACATCTCTCTAGGTGGAAGTTTTTCATGATTAGAAGAGGATTATATGAAGTAAAGAAAGAAGTTTTTGAAGGCCCGTAGAAAGTATTAACCCCATGGATCTTCCTTGTTGAACTTCTTCCCAGGTTTCTATCGGATATTTGAAGTAAAGAGATCATCTGAAGTTTATGAAGTTTGAAGACCTGCCTTGAAGTAAAGTTCATACCGCGAAGATGGAAGAGAAGCTTGTGGGTATCTTCTCGCACTGTAGTGGGAAGTCTATCTTGTATTCAGCTGATCCGCACTCTAGCGGCATATTATATCACTGATCCGCAGTGTAACAGCATACTGTATTACCTGATCCGCACTGTAGCAAGATTTTGTATCACTGATCGGTACTATAGCGAAACTAATCTGCATTATTGAAATTTATTAGAGGACTCCAATTGTATTTGCACTCTATTGCTGAGCATTGTTGTTTCATTCCGCATCTTATTTGGATTTTTCATCCATGATAATTACGTTCTATGCATGCGAGCTTTCACTTGCCCTTTCTCTTCCGAGGCATGGACCTACGACGTGCGATACAAGTCATCAAACCGAGGGCCAGGTGCCCACCGCACAGATGGCACTCACGGAACAGGGAGAGTGATCCACATTGGGGCTTGATCCGACCCCGAGCCGCTCTCTCCTCCTTTCCTCCTTCTCGACATCGTGAGTATTCTCTTATATTGTGACCATCTTTTTTGCCCTTCTACAACTAGTCGAGATGCAATTCTGAAACATATCTAAAATTATCTATAAGTTCTTGGTCACTTAATGATATAAGCCCCGTGCCAAGGCATCGTGGCTCTAATTCATACTCTTCACAGAAACGAGTAAGATTTGTATCGTTGAAATATCCGCTCCTTTTGATCACTCCCTCCTGGAATGCCTGGATGGCACTGCATTTTTTTTGGTCTTGCTAGAAGCGTAGGAGATGGGTTATAACATCCATTGTAGTATCGCCCATAAATGGTCAAACACAAAGATCTCTCTCAAACTGCAATACTAGCTAAACTAGGATCGAAGTCTCTACACTCTCCTACTTCACATCGGGTTCACGAGGTATGCCATTGGGTTTTCACTAAAGGATGGAGGAGCAAAGACTGAAGGGAAAAGAAGTGTCAAACTCTAAAAGAAGTATCAATGTTAATGGATTTTTCTTTTTTAAATGAGGTTTCGAGGCAAATTATTTCTCGTCCCTTCATTAAATCAAAATGGTTGAAACTTAAGTTATTATTGGATTTAAACCTCACTACTATAGTGCCTTGAGATTCTAAGAAAATTGCACCTCAAAGTACTTCGAAGTTACCACATGGGGTTAATAGATTTGACATTTCATGTGGGTATCCATGCTTTTAAACGCAAATACTTTCATGCATGTGCTTTGGAATGAGTTAGCCAAGCTATTTGCTGTGCTTATTTCTACATTGTTCCTAGGATTTGCAAAATAAGTACGGGTATATTATCTTTTCATGAACTCACCAATATGGTTTCCATCAATATCCCATGCAATATTTTCAGGAAGTGATTCCAAGAATTTGGGTGAAAAAGATCAAAGCACGTTCTAATAGCAATAACATAATGTGAAACCTAAACTTTTAGGTGAAAACATTTCAAACCCGCTTGGTAGACTTTCAAACACAGAGCATAACTTCTTGGTTTTAATTTAACTTTTTGTTTGAGTAGTATTTTAGAACATAAGTTTCAGTTTTTTCGGTCCATCTCTACATGTTACTAAGCAAGCATTTAATGAATAACCCTTTCAAGAAGAAAGAGAAACTTTCAATTTCGTCTTGCTTCCTTCAAACTTAAGCCTATAGAGATGACGTTGCTCAATATAAACGTGCTATGCTCCGAGTAACATAACATTTCCGTTTCCCTCTTATTGATAAAGCATGAATAGAGAATTATAAGTCCTGTTTATTTGAGAATTACTGAAGTGGGATATTTCCTGTCATTAATTCCAAGTATAGCAGATATCATCACAACCAATACTCACCATATTTCTTTCTAGAAAAATACGACGACATTAAAGTAAACAAAAACACAATCAGCATCATCTGATCGTACAATCATCTTTCAAAGCTCATCCGCCGGCAGCGTGATATTTCGCATAGAAATAGACTCTTAAAAATGGAAACGCTTTATTTGAACTACAAACTTGACACCATCCCTGCTACGTTGTTTGCTTATCTTAAAGAAGATTTTCCACTTAATGCGTATGGCATGACATAGAAATATACGAGCGATTTATTTCGTAAGACAAACGGCCTCCAGGGCTTGGAGCGATGCATGAGACATCAATTCATGTGTTATAGAGAAAGAAGTCGGCTACATTTTTCACTTCTTGATTGCACAAGCTAAAAAAAACGAAACTAAGACATGGACATCATGCGTTTTCCAAGCACAATGGACAGTGTAGATTATCTTTCAAACAAAATCTCCTTGCAATTACTCCTTACAACAGACCGATCTTTACCTCGATATATATGCCCGTGAAGCCTTCTGCCGCCTATTCAATTTACTTCCTCTTCATACTCATTAACTGACCTACCAAAGTGGCATCCCAAACTGCTCCCATCAAACCACTAACCTTATCTACTGTGGAAGATAGTTGATCTTCTGTGTCGGCGTCAAGAAGTTGATTAAATAACAGAAATCCAAGGTTGTCGAGAGCCTCCTTTCTTCTATATATCTGTTGCCAATTTCCACTCAGACCGTGCTGCCTCTCAATTCGCGTCCTCCATATCCTGAAAGCCACCTTAAAACTTGAACTCATCTTGGTGTTCTTTCAATTGGATATCAGGTTCTTTTCGGATAACGTAAGATTCCATCTGAATCTGCATACTGAGACAAGAGAAGACCCTTTTTCAGAACATTTCTTCTAGTCACATCAAACCGTTTTTCTCCCTCGATTTAGAGAAGATCAGAGGCAATCTTGGTTTTTCTTCCATCTCCATAGCGTTGCTTCTCTGAAGCTTGTTGTCTGCATCTCGTTTTTACCCAGAACTATTCCCATAAAATCTTCAATGAAGTATGTCCATTTCCTCTGGATCATTGCTGCTTCCCTTCACCTTAGCATGTCTATTTCCTACTAGCACCAAAAAGTAGTGCTCCAGACCGACGTGTCCTTCTCTAATCTGCCAGACGTCGTCTCTCAGGGATCAGCCCTTCCGATGCAGCCTTCCGCTCCCTGCTTTCTTTCCCCAGAAAAAAAACTCCAACCGAAATTGAACTCCCCCCCTAGCGACTCCTGTTCCCCTTCATATATCCTCCCGAAACCTCCCTCAGTACGTCGGCATACTTTCCTCTCCTGAGTCCCCCACGTTAGCCTTCCCTTCTCCGTCCTGCCGACTTTTCCTTATTCTTTCTGTCAGAAAAACCATTCTCCAAAAAAAAAAAGGAAAGAAAGGAAAACGTCTTCGTGCTTCTAGATCCAATCACTATCTTACATTTTTCTCTTTATGACCTTGGTTTCACTATATATATTATATTTCATTAATACTTTTACATTACAATTAACAGTTTCACACATATGTGTATATGCTCAGATGCTTATATCCATTCACACATATGCACATATACATATACTCATAAATAAGTTCACATACAGAGTCACACAAAAACTTTTATTCACATGCGAACATAAATGCACACACATTCACGCTTATCCAAACATGCATACATGCACCATTAGATTGTCATACAGAAGTGTTTATGTATTTGAATGCACATACATTTGTTTGTATGCTCACACTCTCACATTTCCACCATTGGTACATGTAAGGCACATGGAGACACTCGCTTTCTGCAAACATACATGCTTACATGGATGCCCCCATACTCACATTCAAACCACAAATACACATAATGAAATTGAATGACTCAAGCTCTTACCTTAGCTAACCCTTGTAGGCACAAGTACGTTCACAAGAAGATACAATAAAACACCATTTCATTTGATTATGTTCAAATGCAAAAGATTCTCATTCAACTTCAAAACATGCAGGACGAGTTTTTGAGATCAGGGTTCACCATAAATTTAACCATATTGATATCTCTTATTTGAATTGGTTGGATGTTTTGTAATGGTGCCCACGTTTGAGTGTCAAGTCGTGACCACAACACATACCGACGCCAAATATTTTTGATGCGCATACCAACCACTAATTTTTAATGACTATACCGACGATTAAATGAACATCGATATTGCCTCCGTGGTTTTTCAAGGATTTTCAATGGTCATACCCATGCCGAAGCATGACTATCAATATGGAAAATGTTGGTATGCCCATTATATATATATATATATATATATATGTGTGTGTGTGTATATAGATATATATATTTATTTATTTATTTATTTATTTATTTATTCAGGATTGAATACAAGATATGTGATCTTCATAGATATGTGATCTTCATATTATGACCTATATCCTTTTAAGTGAGGTTATAAATATGAAAGACATAGAATTCCTATTTCTAGAATAATATCTTATATACCTCCTACATAGGTTTGGAATTCGTGGGTCTAAACCACTCACAAAACCCATTGTTGTAAGTACTAAGCCTTTTGCAGGTGAAGGAAAACCCAACAAAAGATTTGAAACTATACATAAAAATACTTCAGAGCTTGAATTATGCTACAATGGGAAGGTTAAAGTTGATTTATGTTGACGGGTGTTGTCACAATTATTGAATTTATATTTATACTATCATTTGAATGTAAAGTCAATAACGGGGTTTTTTCTATGCTTGTAAAGATAATTTACATGCAAAGTGCATAATGATGCATATTGCTCATATCCGTTGAGGTTAAAAGGATTACCTAAGGATGTTTATATCCGTTGAATTGAAATATTGCTCATATCCGTTGAATTGAAATTAGCAACAAGCAAGAATTGGTAAAAAAAAAACTGGAATGAACTTCAAAAAACAAAGCGACATAAATTTAATAATGTTATTCTTTTAATTTAATGAATACACTTGTTTGTGATTTGGGATCCTCTTTGCCATCTTCTTCAATGTCCTTATCTAAAATGTACTCATCATTATCACATTTCTTGAACAACTTTATCCTTTTACCTACCATCAAAGTTTTTTATGCAACTCCATTTAATTCACAAAGAACATGTGTACCATTGTTGTCGACTTTAATTACAATGTATGGTCCAAAACATCATTGATTGATTTTTATGTGTGCATCATATTGAGAGCCAAATGTAATATCATAAATGAGCTATCATCATCAATATCTTCTTCATACACCTTTACTTTTGTCTTCCCTTTCCTTTGTATTTCTTCAACATCTGATAATCATTTGTTGACCCTATATACCATGCACTTTGCTCATCAAATGTAACATCTTTTGTAACAAGAAATTATTTTGTATATGGACTCCACAATTTGTAACCCATATGGCTATCATCATACCCAATAAACACATACTTCTCTGCTTTGGGCTCTAGCTCATGTCTTAATTGTGAAGGAACATAAGCATATGCGAAACATTCAAATACCTTACAATGATCAAGAGTAGGTTTCTTACCCCACCACGCTTCATAAGGTGTTCTACCATCCAAAGCTTTGCAAGGTAACCTATTCACAAGGTATGTTGCGGTGTTGATAGCTTCTGCCCATAAGTAGTTTGGACAATTCTTATCTTTCATCATTGATCTTGCAAACTCTACAAGATTTCTATTTCTTCTTTTTGCAACTCCATTTTGTTGAGGGGAGTACCTGCAAGTCTTAATTTATCTTGTTCTAATTGTTTAATGCATAAACTCAAAAAATCATTAGCAAAAATGTTTTGAGACTAAGGCAAGTTTGACTATGCAGAAATATGAGACTCAATCGGAAACAACATTTTTTTATAGTATATGAGTTCAGTAGGTATATACCATGTAGTATGTGTGCATGTCATTCTATCTACCCAAAGAGCAAAAGAGAAGTATCTAGGCCATTGTCTAATGTCATCATTATATGCTTCAGAGATGGCTTTCACAATAGGTGGATGTCCTCTCTCTATATTACCATTGGTCTCTCAATTATATGTAGTAGTGATAGACAAGTTAATACCATGATGATCAAAGAATTCTTTATCTTCTCTCGCATCTAACTCTCAACAATCGGCAACTACTTTCTGTATGTGCCCAAAGCAACTTATGACATCTTCAAGCAAAAATTTAGAAACCATGTAAGTGGTTTAAGAGTGTAGTGCACAACCCTCTATATGATTAGTTAAGTCCTCACTTGCAAGTACAATGTAATGCATTTTGTCAATAACTTTAGGCATAGTCACAAGATCTAGTACCCACTTGTAATGAATACAAGCTGGATAGGTAGGATGCAAAGGATATCTATGTTTGAATGAGGAATGAAGTTGACATGTGGAACATGTAAGAACATAGTTACTAATGTAGATAATCCTAGGTCAATACTAGGTACTTCTAATTTTTTCATATGTTCCAATAAATCCTTTCTGACCTACCCATAATTTTGCATGCATGTCCTTCATTACTTGCAACTAAAGACCTCATTTTACTAGGACTCCTTGTGGATTTTTAACCTTACCCTTAGCATTTCTCCAAAGATAACTATTACATGAAAAAATGTTGTAAGCTTGTTTTCTAATGTTATGGAATCTACTCCTAGTCTAGCTAGGTAGTGGTTCCAGTGTACTTAGATACTTTCCTATGTCACTCCATTCATCTTCCTACTGAGACTCAAGAAATTGTTCATACTCATGTATCTGTGGAACATGTTCTACTAAGGTCACACTCTTTATTAGTTCACTTTCAAGATCATCATAACATCTATCTCTCGATAACATATCAGCATTGAATTTGACTTATCTAAAACATGAACTAACTCAGGAGATATGAATTTAATATATGCGATCATCTAAACATGGCTGTATTGGGAGATGAACAATTGGCTATCATTCCAATGAGACGTACACAATGAGTCTGAACTTTCACATTTGCATCTATGAAATATTCTTTGTCTATTTTCAAAGATGTTACCATAGCCCATATTTTCGTTTTGTTTCGTGTTAAATTTTAGCCTCAAGCCTAATTGCATATCTATATCCTTCACTTTCATCTTGACTTATGACCCAAACTATACAAATAGGGCTAGTATCAACACTCAATATAATAGTTTTGGTAATAGAATAGTCTATATGCTTAAGGATGGGAGCTTCAAGCAACAATTTCTTCAATTTACGCATAGCTTGTGTGTGTTTCAGTCCCAATAAATATATGTTTCTTCCTCAAAAAATCATAGAGAAAATCGACAACAACAGCAAAGTATGGGATCCAATAACATAAAAGATGAAAGCACCAAGAAATCTACATACCTCACTCACATTATTACAAATTTCAGAATTTTTTCTAATGGCATCAACTTTTTGTGGGTATGGTTTTTTTATCATAGTGGCCACATAATTTCAAACAATAAGAACCTCATGGACACCAAAAATAAATTTTTCTATTGAAAATGTGAGTCCTTCCTCCTCAAGTCTTTGAAATATTCATTCACAATCAGAGATATGATCAAAAACAAATTTACAACATCTAGAGGAATCTAATGTAGTGTCCTTTGCACGTTCTTCATTGCCTTTAATTGGAATATCATCAATGAATGACATGATTAAATGATGGATTAAGTCATGTAAGACCATATTTATGGCATTCATCATATAAGCCACAAAATTTGTCCCTCCTTGAGGTAGAGTACACATCTACACTAAGACTAAAGGAGTTTTCATTGTGGTTATGTCATGACTATCAATTGCTAATTGGAATTGGTCATACCTAGAGTACAAATCACTCATTGAATAGATAGAACGTCCTAAAAATGATTCAGCAAATATGGTGACTTTATTGAGGGGTTGAAAATCTTGAATAAAACATATTTTTCCATTATTTTCAGCCAAACTAAATCATGTATTTGAGTAAGGTGCAAAAGAGAGCTCTAAAATTCTCATGTTTATCTCATCCTTAGAAGTTTCATTAGCTTATGCAAATGAGCCTTTGGAACTCATATGGGCAAAGATTCCATGGAATATGTGGAGCAGTAAAGATAATCATGGGTGCAACTAGCTTAGGAAGTGTGCCACCTATCTCATGAGGATACATAATAAAGCCTTTTCCATGGCTACATATAACTTTCTCAAATTTATTTCTCTTTGCTAGCAGAAGAAAGTCATCATCTCTACCAATTTTCACTAGTTTGATTATCTCATCTATGAGTGTATGTCCTATGTTTTTCCTATCCCAAAGAATCGGATCATTTTTCACAACAATGTTTTCGTTAATTCTTTGGGGTAATGGTTGAGCGATGGGTTTGATTTTTGTATCTATAGCCTTGTAACTTTATTTCAACCAAGGCATCATGTGTTTGGTTCAACTTTGAGCACTTTTCATTATTGAGAGCATATTGTTAGATTAGAGCATACTCATCAAGGGAAGAAAGAAGAATAATGTGGGAATTAGATATTTTCTCAAGGCATAACTCTAACTCCTCGAGAGTAGAGAAAAAAATGAGATGTCTCAATCACATGCTCAATGCTATCATCATGTTGCATGATTTTGTTGGTTTTATAATTATTGGGGATTTTTTGGATAAAAGACTTAGATACTTGACTCTTATGAAGGAAATCTAATCTAGAATGTGGAAGACAAAGTGACAAACTATTGTAAAGGTTGGATGGTTTCTAGATGTTAAAACAATGTCCACTAATGTTGTGCTCAACAATGGATTCTATCCAAAATTTTTATCATATATGGGTCCAAACATGAATCAAGGTGCACAATCACTTTGAACATGCCCATGACTCCGAGTAACAATAGGCTTCCTTCGAAGTGAAAATCAACTCCTAGGATGATTGACTCCTATTATCATGACTTGAAGTGATTGCATTCCATCCTTAGACTTAGTTCTAGCATATGTAGACCCATCATCCATGGCTTTAGTTTCCATACAACTCTCACAAATAAAGGGCTGACCTAAGAGAACTTCATAGGAGCAATTATCTTGAATAAAGAAGTAAAATTCTTAGATGATTCCTCCTTTGTGTATGGACACACAAGCACAAGCTCCATACAAAGGTACCTACATCATTATCTAAAATTCTCATATGCTATCGGGAAGATCAAGGAGGTCTAAGAAGGGAGAGCAGCACGGGGTTGGATCAAGCCACGCCGGGTGCATTGTCCCCCTAGTCCAGCAAGCGGTGTGTGCATGTTGGGCACCTCGCCTTGGTAGGATGATCATACCTACGTAGGCGTCCACCCTCACAAGAAAATATCTCCAAAGCGATCGATCACATCCAATGAAATATGGGGCAAGCATTGAGCCTGACTGTCAATTCGATGATAACAAGATCAAGAACCTAAATGAAACGTTCTAGACCTAACAAGAGTTCCCACTTATCTTTATCCAAATTCATCATAGATCATAATTCTCACACACATATAGGGTTATGATAATCTCTCAGTTTGAGGGAGTTCGTTCTATTCATACTATCGTATAAATCACGCCTATCTTTAAGTACAAATTGGCAGCCCACAGCAAGATAACCTTTACATCCGAACTATGTCATGTTTTTCAAAAAAAATGGATCCACAAAAGGGAATGTCAGTTTTGGCCTATATATGATAGTGCAAAGGTTAAATATCCTATGTGACCATGTGTCTCTAGCAATGGTTTCACCATTAATAAGCCTAGAACTTTAGAAAACATGTCCTTATCACTCTTAATGATAAAAGAGGATAGTTCGCATGAGCTTGGGACAAATAGATACTCACAAAGCATGAATCGTGATAATTTCCTTCTTGACTCTCCTAGCGTGCACAAGAAATTGGGACACATTCTTATGTTGATCATCTTTCTCTCTCTCTCTCAACCATTTTCTCCTTCTATCAGCTTCAACTCTCTCCACCGACTCAACACTCTGCATGCTTGCATTTCCCTCTCTCTCTCTCTCTCTCTCTCTCTCTCTCTCTCTCTCTCTCTCTCTCTCTCTCTCTCTCTCTCTCTCTCTCTCTCTCCCTCTCTCTCTCTCGCTCTCTCTCGCTCTCTCTCTCTCTCTCTCTCTCTCTCTCTCTCTCTCTCTCTCTCTCTCTCTCTCTCTCTCTCTCTCTCTCTCTCTCTCTCTCTCTCTCTCTCTCTCTCTCTCTCTCTCTCTCTCTCTCTCTCTCTCCCTCCCTCTCTCTCTCTCTCTCTCTCTCTCTCTCTCTCCCCTCTCTCTTCCCTCTCTCTCTCTCTCTCTCTCTCTCTCTCTCTCTCTCTCTCTCTCTCTCTCTCTCTCTCCCCTCTCTCCCTTGTGCATCTCTTATCTTCTGCACTTCTGGACTACTGCCATCATCGAATCCTCATCTCTCTCTTCATGATGCAGCACATTACTGCATTTCTCCTCTCTCTCTCTCTCTCTCTCTCTCTCTCTCTCTCTCTCTCTCTCTCTCTCTCTCTCTCCCTCCCTCCCTCCCTCCCTCCCTCCCTCCCTCCCTCCCTCCCTCCCTCCCTCCCTCCCTTTCCCTCCCTCCCTCCCTCCCTCACTCCCTCTCTCTCTCTCTCTCTCTATCTATCTATCTATCTATCTCTCTCTATCCCTCTCTATCTCTCTCTATATCTCTCTATCTATCTATATATCTCTCTATCTGTTCCTCCCTCCCTTGCTCCCTCTCTCTCTCTCTCTCTCTAACACTGAGTCACAATAAAGGAGAACAAAGACATGTTCTCTTTTCCTTTTTACCTAAAGACCATTATATCAAGCAATAAAGTGAGCATTTCACAATATCTAGAAAGCATCACTTGTTCTTGCTTGTAAATATTGTCACTAGAACCTTGATCTCATATCCCAAGTAGTCAAGATAGATATAATAAAATTCTTGTTGCCATGAAAACTAGTTGTTGAGCCGATCAAGAATCCCACATCATGATCTTTGACAATAGATTAGTGTTGAAGGTACAAGTAAGAGTTCGGGAAGCTCCTTCCTTACATCCATAACCTCAACAAGCACAGATTATAGCTGATTAAAAGTTACTCGAAAATTAGAGTACATGTGTTGCAAAAATCGGAACATTTTAACAAGGCAATTAAGATCATCCCCTTTGTATGGTTAAGATCCTCATTGAATGCATGGCCATATTCACAGAACATGAAATACATTTCACAAAAGCATTCCCAAGAGAAGATAATAATCAACAAAATTATACTAAGAAACATTCACACATGATCAGAGAAATGCTCAAGATAAATCAAGTTGAATACAAAGTGGAAGCAGAACTCGACATTATATTTATATTAAAATGATGTTTTACATTTCCTGTGTAAGTACAAGAGTAATATGAATCTACAATAGAAGCTGATCATAGCTTTCCTCAGGCTCAAGGATATTGGGATCCTCTGGAACATTAGAACACATATCCTGCCTCTCTTGCTCCAAGATTGGCTCTTCAAGGTCAGCCATGTCCCCCAGTTCATCTGCAAGTGGGGGAACAGGCTCCCTTGAAGCCGGTTGGAATCTCTCCGTGTCTGCAATGTTCTTCCTTCCAACCTCTTGGTCTTCATCTGGGCATTCATTCAGCCCATTGATTCTCATTCTAATAAAGCTCACTTGAGCATCATCCTTCTCCACAGCTATGCAGTGCCTGAACATCTTTAAGGAGCAAGCCAGAGTCGTTCCTGAAACAGCAGAAAACCACTTAGAGGCGTCAATCAACCATGACTAATGAAAATTGTGAAAATTGAAATTACCTGTGCCCGAAAAAAGGTCTAGGACCCAGTCATCATCATTGGAGAATAGCTGAAGCAATCTCATTATGAGTTTTTGTGGCTTCTGATAGGGGTTAACCAATGTCATGTCCCTTGCTACATGACGAAGTTTCTTGGTAACGGCTGGGAACATGAGCACATTTGAGATCCCATTCTCATTGCAATGCTCCCTGACTCTCCTTTTGCTTACTTCATCATAATAGCCAACTGTAATGCATTCAGTGGAGCTCACAAACCTATGCAAAGGAGTGTGATTTACGTTTGTCTTCACCCTGCAAACAAGAACTATGAGTCACAGAGAGCATCATTAAAGCCACGGAGATAGAAAGAAGATTACTTACAACGTGAGGCACTCCACAACATGACATCTTGCCTTCAGAGCAGTTGAAACAGAGAAGGACTCGTCTCTGCTATGGAAAATTACTATCCTCCAAAGAGGAGACATAGTCAACTCTGCAAAATCAGTGACCATCTTCCGAATCTGAGGGTGTTTGAAGGGTTCATCATCATTAACTGATCCCAACATCCTAAATCCATAGGGTATGTCCGCTATGAGAAGGGAGAAATGTTTTCTAGGCACAACAGAACAAATATTATTTACATCACTACAGAATACATTGTTATATACAGGCCTAAGGGGGTCTAGGGGATTGGAGAAACATTTCAGATCAGGTTCATCATCAAAATCCATCTCCTTGGCTTTCAGCCTAGATTTCTCATGCCTTGCTCTTTGAATGTGAGCCAGAAATGCAGGGGGGCAATCATCTAGTAGCTCCGCAGACTTACTTTTCTTTGGTTTCTGCAGAAAAAAGTGGAAAGACAACTAAATGAGCTCTTCAATACAGCAAACAGAACATAAGGAAGCGATGCATGGCATCGATTTCATGTGGGGGTAGATGCCAGGCATCGACTTTCTACTGAAAGTCGATGCCTGGCATCGACTTTGGGACATAAGTCGATGCCTGGCATCGACCTATGCCACGAGGTCGATGCCAGGCATCGACTTATGCTGCAGGTCGATGCCGGGCATCGACTTATGCCCCCAAGTCGATGCCAGGCATCGACTTTTGGCTGCAGGTCGATGCCAGGCATCGACTTTAGCCGTAAGTCGATGCCAGGCATCGAATTCGTACTAAAAGCCTGGCATTAAATTGGTTTGGTGAATCAAGGCATCTAACCTAATGGCAAACCAGGCACAACCTCAGAAAGAGAACCTACCCAATCATGGAAAAGGATGAAATATTCTGATAAAGCTTTGTAGGATGATGTGGTTGGATAGTCTGCTTGGACCTCTGTCCAAGAAAAGCAACCCAGCCTCTTCATCATGACCTCCTGAATCTTCATGTAAACTTTATGACTACAGTCACAGAAATTAAAAAGAGACTAGGTTAGACCAGAAACATGGGAGGAGGGAAAAAGGATCTGAGAATAACATACATACTTGTTGAGCTCAGTCACCATCTCCTCCAGGCTTAAGTCCTTGGAGATTACCCTTGACAAAGTTGATATGATCAATGTATCATCCTTGATTCCTTGAAGGGCCCTCCATGGTGTCAGCTTCATGTCCTCAGGAGCCTCTTCAATTGAGAGGTCAGCTTTCCTTCCCTTTCCCTTCAGATCAACCTGTGGGTCTGGCCTCAACTTTTGTTGCTTCTGGCCCTTGACCTCCTTGTTCTCCCACATTGTGAAAATTTTATCCTGTAGATCCCAGATCTCACCTGATGTGAATGCCAGTTGAAACCATGGATCATATTTCCTCAAGGCATCAGACTTTCTATTCTCATCCAGTGCAATTCCAACCTCAATAAGGCATTGCTTTCGTAGATTGGGATGTATTCTTCCAGCTTCCTTAACAAGACAATCTTCATATTCATGGTGGAAGAACCGAATTCTCTCTATGGAGGACATTTTTTGCCTGTAGTCATTGTCATTGTTGTGATCCCAAGCAAGAAGCTTGGCTTCCTTAGTTGTAAGACCAGCATATATCTTACACTTTGCATACCTAAAGAAAAATGTGGTAGGGTGCTCCTTCACTAGCTGTCTACGGGCCTCTGCAGAGTGTGAACCTCCAATCACATAATAAGTATACTCCTCAAATAAACCCTCATTGAACTCGTCCACAGAGTTGCACTCATTCGGATCCACCATGACAAGGAATGGCACAACAGTAGCATGAGGATTTATTTTCATTTTCTTCTTAAGATTCTGCACATGCAAATTGTGTGGCTCCCTGATCTCAAGGGGCCTCCTCCCTGTGACTGGATCTATTGGTGGCCTGTCGATGATATTGATTGGCAGGTGGAACAACTGCCCCTTCTTCACAGCTTTTCTTTTAGCTATGTCCTCCCTCATCTTGTTCTGCTCAATACCAAGAACACCCGAGGCAAGCTCTCCACCAGGTGCAACAATTATATCCTTAGAGCTAGAGCTTGAGTCAGAAGACTCCTCTTCTGAAATTCTCTTCTTTTTCTTTTGAAGCTTTTTCTGCACGCTCTGCTTACCCCTTGCCTTTATAGGGGTTGTCATCTTCTATTGTGTTGGCATGATGTTGCCCTGGATCCATGGCATCAAGTCCTTGATAAGATTGACTGAGTCCCTGCATATCTCAGCTAGACGATCTGGAACATAGCACTCTGGGCACAAGAAATCCATCTTGCATATAACATTTCTCAAACCTTTCGATGTCTCTACCAAGAAAAGGAGGTTGTCAGAATCCTCATCTTCATAATCCAGTTTGTACAAAAGGCCATACTGAAAACCTTGTGTTGTCGTGATCTTTCCTCTCCCATATGCCCCTACGAACACAAGAAGGACTGCATTCTTCTCTTCAACATACTGAAGGCACCACTCCAGATTTGTCATGTCCCGCAGTGGACGATCTGTCCTTAAGACCTCAGCGTCCCTCGACCTATCCTTCATAGTTGTATCATCCTCAGGAATTTTGATGCTACTCTGTCCACCTGAGGATATTCCTAGCGGGTTGCTGGCCTTCTCAGAGGATAAGGATACAATAAGTTTCTTTGGTTTCGCTTGGTGACCAATGCCTTTGCCACGTTGCTGATCACCAGAGCCCATGGTGACTCTCAGTTTCTTGAAGGGCCTCTCACTCTTGGACTCCGCATCCCTGAAGGCACTTGGAATAATCAGCTCATACGTAAATGTGGTTTTCAAAGGCCCAAGTCGATGCCAGGCATCGACTTTTAGGTTCAAGTCGATGCCAGGCATCGACTTTTAAGTGCAAGTCGATGCCAGGCATCGACTTTGTGTGCAAGTCGATGCCGGGCATCGACTTGCACTTAAAAGTCGATGCGTGGCATCGACTTGAACCTAAAAGTCGATGCCTAGCATCGACTTCCACCCAAAAGTCGATGCCTGGCATCGACTTTGCACCCTAAAGTCGATGCCTGGCATCGACTTTAAGGCAAACTTCGATGCCAGGCAAGTCGATGCCTTGCATCGACTTGAGGCTTCAAGTCGATGCCAGGCATCGACTTGCAGGTGTAAGTCGATGCCAGGCATCGACTTGAAGCCTCAAGTCGATGCCTCACTTGGATTTGCACCTGCAAGTCGATGCCTGGCATCGATTTGCACCTGCAAGTCGATGCCTGGCATCGATTTGCACCTGCAAGTCGATGCCTGGCATCGACTTGCACACAAAGTCGATGCCTGGCATCGACTTTCAGGTGCAAGTGGATGCCAGGCATCGACCTGAGGCCTCAAGTCGATGCCTGGCATTGACTTGCACGTGCAAGTCGATGCCTGGCATCCACTTGCAGCCTCAAGTCGATGCCTGGCATCGACTTACACCTAAAAGTCGATGCCAGGCATCGAGCTGTACCCTCATTGGATCTGTATTTTTAGAGCTAAGAAAAATAAAAACCTAGAAAGCAGACTCTTTACACAAACATACAAAGGGAATCTTTTAGGAATCTTTTTTTATGGTATGATTTTGTCTACCTCTTGGTACTCTTGCCAACATTCTTCTTCTCCATCATAGTTGCCTTGCTTGTATGCTGAGCTCTGTGCTCCATAGTTGTCTGTGCTCTGTTGCTCTCTGTTGCTCGTGGATTTTGAAAATGAGAATGATCTCCTCCTCTGCTATTTATAGGCAATTGGGTAACTTGAACCAGAGACTAATTGGATCTAACTGAGTGAGTCCAGTTGCTAACTATATCTGTCAACCAATCTAACCAAGGAATACCACTCACACAAATAGGCTGTTTCAGAGCCACTTTAATGAAATATTCATAGAACATTGCAACTATTTATATACATTTGCATGGAAATTACACTTCAATGGCAAGAGTATGGTATGTACATGAGGATGTCTAATCTCATGTAGAAATTTTTTCTTAGAATCTCTTGCTTGGGAGAAAATCAAGTCTAAGTTGTGTTGAATATGGGAGATTAATGACATCTTTATAGTGTTATCCTCTTCACTTTAGTTCATATTCACATTTATCTTGTAACACATTGCTGAAATGGAAAATCAATGTATGAATAAACATTCAAGTAAAGAACCTTGCAACTATTTATGTACATTTGCATGGAAATTACACTTCAAGTCTAAGTTGTGTTGAATATGGGAGATTAATGACATCTTTATAGTGTTATCCTCCTCACTTTAGTTCATATTCACATTTATCTTGTAACACATTGCTGAAATGGAAAATCAATGTATGAATAAACATTCCAAGTACCTCTTTTACACATAATTCTTTTTTAATATACTTTCATCTACCTCTTTGAGATCTAGCCAAGACTACAATGAAACCTAATCCTTGAAATCTTATTTAGTACCAAAGGTAAAAACAATTTTAATATACTTTCATCTACCTCTTTGAGATCTAGCCAAGACTACAATGAAACCTAATCCTTGAAATCTTATTTAGTACCTAATCCTTGAAATCTTCTTGTATAGTCTTCAATGGCACTACTACAAACAATTTTAATATATAATCCAGTTGGAACTCAACTTGGATATATTTTGATTCACTCACAATGCTAAGACTCAATGACTCATATCTAGTTAGAAATCAATTGTGTTTCTCATTTCAAAAGTGAATCAAATCTTTGGTTCCCTTATTAGTGTATATTTGAGTAATTAAGTTATTTGATGTAATTTGATGTTTAATGTTATTTATTGTACTTTAATAAACTTTTGATTTCATATCTTCTTGATGTGACATTTGATGTGACATCTTCACTTGATCTCGGATTTCTACTTATTTAAAAAGGTCATTCATCTTCAGTCTTCTGTGAACTCAGTGAAGATGAGCTCAATCTTTTCAGTGGATGCTTGGGCATCAGCTTTTTCTGCTCATATTGATACAGTTTTGGATTCATTGTTCTCAGTTGATCCTTTCCACAGAAGTGATGATCCCTATGATTTAGGACGTGCTGATGGTTCCATGTTTTCTGTTGAGTCATTTAAGTTATCCAATTCACAGTGCAATGCTGCTCAACCAAATGCACCTCTTGATCTCCCATCTGATCCAACCATTGATCTCCCTTCTGACTCAAGTGCATGTGGAGCAACGAAAAAGCAAAGCAAGCTCAATCTACAATTTAAAAGAAGGCCTCGTGAAGTAAGTCAAAAAAGATTTAAATTTCTTACTTCAGATAGACAGATTGCATTGGATATTGTGAAGCATTGTTGTGGTTTGAAATGTTTGTACAATTTAGGAATGAAGAAACTAAAGCACCTAAGAGAAAAATTCCTCCATTTAGATAGTGAAAGGCAGGATATATACCTTGTTTCTTGCATGCAAATGATTGAGGATAACATGTCAGTAACACGTGTTGGTTTTGAATATTTCTTTAGTCAAGGGATGCGATGTTGTAGGGCTGCATTTAAAATTGCAATGGGTGTGGGAAATTTTAGAATACATAGGGTTCAACAAGGGCTTTTGAATGGGGATCTCATTTTGGATACGTTCCATGTTGGGACCAAAGGATCTGTTGGACGTCATGCAATGAATTGGATGATGAACTATTTTAGCTTGCATTCTGAGGTTATGCCTACAACTGGAAGGTTGCACTTGTCAGATAACTTTACTCGTCGAGAGGTATTTCAAATATATAGAGAAGACATGGAAAATAGAAATGAGAAGTATGTGTTGTATCGTCACTTTACTCGATTATGGAAGGAAGAGTTTAACAATATTTCTATTCCTCGTAAAGTTAGAATGGGTGAATGTTCAGTTCGCGCCACTTTGAAAAACATGGCAAAAGGAGCTACAACACCACAGGAAAAGAATAATTTTAAAAACCTTCTTAACAACCATCGTGAGAGTCAATCTTTAGAGAGAAAGAAAGCAATTCATCATCGAAGTAAAGCACTCAGAAATCCGGAGCGTTATATGTGTTTGTTGATCGATGGTATGGATCAAAAAAAAACTTGTTTACCACATTTTTATTGCATCCCTAAGGACATTGGAGATGAAGTCCTTGTGCAAATGCATTTGGTTGGTGCTTTGGTATACAATGGAACTGTAATGTCCAAGGTTTTCTTTACATATCCGAATGTGCATAATGATCCAAACCTTACAGTTACTATCATTCATCGTGTTTTGCAATCATGGAAGGGTCTTTTGCCACCAACTCTATATTTGCAACTAGATAATACTGCAAGAGAGAATAAAAATTCTACAGTCTTTGGATATTTAAGCATGCTTATTGAAAAACAGGTATTTCAGAAGGTTAAGGTAAATTTCCTTCTGGTTGGCCACACTCATGATCACATTGATCAAATGTTCAGTACTTTCTCTAAGAAGTTGGCACGTAACAATGCTTTTACTCTTCCGATTTTATCTGAGCTGATTTCAGAAGCATATACTCCAAAACCAGAAGTTCAACACCTCACACAGATTTATGACTTTAAGCACTTTTGCTCAATGGGCCTTGATAACAGTGCTAAGGTTTTGGCTCCATTGCACAATATTAGTTTCAACCATGTATTCTTGATGAGGAGGGTTGATGAAATAACCCTTTTATTTGCAAAGCAGTGTTCATCTTCTCTTGGGTGGGAGCCTAAAGAGGGATGCAGATTCTTATTGCAGGTGCCTAATTTGTCTATTGTAACAGTGTATGGTGCAGAACAATCACCATATGAAGATAAAAACAATACAGAAAGATGTGGAAATGTGGTTGATCAAAGTAAAAGCTGGATGCATGCACTCATTGAAAAGAAGAGACATATTGAGCGTGCAAAAAAATATGCTGGAGATCAAGATGTATCTTGGCGGGAGGACTTTTTCAATCATCAAGAAGAGATTATACAGTATACAATTGCAGGTCACTGGCCAGTTGATGTTCCATTCACATGGGATTTTTGTACACAAAGATCCGTGAATGTGGCCCAAGCATGTAATGCAGATGCACTTCAAAGTTTTATACATCCACCAGAAAGAAATATTTATGTAGGCCCAAGGATGACAAAACAGGCAGAAGCAAGATGGCAAGGAAATTTAATAGAGATAAATGTTGGAACACTTATTGCAGTTCTTGCTGATGGTGATGAGGCTACCAGACCATTTTGGATTGCAAAGGTTTTAGAGATAACTAAAGATATTGATCAGAGAAGAATAGAGGCTTTGATGGTGCATTGGTATTACACTAAAAGTAGTAATGCATTCACAGTTAAATATAACTTAGAAATGGTGTGTGATACTAAACGAACAGGTTCAAAAAAGAAAAAGAATATTCGAAGCACATCCACTCTTAAAATGGATGATGTAGATATTCTTGTTTATGATTTTTCCTTGACAAAAACAGGTCACTTGAGGAAAGCAACCATCAACATGATAAAACAAAAGCTTCCAGATGTATGTGGTACAGGAAATCATAGGCAAACAAGAAGAGTTGTGCATGATCCTGCAGAATTTGGTATGTACGTGGATGAAGACAGAGCTCTTGTGGATATAGAAGAAGAAGAAGAGAGCTCTCAACAGTATGAGACTGAATCAAGTGCATCAGATGATGAGGGTGTAGACATAGATCGACAAAGTTGTGAGATGCATTGAAGCTCTCAGACATTTTTAGTGCTTTTGTAAATGCCTCGAAGTAGTTTGGTTAATGAAACCATGTTTTGTAGCAATTTTGACTAACAATCAGATATCCACCCATTAAAAATATGTCTAAAATGTTATTTTTGTATAAGAACTATTCAGTTCTACATTCTTTATATAGATTTTAGACATGTCAATGTCCTATCATATAGATTTTGGACATGTCAATGTCTTATCATATACATTTTGGGACATGTCAATGCCTTATATAGTGAAATTTTGACTACATTTTGAGCTCTTTTTTTATGAGAAAATGACAAAAAATGTCAAAAATCACATGTTTTCACCTCATTTTTGTAATATATGTATACTGGTATAAAGGAATCTCAAACATAAGCTGCCATTTGCTTGATTTTTGATGAGAGTGTTCTCTTTTTACGACATAGTTCTCGTTTGTTACGACTCGCTGTTCTCTCTCTCTCTCTCTCTTTCTCTCTCTCTCTCTCTCTCTCTCTCTCTATATATATATATATATATATATATATATATATATATATATATATATATATATATATATATATATATATATATATATATATATATATATATATATATATATATATATATATATATATATATATATATATATATATATATGCCCCTCCCTCTCTCTATCTATCTTTCTTCAAGGTTTATTTGTATCGACTTTCATCTGTCTTTTTTTGCTTTGTTTCTCAATGCATACCATGATGTCCATCGTTTGCCTCTCTCTCTCTCTCTCTCTCTCTCTCTCTCTCTCTCTCTCTCCCTCTCTCTCTCTCTCTCTCTTTGTGGAGTGGGTGTGTAATGATCTGTAGCTCTCCGGTTGAAGAAGGGACATTGCACATGGACTAATCTACCAAAAACCTTTAGCAATGGAGGAGATTCAGCATCACCTATTTCATGGTATCTCTATCTTCGTGCATGTATCATCGATGATTGTATGGAATCCTCGCGCCCCTCAACAAAAGTGAAACCTTAACTTTTGATGAAGGAAGAAAGAATGGCAAGCACACATCATTGGTGCTACAACAGAGTCTGAATTGAGATTTCGAAGAGGAAAGGAACAACAACTCTCGATTGTTCTTTCTCCTTCACCGAACTACTTCTCTACACCTCCAATTAGCTTCTGTACGTCCAACCGCAGCATGATTAGCTTCAAATTCTCCAATGCTACCCATCATACCATCTAAGAAGATCTAAAGTATGCATGCTTGGGATTTCATCAACATCAGGCATGCTCGAGAAGTCACCCTATGCAATACCTAGATTTCAGAATACCTTGTCCATGTGAGCCCTCTATGTTGAACCCTCCGTACACTTTCAAGAAAAAGGATTCTCTCCTCTTTCCAATTGAAGCACATCAAACAGATTTCTTCCTTCAGAAAATTGCTCAAACACAATGTTCTACACTCTATGAGGATCTAGAAATGCATGTGATTTAACCCTATCCACATGATTGCATGCCAACATCTTGAAAACAATCTCCTCTATGTGTCTTAAGTAGAGACTACAGTGCCTACCTGCATGCATAGGAAGGCTATGAATTCTGACTAGAAGATAAACTATTCCACTTACCACTACGAGGAGACCCAAAAAATAATCTCTCTCTTTCTCTGCACTTTAGGTGCACATATTAATTTAAGCCTAAATTCTCTTCTGCTAAGTTCTCTTAAATTCTCTCTCTCACATTGGATTCCTTAGCCTGATAAGAGCTCCATGTGTGAATTGTAGTAGTAGTAGATTTCTTGAGATTAACAGACAACCTTTCCCTTTCCTCTCTCTCTCTCTCCCTCTCTCTCTCTTGGCATGATACACAGAGATGGAAATCTCAAGATCAATGGTCATGGAGAGAGTAACAATATGCAATCATAAAGTAAAAACAAGAAAGCATGAGTAAGAAAGTAATGCATGAATGAACAAGAAAAGACAAGTAGCGTACCTAGAGAGAAAATCCGTAGGGAAGAACAAATGAGCATTGGTTCCCTATTTATAGGTTTCCCCTAGAAATTCTCTCTAGAATCTTCTAACCTCCCTTTCAAAACTTTCTATTTCTAGAATTTTCTTGCATGTTCTTTTTCTATCTTTAGAAAATCACATCTTTTTTTTGTATTTTTTATTTTTTCTCTTTTTATTTTTCTAATTTTTCTTTCTCTATTTTTGTTTCTTTTTCTTTTTCCTTTTTATTCTTGGACTAAGGTTTGGATTCACACCCTATGTACAAAATTAAACTAAATCAAAAGGTTAGACTTAGGGTAAATGGTAAAACTAAGGTTCTAACCTAGGGTTTTAATCAAGGAAACTCAGGGTTTACCTATGTTTAAGGTCGTGCAAATCAACTAATGAGTGTATTCATATTTATGGGCTAAAATCCTAGGGTCTCTAAGGGTCAAAAATGAGTTTTAAGGGTTAAAATTAGATTATCTGAGGGGTGAAACACTAGCTTTCAAGGATTTAGAGTTAGATTAGTGAAATATTTACAACTTTATAGGCTTAATGTACAGACATGACATGGTTTATCATCTCATATCAATCAAAACATGCACAGATTATAACTCTTTTCTAGTCAAAACATCATATCACACCGAGAAAATTAATGAAATGAACTTCAAAAAAAGAATTCTTGAGGTACACTTCCCTGAGGTATTTCATCCCAACATCCATCCCCACTAAACATGAACATCGTCTCGATAGGCCAACCTCCAAAATCCAACTGAAGCATATCAGAAATCTTATGAAAACTCTCTTTAATTTTTACGTTCTTCTTTTCAAAAATTGAAGCAAGATTTCATGCAAATTTATAAAGATTAGTACAAATTTCAGAACATGAATCAGATGCAAGCTTTACAATCATCCTACTATGTTTTTGCTTACGCAATGAGATGAGTAATCATATGAATAAACCATAGGCATCATAGATCTTTCGTTCATTCAACTTGTTCAGATCCAACAACTTATCCTAAGTACTAGCATATAATAAGGTCTACTAACTCAGTTTGTAGAATATGATTTGATTCCTTTATTTATCTCCTACTATCCAACTCTCCATTATATCTTTTTCTTTCCTTTTACTTTTTTTATTTTTCTCTTTCTTTTTCGTTTTCTTTTCTTTTACTATTTCACTTCATCTCGGCTCATCACTTTTTCTTTTTATCTTTATTTTTCATAAGTCACCCTATGCTGAAATCGGGTGTGACACACATTATCAGCCCTACATGAAGTCGATGTCAGCTCGTGCCTCTGACCACCCCACCAAAGTGACTCCACGTGCCTACCGACCCATGTAGGGGCATAAGAAGAGATAGGTCAGGCCTATGATGAAACTAGCATCAACTGTGGCCTTGATCACTCAATCAAGGTAGTTCCACCCGCCTACTAGCCCATCCTAGTGATCTAACAACATGCGCACACATTTATTGCTAGCTTGAGTATGAAGGTTTTCCATAAATCATGATCTATCTGGAGGTAGGATCTCGCAAGAAATAAATAGTAGGATCCAAAGAATCCCACTCACTAAGCATTCAAATCTATCAGCATATACACACACTTAGTTTAAGTATGCATTCACGTTCCCAAGCTTTCACTCCCAAAAGTCTCTAGTCCACTAACTCATTCTATTCATTTAATTTCTAGTCATTCATGCTTTATAAGAAACCATAATAAATCTTTGCTATCTCGATCCTACTTGATTTTCTTAAATTCGTATAGATCTTTAACACACACAACAATTCAATGCATATGCTCTTTCAAAAACAAAACTAAATTCAAATTGGAAAAATTTCACTTGATCATTTTGATTCATCTTCATCGTTGTTTGATCCACTTTATCTTCAATTTTCCTAATTCATTGTTCTTCATCCACATCAGTCTCAGTGCCATCATCATCGTCTAGTATCATCATCATCATCATTATTCATCATCAATCATTCATCATCATCAACCATCATCATTTATCATCATCAATCAACAATCATTACCATTCATCATCATCATAATCAATAAATCTTAATCAATCTCATGCTTCTTCTTCAATCATACTAACATCCTTGAATATTCGCTAATATGTCTTCAAAATATAGATTTTTACTTTTCTTGTTTGATTTCAAGGTCTTAGAAGGTTTCACAATTGTCCTTGCATTTCCCTCGATTTGCTTAATAATATCATCAAGCAATTGTTTCTCTACTTTGTTAACTTTTTTATCATATTTTATATCTTCTTTAGTTTCTTCTTTACTGTTTCTAGTTCAATTTTTTTATCAAAGTTTGATTCGGACTATAATTTTGTAACTTTCTCTTGATCAAATAGATCCTCATTAATCAAAAGTTTCGGATCAAATGAGACATATACATCCTTATCTGTGTTTGATTTCTCTCGAATTTCTCTATTAGATTCTCTTTTATGATCTAGTTCCATTTGTTCTTTTAATATCTACTCAATATTTTGTTTCTCGACCTTTATTTGTCTACTTTTGGTTTCTTCAATAGGTTTCTCTTGACTCTCAATAGATAGTATTCTCGTTTGTTCATCAGATCTATTATCTTCATGAGTTTTTGGTTTCCATATCTTTTGAAATGACTTTGATCTACTTTTGGTCTCTTCAAAATATTCCTTCATTCCACCTCCTCCTACATTCACATGTAAAGGTATTTGCTCATGATATTTACAAATTTTACTTTCGTGTTCACTTACTAGTCTATGTGTGCATGCACTTTCATATGCTATGCAATCCCAGAACATATGTCCAACTTGGCCGCACCAAAAACATCGTATAGGTCTCTTCTCCGTCCAACTTGATTTTCTAGGTATTTTTGCATGAGGAGCAATGCAAATATTCAAAGAACTTGAAATGCTAGTACCTGGAATATCTCTCTGATGACGAGTTTTCTTCTTCTCTTCTAAAGGAGTGGGTGGCATGTCAAAGATCACTAGGGCAACCACCTCGCTTAACGTCAGGTTCAGGTGTCAGGAAGATCAAGGAGGTCTAATAAGGGAGATACAAAAGAAATTCTGCTACAGTGTGGATCACTCAAATACAAGATAATCACTCTACTACAGTGTGAAAGGATGCCCTTTGACTTTTCTTTGGCCTTTGGGGTAGGAATTTCACTTCACAACAAGATCTT
Organism: Ceratopteris richardii; assembly: GCA_020310875.1. NCBI lineage: Eukaryota > Viridiplantae > Streptophyta > Polypodiopsida > Polypodiales > Pteridaceae > Ceratopteris > Ceratopteris richardii. The sequence continues at coordinate 191,741,895 of CM035406.1, forward strand.
TTCTTCACTTTTGGTCTTCACTCTTCACTTTGGGTCAATGATCTAAGCTTCTCTCTCTTCATGTTAAATCTCTTTACTTCAAATCCATGCAAAAACCTAGAGAAAAGTCATGGGGCTATAATTCTTCACTTTCGTCTTCAAATTTTTTCTTTACTTCATATAATCCTCCAACATCAATACTTGTAGAGAAAATCCGCCGGCAAGATAAAACAACAAACATCATTAGTACCTTTGGAACTCATGATAAGAACACACTATGCTTCTATTTAATTTCATTTTCTCTTTGAATTTGTATGGCATACAACACAAATATATAGAGCAAAGTATTTATGTGTATAAAAACACATGCATGGAGTTTTTAATCTACACACAAACACATACTCTCTAATTTACATTTGAATTGAGATGATTGTGAAAGTCTTATCGTTAACTTCTCTTTAAAATACTACGAACATATGATTGTTCTTGCATCATGATACTAATTAAAACACATGAGTATCATTAAAAGTTATCATAGAGTGTGAACAATTTATAAACTCTCTTTGTAGCTTGTCTGAAAAGATTAACCAGACAACCAGTCTTTATGGAATCAAAGGGTTTGAAGGAAGAATCCATAGACAACACTTCAGGAAAAAAGCATTGAGCTTAACTATCAGTACGATGATAACAAGACCAAGAACCTGAATGA